>VZTN01007916.1:494388-721405 GCA_013400515.1 Erpornis zantholeuca | reverse complement strand
CCCCTCCCCCGCGCCGCCGCCGTCCCCGCGGCCCCGCAGGTTCTCGTAGAACCGGGGACCAGGCTCGGGAAGCAGCCGCTGCCCCCGGTATCCCGCGCCCCCCACCCGCGCGTACTGCACGGGCTCCCCGGGACCCTCCTGCCGCACGTAGGGCCGGGACAGCGCCGGCGGGGCGACGGGCAGGGCGGGAGGTTCCTTCCCCGGTTGCTTCCCCGATTCCCCTTCCAGCACGGTGACCGTGGAGATGGCGGCCGGGCCGGGCTCCCTCGCGGTGAGGACCTGGAGCGGCTCCTGGGGAGCAGCGGGAGGTCACAGCCGGTGACATCTGCCTCGCACTCCGGGGCCATGTGCTGCGTGGGGACTGGGGAGCAGCCGGCAGCTCTCACCTGCGGCACCGCTGCCGGCACCCACTTGCCCAGGCTGCTGTTGGCGGGGTCGGGGACACTGGGCCAGAGCTGCTCCTTCATCCTGGGGACCACGGGATGAGGGGACTCAGCGAGGCGGACTGGAATGGGTGGCCTCAGTGCTAGACTGGCTCCCGCCAAGCTACTGGCGGGATGTCAGCACTCCGCAAGACCACCTTGTCCCACCGGCAGCCCGGCCTGGGGCGGGGCTCTGGAACTCACCGCTCGTTCTTCTGGAAGCAGATGAGCAACACCATGAGCAGGACAAAGATCAGCCCCAGGGTCAGGAAGAGGAACTGGATCTCAGTGTCATCTGGGAAGAGAGACAGGGTCACAGGGAACTGCAGTGGACACCACAAGCTGTGCTGTGCCATGAGGCCGGGGCACGACCAGGGTCTGCAGGTGCCCTCCCTCTTCCCCACCCTGCCCCGGGTGGCTGCACCCCTCACCCAGCACTGTGGTCACCAGGGTCAGGCTGGTGCCATTGGTGCTGCCGGCGGCCGTGGATGCCATGATGTGCACCTTGTACAGGGTCGATGGCTTCAGCCCCTGGATGACAAAGGAGCTGAGGGAAGGATTCACGGTGGCACCTGGGGACACACAGGGCTTGTTGGTGTGGTGGAATCCCCCCCACCTGCACAGCCCCTCGGGCCTCTGCTGGCAGGGGGCCCTGTGAGGAGCCCATACAACTCCCTGACTCTCTCTGAGAAGGACACAGGGTCTGCTGATATCTCCACTCAGCAGGTCGAGGTGGGACAGAAGGCAAGGTCACTGGTGCTGCGGGCAGGACTCACTGGCCATGTCAGCGATGCTGTTGGCCCAGAAGATGGTGTAGCTGGTGATGAAGCCATTCTGCATCTCCACTGGCAGTGGCTCCCAGCACAGCTCAGCCTCTGACTTGCTGATCCTCCTGAGGTGAAGCTTCGGGGCATGGGATGGTGCTGGAAAGAGCAGGACAAGGGGTCCAGGTGCTGAGCAGAGCCACTGCCTCAGGTGGGAACTGGCGTGGGGGGGGGTCCCATTTCTGAGGTGTGTGCATCAGGACCTGCCCATGCTGTGGCAGATCTGAGAGCACCTTCAGAGATGAGACAGATGCAGTCCCCCAAGCTGAGCTCTTTGGCACAGCCCCTGGATTAGGGGTACACTGGGGGGAAGTTGTTCCTCCTTTTGGAAGGGCAAAGTCTTAGTGGTGGAGCACCCTTTCCACGTACCCTTCTGCTGGGAGTAGGCTGTGGTGTGGACAGGCATCCCGACAGTTCCCTCATAGAGGGGGTACAGTGAGATGTTGTACAGCTGGAAAGGCTCGATGTCATCTACAATGGAGAGCAGAGGGGGCTGGGAGTTCAGGGCACTGGCTGCTGAGACCCTCCAGCTGCCCTTGCCCCTGCCCCATGGCACCAGCCTACCTACCCTGGGATCCAGAGGAAGAAGGGAGGGTGGGGGGTGGGTTGGGAGCAGGGCTTGGTCCTGGTTTGGTCGGGATGGGTGCCAGCCCCCCAGAAGAGCTGACCCCCGGCAGCCCCCGCTTACCCTGGATAAGAGCTGTGGTGGCTGCCCCGTCACGCTCCATCTGCCAGCAGGAGCAGCAGCGCCCAGGCTCTGCTGTCACCCGCTGCCACTCCAGGACGTAGGCAATCACTGGAGCCAGCGGTGCCTCCCAGTGTACCCAGAGGCTGCGTTCGCCCCCGGGCACGGCCCGGAGCCCGGCCAGGGGCTGACCTGCATGGGACAAGCAGCCGGGATGATGGGAGAGGGGAGCACCTCTCCCGCGTCACCCGCTATGCGCCCCGGTTTGGAATCCGCCCTCTCCTTGCCCTGGCTGGGCATCGCATGGCAGCCTGCTCGGGGGGAGCAAAGCCCCGGGGGACATGCGGAGTTTTCGGGCACTGCCCTCACCTTGCCTCTCCAGGAGGACGACCTCGGTCGGTGCCGATTCGCCGGCGGCGTTGTAGGCTGAGAGATAGACCCTCCTGGTCCCCGCGGGCACCGAGAAGTTGCAGTGGGTGTGGGTGGTGTTGCAGATGGTGGGGGGGTCCCTGCCCCTCCTCCGGGGGCTCAGGGTGACGCGGTACCCCAGCACTCTCCCGTTGGCCTCCCGCTGCCGTGGGGCCTGGGTGGGGTGTGCAGATGTCAGTCCCTGGGGGGATCTCAGACCCTAGGGCAATGCCCCGGCAGGTCCCGCACCCCCCGCCCGCCCCTGCTCACCTTCCAGCGCAGCTGCACCTCCAGCCGCCCCCCTGCCCCGGCCGGCTGAGCCCCCCACCACGCGTCCAGCTTCCCTGTGGGGGCTGCAAAGGGGAGGGGATGGCAGAAGCTGAGACGGGCCAGAGTGGCTGTGCTCCCAGCGCCCTGCCGCCTGCTCGGGCAGAGGGGACACCCTGGGTGACTCACACTCACCTTTCTCGTGGGTGGTGTAGTTCCTGCCCGGGCTCCACTCGCTCCAGTAGGCCAATGCCGATGCCGACCTCCGCCGGCAGCGCATCTGGAAGTGGTACTGTGTGCCGAAGAGGAAGCCGCAGCTCTGCGTGGTGCCGGCCCGGCCGACGATGCCGGTGACCTGGTGGCAGCCGGAACGAGGGCTGTGCTGGCTCCTGCCTCGGGCAGGGGCTGGCCCTCATGTGGGCGAGGGGGGACACCTTGCCGTCCCACTCCCACATGGCGCTCCCACTGCTTGGAGCAGAGGGAAGGTCCTGGTGCCTGCCAAGTCCCACTGCCCCAGCTGCACTCACCAGGG
The DNA here is from genome assembly GCA_013400515.1 of Erpornis zantholeuca. Taxonomy (NCBI): domain Eukaryota; kingdom Metazoa; phylum Chordata; class Aves; order Passeriformes; family Timaliidae; genus Erpornis; species Erpornis zantholeuca. The sequence continues at coordinate 718,267 of VZTN01007916.1, read as the reverse complement.
CCCAGGCAGTGTCCTCGGGTGCCCGGTAGCGCAGCTCACACTGCAGCTCCATGTGCTCTGTGCCCCGCGCCACATCCCAGGCCAGGGCGATGCAGTCGGTCTGGAAGGGGATGGACTGGATGCTCTGCAGGGTTGGAGGGTCCAGCTTGGCTGTAGGAAGAGCAGGAGAGAGCTGGAGAGGTGTGTGGTGGGCAGAGCTCACATACTCCTGTTGTTAATGCCAGGAGCTGCAGCCAGGGTGCTGCAGCAAGAAATGGGGGGAAACCACCCCAAAACATTTAGGAGAATGTCTGGGGGCAATGGACAGGAGCCGGCATGTGCTGCTGCTTGGGATGGGGTAATGTTTGTGGGCGCAACGCTGACACCGCTCTGCATTAATGCCTGTGCAGAGAAAATGGATTCCTGGAGCCCGGTGTCTCAACACCCTTCATTTGGGTCTGCTTGGGGGTGAGAGCGTGGCACAGCCATGGGAGGGCTCAGTTGCTTCCTGGGCAGCCCTTCCCCAGCCCCAGATCAGGGAGGATAAGTCTCTCCATCTGGGAAGGCTCCTTTTATAAATAGTTTATAGGCACTGGATCCATTATTAATAGACCTCCTGAATAAATGGGTAATCAATTGCTGGAGGAGCTGTGGAGTGCAGCAGGTCAACTGGCAGCTCATAACCCGCCGCACACGCTGCTCAGTCTGTAAGGCGGCGCTGGCACCGATTCATCCCGGTAGGACATTCATCATGGAACCTGCCCGTAAAATGTGACCTCAAAGCCCGACACGCTTTAATGGCACTTTAATACCCCTGTCACCGCTGATGAGCTTCCCTGGCCCCTGACCTCCGCACTGTCACTCACCCACGTCCATGGGGTCGATGCAGAGGTGCTCTGACTCGGCCGTGCCCAGGGCGTTGGTGGCAGACACCCAGATCTCCATTTGCCGGTACAGCTGGAGCAGCTGGCGTGGCACCGTGCAGTGGCTGTGCCCTCCTTGCGGGATGCAGCCCGTCACCGCTTGGGCTTTGCTCCTGCAGCAGCCAGAGCACTGGGCTCAGGGTCCCTCTGGCAGAGGACAAGGCTTGCTATGGGGTTTAGCAGGGGACTGTGGTGCTGGGACTTACCCAGCGCACTTCAGCACAACGCTGGTGGGGAGGTGGTTGTCGGTTCCCTGCTCCCACTGGCACGTCAGCCCGTAGTCACCAAGGTTCAGGACACAGCTGAGGTTGAGGGGCTTTGCAGGAGGGTCTGGGGGAGAACAGCCGGGAAAGAGCCTGAGCAAGTGCCCTTCCCTGCGGGGGAGAAGGGTGATGCATGCTGGCAGCAGACTTACAGCCCGCCCTGATCTCGGCCATGCCAACACGCTGCTTGGTCCCATTCCACTCCACACAGCACCACAGCCTGGCCTGCGTCTGGTTGAACCGGGGCAGGGTGAGGTTGGACACCTCTGTGCCCCCTGGACCCTGGCGCTGGATCCCGGCCACAAGCTTGTTGTCCAGCATCCAACTGATCTGGACCTTCCCCTGCTCCAAGCCACGGCAGAGCTCTCTCTGGATGATGCAGGATGCTGTGACAGCCGAGCCCAGGGGCACAATGTGTGAGCCCACAGCCACGGAGGCACAGCCCAGTGTCCCTGCAGGCAGGAAAAGCATGTCACATCCTGGGCACAGCTGTGACAAAGCCATCTCAGCTCCTCAGCGCCCAGGCAGGACATAGGGACGAGCCTCTTCCCTTAGATGGGCCCCCCAGCCCTGGAGAGGAAGAGCCGAGCGTTGGGCAAGCCACCGGCACGTGCCAGGCCCCATCCTGCCCGCGCCCGCTGTGCTGCTGCCGTTCCTGCTTGCCCCGTGGCCCCGGCCAGCCTGGCTGGGCGCAGGGTGCTGGGGATGCTGTGGCTGTGGCACAGGACAGGATGGACCGCACTCACCGCCCAGGTGGAGGAGCAGGAGCAGGGAGAGCTGCAGCAGGAAGGGTGTCCCAGCACAGCGCCTGGCCATGGTCTCCTCCGTGGCTTTGGCATCACCTGGAACGGAGAAAGCGGCTTGTCCTGGGGGTCGGCAAGGGCTGGGGACGAGGTGGGCTGAAGGAGCCGGGCTCCATCGTCACCGGCGCTTCCTGGAGCAGAATGTCCTTTCGCTGTCAGCGTCAGCCCTTCCCGCAGCCCTTCTGACACCTCCGCCCCCGGCTCGGCGCCCGCGTTGCCACAGCCGCCGGCGTGGGAAGCGCAGTGCAGAGACCCCGCAATGCGGGTCCCTCCACACCACCGTCACCGTCCCGGCCCCGCTCCCCATCCCGGGCACAGCACCCTGTGCCCGGCCGCAGGCACGGGCTGATTTTATCTCCGCTATCTCCAGCCGCTGCCGGGCAGAGATTTGCGGTTCGAGGGAGGGTGAGCGCTGGGGCGGTGCAGGGCGATAAGCTGGGAGAGGGAAGCGAGTGACCGACAGTGGCAGAGCGGGACTGGCCGGAGCTGCGGGGTCCTGCCCACCTTCCTCCTCCGCTGCTCCCGTCATGCTGCTGGGAACGGCCCTGGCAGCGGCGGCCCCCTCTGCCCTTGCCCGGCCGCCTCTGCCCGCATCCTTTGCCCCGGATGGGTCCCAGGCACGTTCGTGGCCGAGGAGGGGCTGCCCACATTGTGCCCAGCTCCGGGTGCCCACAGCTCCTCACCCCTCAAGCCAACATCCAGAGGGAGACAAAGCGCTCGAGCGTGGGAAGTGGGACAGCGACCACCCCTGAGCCCTGGGAACGTGGGGCTGTCCCAGGCAGGGGACTGGGTAGAGCAGCCACAGGCAAGGTGCTGCTCAGTGGGACCTGAGCACCACGCACCCACCCCTACCTCATCTCCATTCTTACCTCGCCTCCATCCCTGCCTCTCCTCTGTGCCCGGTGTGCCCGGCTGCCGCTCACCGTCCCCTCCGAGCGCGGGGCTCCGGCTGCTGGCGGCCGGCCGTGCTCAGCCTGTTTGCTAACATGCTCCTTTCCCCGTTAGTTCCTCAAAACCAGGGCCGTTAGTTGCTGTGACGCTCTGAAGAAGGTGATTGCAAAACACTTCCCTGAAGTCTGCGACCCCCTCGCTCGCCGCAGCAGGAAAGCTCAGGGCACGCAGACACCCCGAGCAGCGCCCGGCCTCCACCCTGCCCGCTCCGGCGGCCGGACTTGGCACAGCCGGGATGTGACACAGACGGTTCCTCACTGCAACTGCCCTGGGGCCACCGGGCTGGGCTGGGGGACACGGCAGAGGAACGTGGGCTGGGGAATGTGGTAGGAGGCCATGGGTCCGGGAATGACCAACTCAAGGGGCAGGAGGCAGGAGGGAGCTGTGGCTGCCAGCGTGGTGTGATGCCACCTGGGAGCAGCTCACATCCCCAAGCCTGTGTCTGTGTCACATCCACGTAGTCCAGCTTGCTCCAGGGTGAGCAGCCTGCAAGATGCCCAAGGGCAGCCCATGACACGTATATCCCAGTACTGATATTAACCTACGTTGTTTCAACAGCTCCTTGCCTGGGGCCGTGCCAAGCTGCTGTTCCCACCCGTGTCAGGCTGGAGCACAGCCCCAGTGGGGAATCCCATGTCTTGTGGGATGGGGCTGGCGTGGGGGATAAACAGAGGGTTGCTCAACCCTCCACACACTCACAGCATCTGCAACCACAGTGGCTGTTGTGCAAAGAGCTGTTTACTCTGGGATCGGGGTGGTGTTTCATCTCCATGGCACGCCACAATGCTCACATAGCCCCACGCTGCCAGAACAGCCCCCTGGGAGCAGGGTGTCTTGGTGTGGTGGGAGACCAGCCTGGGGACATCTGGCATCTTCTCCTGCAGAGCCAGGAGCTGGCTGGAGAGAGGATGGCCTAGGGCTCTCACCACCGGCCTCACAGCCTGACAGTCCAAGCAAAGGCACTTTCCCCCAAATCTGCCCTGCTTGTAATGGGTCAGGCCGCTGGCAGGGGTGGGGTGGGGGCTCAGCCACCTGGGATGGGGCACGGGGCCGATGCCCACTGCCTGCCCAGGTTGGGGGAGCTGCCCTCGCAACATTTCCCTGGGATGTAGCAACCCCCAGTACTTCGGGACGGAAGCTGGTGCCGTGCGGACTGTTTACCAGCCGAGCAGGAATGTCCTTGGGTAGCCATAGCGACGTGGGCATCTCCGTGGGAACCGAGGGCGTAGCGCTGCAAACACCCAGCTGGACACCGACAAGCGCCCGCCGCCGAGGGGGCCCCGCCACAGGGTGGGATCCAGTGTGGGGAGGGCACCCTGCATCCCACAGCAGTGCACACCTGCCCTCGGGCTCACATTGCCCCTGCTCCGCAGGGAAAGGGCTTGTCCCGGCAGGCTCCGAGCACGCCAATCTGCCGGGCCAGCCTCCTGCGAGTGGGGATGAAGCAGACGCGCATCCTGACAGTGCTCTCGGTTCCCCTTCGGCTCTGAGTCACGCTCACAAGCTCACAGATCCTGTCCCTGGAATGGGACGAGGAATACGAGGCAGGGTGCAGGGTGCCATCCTGGCAGAGCTCCTGAGCTGTGGGTCCCAGGCAGCCTGGCAGAGGGGCTGGGCCAGGAGGATGGGTAGGGAGGGGGCTGCCGGGGTGCAAGAGGCAGCTGGGTGAGCAGAGGGTCCCGCGGTGCAGAGGCAGGTGGTGACACAGGCCGTGGTGCAGGACAGCAAGGGGAGCACAGTTTGGAGGGAGGGTGGATGCTCACGAAGCAGGTTTTGGGGTGAGTGGTGGGGCAGTGGCTCCCAGTTTGTGACATAAGAGCCTCCCAAGCCTGAGGCCATCAGGCAAGGGGGAAGGTGGAAAAGGGAAGCAGCTGCAGGGTTTTTCCTGGTTGCAGGGTATAGGATGGGGACCAATGGCACTGGGCAGCAGCCCATGGGCATGGCCAGACCCTGTGGGCAGCTCTGGTCGCAGTCCACAGGCAGCAGCCTTACATTCAGTGCCTGGGAGCTCTCAGCTACCTCTGTGCTCCAGTGCCTCTGATTCCATCCCTGCTGGGTGGATCATTGCTATTAAGCAGAATAAAGTACATTCCTGGCATGTATCAGCTCCGCAGGCAGAAAAATCCGGCTTCCCTAAAGGGATTTTCCTTTTCTTCTTTTCATTCCTTAAAAGAATAGAATATTTCCAGTCATGTAAGATGCAAGATCTAAGTGCAAAAGCTTCTGCAGCCTCTAATGAGTGAGGAGGGCTGGTTAATTGGTGCTCAATGCAATTAATTGAAACAACCCCCTTGCTCAGCCACCAACAATGAGGAGGGAGCAGAGGGCTCCCCATGAAGTCACTTTGTGGGTGGGCAGAGGTGGTCAGGAGAGGACCCTTGGCTTGGGATGGCATCATCAGGGGACAGGGGGACATGGGCAGCCTGCCAGCATGGAGCCACTCCTGGGACAGAAGCCCATCCAGGACCCTCTAGTGTCTGCAGGCTCTGGTCACTCAAACACCAGAGATGTCCCCAGTGCTTGTCCCTGCTGTGCCACTGCTGGCTCCTTCCCAGCAAGGCAGTGCAAATTGGGGAGGATTGATGGCAGGGGTCCTAGAGGCTGACCTTGAACAGCTCCCGACACCTTCCTGCAATTAATGAGGCAAGAGGATTAATTTCTGTGTGGCAGATCAGGGAGGCCCTGATCACAGGGAGGGGGAGGAGGGGTGGGATGTGCTGCCATTATTCATCTCTACTCTGTGAGGTGCCAAAGTGGTGCCAAGGGGACACAGCTCCAGCTCGGCAGGGTGGTTCAACAGGGTGGATGGGCAAGAGGGAGAGATCTTCCATGGGACCACCTAGAACTTGCCTTCCCCTAAATTCCTCCCTCTGTTGCACAGGTTTCTGTGGCAGGGAAATCTCCCCATGTCCTTTTGCTGAGCCGGATACGACCCTTCATATTCCTGGAAATTCCTGCTCTTTCCTACTGAGTCACTCCAGAACTCAGACTTGTGGAGCATCTTCTACCTCTCCCATTTCTGAAAAGAATTTTCCCTTTGATGCTGCCCTCCATCAAACCACCTGGGCAGGGGTTTTTCACCACACCCCACCACACCCCCTCACCCTGCTGTGCCCGTGGTGCCAGGCAGCACCTCTGAGTCTGATCCCTGCTGCCGGGGCTGTGTGGCCACTCCCGAAACTTCCCGGCAATCAGGCTGCAAGCAAAGCACTATTATTTTTCTGCTCTAATAAACACCTCTGACAATAATAGAAAAACCCCAGCTGTTATCAGGAGAAAAGGATACCTGGGAATTATTTACTCAGACTCAATAGCTGCAGGTAGGAGTGGCCAGGGCATTGCGTGGAAAAGGGGCAAAGCTCTCCCAACTGCTCCCCCCTTGCTCCTGCTATATGAACCCCCCACCTTGGCTGTGCTGCCCTTCATTCCCTGTCCCTGTCACTCCAGGACATGCTGCCAGTGCCAGTGGAAGGCACAGGGGGCTTCAGGTGCTCGAGCTGTGGGGCAGGAATGTGACTTGGAGCTGGCACTTCTCTTCCAAGGGCTCAGGTCTGTGAGAGCAAAAAATCCACGGTCAATTGAGCTAATCACAAAGGCGATGAAAAGTCTTTGTGAGGTTATAAACATCTCTGCTTAAAATCAGTGACACAGGGAAATAGGAATCCAACCAAGCAGCCTCCAAAAGTGCTTTATTCCCTATTATTTTCATTAACTGCCTTGTAATTTGATTTGTCCCTCTCCTGCTGCTGGCTTTTTCTGTGGCCAAGAGGACTGACAAATGAAATACCCACAAATGAGCCTGACAGTGTCCAGGGGGGTCAGGAGTGACGCAGCTCCCCTGGCTCCTGAAAACAGCCGTGTCTGTGCCCTGCGAGATGGGACTGAAGACTGAGGTGCCTGGACCACCCTGAAGACTTTGATACTGCCCAAATCTCTTGGCCAAGACTCCCCAGAGCTCAGGGTGTGGATCCCAGTGCCATCAGTGCCCTGCCTTGGGGGCACAGGGCGAGGGCCCCAGGGCTGGCACTGTGTCAGCACCACCACCTGTCTCCGGGTGATCCTGTGCCCCCTGCTCCACACTGACATCCTGTCCCCATTATCTGCAATTTCCTTGAAAGCTGTCAGGCATCGACAGGGCCCCTTTGCAAATGAAGAGAGGAGGAAACAACTAGGTCTGCATTTATCCCACTAGAAATTAATCCCCCCTTCTTATTTAAAGGTATCAGTGAATGAGGCCAAGTTGTTAAGTGACAAAAGAAAAATGATTCTTGCCTTCCAGGGTTATTAAAATCATGTTCTACAATTTTAGCAGCCACAAGGAAGCCCAGATAATGACAGATGATGATAATCCATCTCCAGCACAGCCTGGTCTATAATGATACTGCCCATATCTCTTGTATTACCACCAATTACTCAGTGTATAATGAAAATGTACATCCATTCTGGGGAGCTGCATTTGCTGCCTCTGAATCCAATTTCTCCCTCTCCTTCCCCCAGTACTCTCTTGCTACAGCTGGAGCCCCCACCATGCTGGGCTCCGGGATCTGGCTTGAGGGATCCAGCCTGTCCTTGGCATGGGTTGGTGCCTGTGAGGGCTGTGAGTGCCCTTCACCTTGGCCTCGAGCTCCTGCGACTGCACAAGACCTGACTGGGGACTCAGGTAGGACAGGAGAGGCTTCGAAATGAAAATTGTGGGAGAAACCCGAGGAGATACAAAGCAAAGCGAATCCTCTCTGCTGGCTGGGGTGGGAACTCCCGGCCAGCCCAGATGGGGCTGCCTCCAGGAACTCCTGGCAGCTGCCCATGCTGCCAAAACCCAGGTGAAAGTGCCCGTCCAAAGGCTGAGATGGCATAATCCTGCTGGGCACAGCATAGTCCTACCCAGCCCCACATCATCCCACTGGGCAGAACATAATCCAGCACAGCACCATCCTGCTGGGCACAGCATCATCCCCCTCCTCATAGCATATTCCAGCCCAGAACAGCATGATCCTGTGTGGACACAGCATCATCCCACTGGGCACAGCACCATTCTGCCCAGCCAGCAGCAGCTGCGTGGCCCAGCCTGGAGCAGAGCTTCCATGATAACCCCAATGTCACCTTGGGATATCTGAGGTGACAGTCACTTCCCCCCCCTGCCACGGATGTGTCTCGGGCAAGATGCACCCCTGTGCTTTTCCACCACCCTCCCTGGCAGAAGCTGTGCTGCCTGCACCGGGACCAGCTGCATCTCACAGCAGCACTTAATCCTGTTAAATCAGAGTGGGAATCACTCAGACCCGGGTGGGCATCTCATTGCAACTGCATCCACTCCTGCTGCAGCACCTGGAAGCGGCGCAAGGCTGTGTAAGATTAATGTAGATATATATTTCATCTGGATTCTATTATCTTTCACTTTATTCAGGTCAAAAAGCAGGAGACAACATCTTTTAAGATGAAAACATAATCTTTTGGAAAATTGAAAATATAGATCATTGTTTGGGTAGCAAGGTGTGCGTATGCTGCCACAGGGGCCTCCAGTGCTGCTCCAGAGACCCTCAGCCCACGTGAGGGGCAGCTGCACGGGGGTCCCTGGAGCAAAGGAGCATCTTGTGCTCATGGAGAGGGGCTGGCAGTGGGAAAGCTCCCAAAAAACTTCATGTGTGTGTATGCACACCATACGTGCACAGCTGGCACTGGGGTGGCCCTGCCTGCCCTTCCCAACACCCATCCTGGTGAGCACCGAATCTCCCACTTAAAGAAAGACCTCACCACAGCAGGGCCAGGCACCCTGTAAATGTTTTTCCTTGGAGCAGAGCTCCACAGCTAGCTGCCTCGTTAACACGGCTCTCCAGGTAGCAGAACTTGCCTCATTATTTCTTAAATTAAATGCTTTTATTTTTTCATAACTTTGTGTAATAAATCTCTGTGTGTTTAATACGTAATTAAGGGCTCCTCCTGCTCTGAGCTGCTCTGAGCAGAACGCCTGGTACCGCCTTCCCCAGCACAACTTTACATGAGTTATTAAAGAACAGAGGTGCATCTATTAATTATTTCATAAATATTAACAAGCCCTTAATGGCTGGAATCCTGGAATAACAAGTTCCCAGGGAGCTAAATTTTAGAAAGGTTGTTAACTACAGTGACCGCTGGGCTCTGGGAGCCCACAGCACCCCACGCTGTGGGCAATGGCAGCAGCATCAGTGCCAGTGCCAGCTGCTGTGCTTGGATCCCTTGGCAAGCTGGTCCTGAACTGAGGATGGAGCTGGGGTCACCTGAAACATGGCTTTAAACTGAAGGAGAATAGGTTTAGACTAGATATTGGGAAAAAATTCTTTCCTATGAGGGCAGTGAGGCCCTGGCACAGGTTGCCCAGAGAAACTGTGGCTGCCCCATTGCCCAAGGCCAGGTTGGACAGGGCTTGGAGCAAGCTGGGATAGTGGAAGGTGTCCCTGCCCATGGCAGGGGCTGGAATGAGATGGTCAGTAAGGTCCTTTCCAGCCCAATCCAGTCTGGGATCCTATGGGCAATGCTTCAGGTGGGTGCCAGCTCCCAGGTGAACGAAGAGAGTCCAGGCTCCCTCACCTAACAGGTTGGCACCTTTTAGAGAGCTCAGCTCAGAGCAGCCCCTGCACAGCTCCTGAAACCACCCTGAGGCTGTTGTCACTCGTTACCACCTCGCTGCAGCAGCAGGAATAGTTATCCCACGTTAGCCACACACCCCGCAGCCAGCAGGGCCAGTGGTGCACCTGCGATCCCCAGGGCCTCTTCCTCCTGCCTTTTCCTTCCTGGAGATCCACAGACTCTGCTCTTGGGGCAGGAGGAGTTACAGGGGCAAAATGGGGAGCCAGGGCTGGCCCTGCACAGGACTGGGGCTGCACTCACAGAGGTGGGAGCTGGGAGGAGGATCCACAACCACCTGTTTTGCAGCACTTTTGGAAACACATCCCCATCCAGGCTGCCAACAGGGCTGATGTGCTGCAGGTGGAGTGGTGACACTGATTCATTGGGGCAATTAAAGCTCTTTCTGGCCTTTTCTCGGTGGCATTTTGGCATTTGATTCTTCATGAGTTACAGCATCTTCCTCGCATGGAGACATTTATGGCCATGAATTTTGCAGATCCCACTAGAGCTTAATTACCGTCTGAGGAGAGGCAGGAGATCGAGGCAGGGGATCAGGGCAGGAGCTCCAGGCATGGGCATTCTAGCCAGGAACCCCTGTGAATTCCCACGGGCTGGGGCATCTGGAAGCGAGAAACACCAAGCCAAATGCAGGGGGTTTGGCATATTTTCATTCCACCCTGAAAATTGTCTTTTGTTGAGGGACGATCCCGTGGACCAAGCAAGAATTCCGTGCGGAGCATCACTCCAGGGTGCAGTTCCGGCAACAATCCCTGCCCCTCTTCAGGCCTGGGGGGCTGGGGATGCTCTGGCACCGCCCTGAGGGCAACCAGCCCCGCATCCCCTCCCGTAGCCCGTGGCTGAGGCTGCTGCATCTCCTCGGGGCCAGCAGGCAGGAGCAGCCCCGGCTCGGGCACACCCCGACATGAATATTGATGGGTGCGGGGACCGCGCTAATTTAATCAGGGTGACAGGAGCGGGGCTCCCCGGAGGCGCCGCTCTGCCGCTTGCTGACATTAATGTTACTTTGTGTCACAAGGCATTTTTTAATGTATCTTGCCAGTGAAATAATCAGCCTTCTCCCGGGTACAGAGGCACTTGTTTCTCATCCATTATGATACAGACGTCGCTCCTCAGCTGTCATTAGCGCACGAGAGGAGAGTCGGGGCAACACGTCTGGTATTTTTAGAAGTATGACATGGATGAGAAACATATTCTCGCCTTTCAAAGGCAATAAACAACCTCTGTCGTGCAGCTTTCCCTCGGGGCACGCAGAGGTGCCGGGTGCTGCAGCGCCCACCCAGACACACGGGTCTGGCCCTGGGGAGCGGAGGCTGATCCTCGGTGTCGGGGGACGAGTGGGATTTGGGGAGGTCTGGGGGGTCCTGGAGGACCCCTGCCAGTCCTTGGGAGCTGGGTGACCTGCAGGAGGGCACGGCAGGGCCCTCGCAAGGACATCTTGGACCAGAGCAGATGCAGCCCCGGCAGCATATTGGGGTACAGCACCCACCTGGCGGTGCCAGGGCTGACATGAGCCAGGGTACACAGCGGGGCCACTCCAAACACCCCCAGACACAGCCAGGCTTGAAGCCGACTGCCTGTGCTCTCCTGACCAGAGATCTGAGGCAGTTTATCAATTTATGTAGTGAGCTTTCAGCTCACCTTCAAAGCCCCTGACTCCTTGGTGAGCAGCCCTGCTCGTTCTGCTCATGCATCTTTAATCTCGAGTGAAAAACGAGGGTTTTTTTCCTTTTCTTTTCGCTGTTTGGCTTCAGAGACTGGGATAACAACACCAAATCTCCTCCTCCAGCAGACCCAGAGGGGTTTCTGTTCCCCAAAATTGCCCGCCGGGACCATGCCCAGCAGCGTGAGGGGGCACAGAATGACCAAAGGCAAGGGAGCAGGAGCCAGGCAGGGCTGGAGGGGGGATGAGCCCCCCCGTCACGGTCATTTAGGCAGGAAGCACTAAGAGGAGCCAGACAGGCACTTGAAGAGCATTAAACCCACTGATGGGTCAAAATAAAACTTCAGCTCCTGCCCCAGCAGGGTCCAGGTGAGGCCCTGGGATCAGCAGGGAGAGCAGCAGCGCCTGTGGGAGCACAAGGATGCGTTAGCTTGTTTTGAGTTTATTCTATTATCGGGTTTTTTCCGAGAGGAAAAAATCGCTATGGCAACTTCTGCAACCGCAGCGCTCCTGGGAGACTGACTGCGAGTGAGACTTGCCACTCATCATCTGACAATGTTAATCTGCTGGATTTACATAGTAATTAATGTCAAGAGGCAATCTACGACTTGAGCAATCAGAGTTTCTGTGCATTAAGTCAGACTCCGAAGACGGCAATTCATAATTGTGTGTAAGAAAGGCATTTAACCCCTCGTGGGCTTTCCCCAGGGAGCAGGAGAGTCGAGCCCACTCTCCTGTGTCCTGACACCGACGTGGTGCATGGAAGATCTTTAGACCTCCCTGGCCCTGACCCCACTGAGCTCAGGGCTCTCTGGCCTACACTGGATGCAGCTCCCAAATCCTGCCCAATCTCTTTGCCCTTGAACTTCACCAGCTGTTCCCTGAGCAGAAAACTCCTGCTCAGGCCTGGCCTTTCCTGCCACACTGCATTTTCCCTCGATGCATCATTAACTCAGCACCTGCAGGATCCATCTGTAACCCCCCTGCCAGCAATAACCCACCTCCCCCAGCAGCACCAGAGTCACCCCCAAGGCAGACACTCTGTGTCCCCCATCCTGCTCCAGCCATTCCCATCCACACTTCCAGCTTCTCTGGGAAAGCCACGGGGGGAGCCAGGCAGTTCAGGGTAAAGGGCTTCGGGAAGGGGCAGTGGAACAGCTGGAACTTGGATCTGGATGAGAGAATGAGGAGATTGAGGGAGGACAGGGCAGATTTCCACAGAACCAACCTGGTGTTGAGGGGCTGCTCTCACCCTCCTCTGCATCCTGGGACAGGGCTCAGTCCCTGCCTCCCAAAACCCCTCCAAATCCCTGCCTCAAGCTCTTCCTGCAACCTCCTCCGTAAAGAATAAAGCTCTGCTGAATCCCAGCATCCATTCTTCCTCTGTCCTTTTGGCTGGAGCCAAAAACTTCAGAGGAGAAATAAAAAAAAAATTCTAATTGATTTCTTCCGTATTAACAAGTCAATCATTAGGGTGGGTTTTTTTAATGACTCATAAGCAAGCTTGACGTGTCTGTTAATTAAATAGCCATCCCAGCTCTAATCTGCTGCAAGTTAATCACTTGGGGAATTAAAAGGTGTCAGTGCTGAATATCTCATTATTGTAAGTGCTTGCCTGCCCTTACTGCTGGGAGGAGTTGGGGTGAGGATGGTTTGAGCCCCAAACACCCCAAACCTGCTTTCCTTCCCCCCCTCAGCTGCCCACCTGCCCCAGACCACTCACCCTCTGTTTCTTCCCACCAAGTCCCCCCAGCTCCCCAACACCCACACACCATTATCCCAAGGTGACTGAATGATGCTCCTGCCATGGGCTGATGGAATGGGACAATTTCAGGGGTAAGAAAATGGTCTGGTTTATTTTTTAGAGCAGGGTTGGTGCCTCTGGTCAGGCTCTTTTGAGTATCATCAAAATTGGTATTGATGGAGCCACCACAGTTTAATTTATTGGCTCAGTGCACAATCCCATGACCAGCCACGTGCAGGAGCCGATGGCTGAGCCATGGGATGTAGTGGAAGTGGATCCTTCCTGGTGTTGTGGGAGAAGCTATGTGGGGAAAAAAAACAGTGGAAAGCAATTTAAGAAAAATTCCTCCTTCTGCCTTGTTGTGGTTCAAGACTTTTAGGTTTAAAATCCCTTCTGCAGGGTGTCAGCAGGCCACAGGCTGCACTGGTCACACAGAGGGGGCAGAGGATTTACAAGCCCATTAGAGGCTTCTCTATTAAATCTTGATTATAAATTCCTCAAAGCCACTTCTCCTGCCTCCAGAAGATCCTGGCCCAGACCTATCACCCCTTTGCTTTCCCAGCTGCTCATCCAACAGCAAATACTAATTCCTTGTATTTCCTGCCTTTCTCACTGCTTTGTTAGGGTAAACAACAAGAGGGCAAACAGGATATCTCTGGTGGTGAATGAAGGATGCAGCTTCACGTTGCTGTGTGAACTGTATTAATCACTTAGTGACATGCTGGCTACCAGCCTGATGCAGATAATGAGAGGTATTTAGTTACTAAAATTAGGAGGTGGGCAGATTGCCAGTTGTTTACAGGTGCCATGGTGATGGGGGCAGCCAGGAGAAGGGATCAAAGCTTGGTTTAAAACATTTGATTCAATTATGGACCAAAGGCTGAGCTCTGAATGGCAGCAGGACATGAACCAAATGTCTGCAGGGTCTCTGTCCCATCTACAGTGGGAGTGTTGGAGCATGGATAGGATGTGTACCTGCCAGGGAATATGGGAACATTCCCTGAGCCCTCTGAGGCCCTCACAGTGCTGGAGCTGCTGCTCAGTGCCTGGCTGGAGCATTCCCAGACACTGAAGGCAGGAAGTGGAGTGCAAGAGGGAAGACATTTTGGCACAGGGAGGGCCTCTCCTGCACCCTGGGCACAACCCACCCTCCTACCCTCATCCCAAGGGGCAGACCTGCTCCACTGCCTCTCTGGAGGCTGTTTTCACCTGCAGGAAGCATTTCCTCCCGACATGCCCAGCACACAACACTCCCTGGCACTGCAGCCTCCCCATGGCTGGCACAGGAGAAAGAGAAGACAGCAAGAGCATCTCAGGGGAAACCTTGAACCCCGTGTGGCAGGATTTAAATTTTTTTTCCTCCCACCCATTCAGGTATTTCACAGGTGTGAGCTGCAGCACCATGTACAGGTGAGAGAGATGGATGAGTTAGTGAGGGCTTGAAGCAAGCGTCCTGCATCCTGCATCCTGCTGTGGGTGGCTCCTGCCCAGGCTCCCAGTGAGGTCCTGCTTCTTGTTACACCAACACCAACACAAACGTGGCAGGTTGTACTGGCCACTGGCTGGCGAAGTGGTGGCCAAAGGGCCAGGACAGCTGTGAACACACGGAGCTGGGCTCTTCTCCTCTCTGGCCACCTGAGATCCCTGGGTGCCACCGGTGGAGGAAAGCCCACGCAAGGTGGCCGTGGTGCCCCTGGCCCTGGAGTGCAGCCAGGTGGCAGTGCCAGGAGCCACAGTGCCAGGCTTTGGCTGTGCCAGGAGCCACACGTGCCCGGCCATGTGCACGTTGGTATGGGCGGCACACGTGGCATCACCACGGCCGGGAAACCTCCCCTTCAAATGCACTGGAACAAGAGCTGCAGGGAGCATTCGATATTTTTCCCTTGTAGATACAACTGATGTGGGCAGAAAATATCAGCTGCCACTTGGCGAGGGGTGCAGAGGCCAACTCCATTAAAGCTGCTGGAATTGGTACATTTGACACGACACTGGCTATAACTTAAAGCCAGAGTATGAATAATAGAGCTCTGCACTCAGACCTGCAAGAGAAATATATCTGATTGTTAGATCGCCTGCTGCACAGAAACAATCCCAAATCAATTCCTGCGTGTCTGGAGCGCGGGCAGAGCCCGGCCAGGCTGCAGCCTTCCCTCCCTCCTCCGCAGCTGCTGCCCCCGAACAAAGAGCCACCAGGTCCCCTCACCGAGGCGTTGAGCGCCTGATTGATCGCTGTGCCCTAAGCCAATTTGCACATCATTAAAAGTAATGTCTGTGCTGGATGTGGGGAGCTGGAGGTAGAGCTGGGGCTGTGAGAGGATGCTGTGCCACTGCAGGGCCGGGCCGGAGGGGATGGAACAGAGAGGTGGAGAACAGGGATGCTAGAAGCAGCGTGACCATACCTGGGTCCCTGAGGGAGCCCCTGGGCACCGGCTGGGGATGTATCCTAGGGACGTGTCCCTCTGGGGACCAGGGACCGGGGGGGCTGCATCTGAGGGGTGATAGTTTGTAGCAGGAAGGGTTAGTTTGGGGATAGTCCACGGCTTTAGATTTTGGAGCCTCCACGTGTTTGCAGGTGTCCTGCAGAGGTGCTGAGCAAAAGTGTCCTGCCCACAGGTGCTGCCCCATCCATCACCTCCCCACGGGTCTTGGTGGGAGCTGGAAAATGGGGAACTGCTCATTAACAGGGGCTTGGGCTTTGCACAGCCTGAAGCTGTAGTACAGCAGGGACCGGAGGAGCATCCTTGCGTGGGAGAGGAGGACGAGCATAATCCCTTGGTGAGAGAGGGAGATGCGGGAGGGCACGGGAATTCCCGTCGGAATTTCTCAGCCTCAGCCATGGCACATGGCCATGGCAGATCCCTGGTTAATCCTCTCATTGCCGAGGTGATTAAGGAGGGATTACAGCGTTGGGCTTGTGGTGGGTTCCTGTCAGTGTGGCAGCAGCCAGAGAATCCCGTTCCCACAGGGAGGGCTTTCCCTGCAGTGAGGGGGTTCCCTGTGCTGCTGGGGACACAGGTCTGGCCGCCGACACCCTGTGATACCCTCGATCATTCTCGTTGCCGTGCGGGGCTTTATAGCAGGAGACAGGACTGATCCATCTTGTAAAATGCCATCGTCAGGCGAGCCAGGGCAGGTTTCAGGTGAGAGGGTGGAATCAGAATGGACCAGGGAAGGTAAAAGCACACGATATTTATTCACTGTAGCGAGAAAAGCTTGACCCATCCTCTCCCGTTAGGCTGGGCCCGGGGAGTCCCAGGGGAGCGGAGAGCAGAGCACAGGGAGCACGGACACTCCCCTCACCCCCGAGTAGGCTTCTGCTTGTGCCGCTCCTGAGGGCAGAGGAATAGGCACAGGTTGCTCTGAAATTAATATTGCTTGAAAAATGGGCTTCAAACCACCTGCAACCAACAGGTTTTTCAGGTTGGCAGCTGAGCTGACAGGATCCTTGACACCTCTCTAATTCACTGTCCCTTCCCTTAGGATCTGGAAGCCTGTGGGGTGTACTGGCTTGGGCTGCCCCTTCCCCAGCAGCCAGCAGGGCTGGAAACACTCTTATTACTGGAAATTTACAGTTTGTGTTCTTTTAATAGTTTGTTTACATTCTCTGTCGGTTTTTTTTTTTCTTTACCTTTACTTACTTTGAGTTAATCTGTTTATTTATTTAACCTTCTCTGCTGAAATCCCAATTCCTGCCTGGTTTTCAGAGGGGACATATCCGTGGGTCTGGCTGATGTGAGCCGGCACTAGAGGCACGCGGCGCTGAAGGGAATGGTGCAGCCTGTCCACAGCCAGGACTGGAGCTGGAAATAAAGGAACCGAGGTCAGGATCTCCAGCGAAGCCTCGGTGCCACGGCAGAGGTGCCGGAGGGCTCGGACAGCCCGGCGGTGACAGCCAAGCCTGGAACATCACCTCCGGGGGAAGGGACGGCCGCACCTCTGCCCGGGGCTCTCGCTGCCTGGGACCGCCCAGGGTCCAGAGCAGGGGTGCGGGACCGCTCTGCCCGTGTCCCCCACGACACACAGCTCCTGCTTGGGCCATTACAAGTTGTGTCCTGCCCGAGGACCCCTCCTCCATCCTCCTGTCCGGGGGTGCCCATCGGGAGCATCCTCAGTCCCCACGGCTCCAGTGGTGCCCCCAGTCGGGTCCACGCTCTGTCAAGCCGAAATGGGCAGCCCCAGCTCCTCATTACTGCTGCTCCTGTGCTGCCGCGGGTGCGAGCCCGAGCTCCCGAGCCCCGGCGGCTGCAGGGCTCGGTGCGGCAGCCAGGGAGCACGATTGCCGCGTGCTGCTGCTGCTTATCGCCCGGCCCGGCTCCGCTGGGGATGGAGCGAAGGAGATGTGCCCGCTGTGCCCTGCCTGGCCCAGCCCGGGGCCAGCGCAGCCCCAGAGCGGCGTCTGTCAGCGCTGGAGCTCCGCAGAGCCCCGAAAGGAGGAGCGAGGACAGGGTGACACTCAACCGGAGCAAGGACAGGGTGACATTCAACGGCGAGAAGTGCCTCCCGACGCGCCCCCTGCCCCTGCATCCCTCCCAGCCCCTTCCAGGGAAATTCTTCAGGAGTAATTGCAAAATCCTCTGGTGCATCACACGCAGCGTGCGATGTTATTAACTCGGCAGCCAGGAGCTGGCAGGAAAGCAATCGGGCTCTTTCCCCAAGACTGAGCCAGGGATAATTGAGTTGAATGGGAAGGAATTGCTGCTCTTTGTTAGATGATCTACCAGCCCTTCCACACTGATCTCATTTTGGGTTATTCAAACAGACTTTTGAATTAAGAGATAAAGTTGTTTCAAAACATTCTGAAGCTCTTAGAAAAACTTGGAAATTCTTTCTGTTTACACACAACCCTTCTCCCGGGCTTAAGCATCCTGTGGGAGGGTCTCACCCCTGAGGGGTGTGGGGCAGGTGAAACACATACTGCCCATCCCATCCTGTCCCTCTGTCCCCCTGCACTGGGGGCAGCCCCATCGCAGGGAGGGGAGCTCAGTGTGGGATCTGTGGAGTTCATGTTATCGAAAGTACAGCGAGCTGGCAGAAAATCAATGCTGAAATATGGCCAGCTGTACTCCCTCCCTTAACTAGCTCCTTTAAGACTGTTTTAAGATGCAATGATTTAAGGTCAGGGAGGTCAAGTACACAGCACAATACTGCTGAAAATTAACTACATCATGCAATGCTGCTGAAAATTAACTACACAGTGTAATACTGCTGAAAATTTCCCTGTTTGAGCAGTTTTGCCCCAGTAATGGAGTCTCCTCCCTGGCATTTGTCTGACCTGTGTACTAGCTCATCCTAAATGCAGGAGAATACAGGGTTCTCATCCCCAAGCTCTGACACATGCAAACATCCACAAAAACCTGTGCCACCTGGAGTAAACCCAAGGGAGATGGCAGTGCTGACAGTGGCGTTTTGGCCTGTGCTTCACAGGAGCAAAAACATCAGCTGGATAGAAACAATAATCTTATCAAAACACACGCATTTCTTCATAAATACATCCAGGTTGGAGTGAAATTGGGCTCTGCAGGAGGAGGGTGAGCCATCAGCTGAGTATTTTGATTGATTAAGATGCCAATCACGGCAGGGTCCCAGCTCCTGCCAGTGCGAATGAAACCCCTTCAGTAATAAAGTCTGTGCAAGATGAAGCTCCCCAAGTACTCCCTCAGTTCCTCTTCATCAGCTGCAAATGCCCCTCAAAACACCTGCAGCCAGGTGGGACCACGAGAGGGACTGGGAGCTCAGGGGCTCCATGGGCTGGGGCCAGAATCAGGCCTGGAGTGCTGATAACAGCAGGTAAATGTGTTGGGCTAAGAGAGAACAAGAAGGGCTGGAAAACAGCCTGGAAGCAAGAAATTGATTAGAAGAAATTGATACTGAGGCAGCACAGGACACAGAAAGGGTTAAGTATGGAGAGTGAAGGTGTTGGGCTCACTCACACCCAACCAGCACTGATTCCCTGCTGCCAGCGCTGACAGCCCAGAGCTGATGGAAACGAAGCATTTATAGTGAGTTTATTAATTTTCCTACATAAAGGGATGCTGCCAGGAGAACAGGCTCTTCCTCCCACTAATAATAAAATCCATACTCAGGAAATTTGGAATTAATTTCTGTGAATTCACACCTTAAGCTGTCAGCAAAAATCAGGTTGTAAATGGGAATTTCCTGTGCCAGGAGTGCCCGGGGGCTGTGGGGGCTCCAAGGGCCATTTGTGCTGGGAACAGCCAGGGCAAAGCTCCCCCTGCCCTTTCTCTGAGGGTGTGAGGGACTCTCATTTGTGATGACTTTTTGATTGTGAAAAGAAATTATTGCCCCTTTTGATGTGGTGCCCCAGGTGGGGGGTTCCCAGCATGGGGGATGCTCAGCCCCTAGTTCACCCCAGGGTTGGTGTTTTCCACATCCTCATTTGCTCCAGGATAGTTTATACCTGGTTTTCATCTCTAAAAAAGATAAATAAAATTCTGTAGTGACAAAAAGTAATAAAAATCTCATCAGAAACAAGTATCCATCCTTGAAGAGGTGCCAAATCTGAGAAGCCACGTGGCCGGCCCACTCCCTGAGACCTATTTTCCTTCTGTCCTGGTCTCTATCCATCTCAGTCCTTGTCATGGTTTCCATCCCAGCCCTGCTCCCCTGGCTCTTCTGCCTGGAGGAAGAGGCTCTTTATCCCCAGAACTCCTCATTTTGTGGCCCTGGGAGGACCCTCAGCTGCTCTGGGACCTCCACAGCCTCTTGCAAAATCAATGACAACAAAGCCAGGGATTTGGTTGAATTAATTTTGCTTCAAATCTAAAAAAAAACTTGCAAGAAAAAGAATTAATTATTCACTAAGCTCTTAAGATAATAAAGATAAAAATTAAGCTTGGATTTCAAGACAGAAAATAGTTCCTCTTCTGTTCAAATATAAATTAGGAGTGCAGATAAATGCTACACAACTCAAAACTCATTTTAATTTCTAAGCAGCCATACAATATTCACAGGCACAGAAGTGATTCCTTGTCTCAGCCCTGAGACGATGGTGTTGGCACCGTGGGTAACCAGCTCCTGAGACTCACCTGGATGAGGGAAGGGCTGCACAGCCCCTCCTGGATGGGAGGCTTCATCTGACAGGATAAATCTCAGAATGGGAAAAAAACCATTAAAATCATCGAGTCCAACCATTCCCTCAGCATTGCCCATCCGCCACGAGCCCATGTCCCCAAGTCCCACATCCACATGTCTGTGAAACCTGCCCTGGGCTGGTCCCCATGACAGTCCCTGTCAGCCCTGCTGCCACCCAGGCACTGAGGCTTTGGGAAAGCAGAAGGAATTATTGGATGCTGGAGTTTTATATCACTTGACAGCTGTTGCCTCCCTCAGTACTCGCAGGGCTCGACCTCGAGCTGTCCCTTGCCCTGACAGGACATTTTCCTGCCAGTGGAGATTCCAGTGCCTGCCCCTGGATCTGGAGTCTGGGTCATGATGGCCCCAGACCCAGGGGACAGGTCCCTGGTGGGAGCAGCCTCTGGGAGCAGCAGTCCCAGCCAGGGACTCTTTCATCTTCCAGTCCTCAGCCAAAGGTTTATCTAATTACCCAGCCTCTGAAATGGGCTGGAGCAGGGAATTTATCCCACTTGCAGCCCGGGGGTTCCCCCCTGCAGCCCGAGCGGGATGGAGAGGAGCTCGGCTGGTCAGCGCTGGAGGCACTGGGAGCTCTTCCCTGCTCGCTCATCCTCCCGGCTCCCAGGGCTCCCTGTGCCCTCTACAGGCGCTGGCCGTGCCTCAGAATGCTCCAGTGGGATTTCTGGTGGTTTTCCAGAAAATCTGGTCTGCCTGTCGGTGGGAGCAGTGTGACCAGGCGCCTTGGAATGCTCCAGCCATGGAATCATGGAATCATTAAGGCGGGAAAAGCCCTCCAAGATCATCAAATTCAACCCTCAACCCAATGCCCCTGCGCCCATGAAAACAAAAGTGCCAGTTTTGAGGGTGTCACCCAGTGCTGCACTGTTTTGTCCCTGGAACAGCATGAAAACAAAGAGGGGGTGTGTGTGGAAATCTGCATTTTTGCCACGTATTTTTGTAAGTGTTGTGCAATAAATGTGTGTCGAACAAATTAGTTTGTGGTGAGACAGTCGCCGCTGGAACGTTCGGCTGCAGATAGCGCAGGGAAAGCTTTTGAAAGCCAGTGCCCAGCTGCAGCGACAAGGAGATCGCCGTAAATGCTGCTCAGAACAATTTAAACAATTAATTTCAGCATTTAATGGGCACTTGCACTATCTGCTGGAGCAGAAATGAGAACGTGTCTTTCATTACCTGCCACACTTCCCCTATTCCTCATCTCACCACCATTCCCCGGGGGCAAAACAAGGCATATGGTAATTGAAATTGCAGCACAGCTGCAAAAAGAGGGGGGAAAAAAATAAAAGGTGGATTTCAGGTTTTTGTCGACCCTGGTTTCCACAGTTTCCACAGGGGGAATGTGATACTTGACTATTTACAAGCAGAAAAGTGTCAGGGGATACAGGGGCTGTTGGAGAAGGAAAACAAACAAACCACAGCCGCGTGTTCAGCCGATGGAGGTGGAAAGGGAACCTGGGTTATTTTTGGCTGTTAATCTGTGTAAATTGGTCCCTTGGCTACGGAGAGAAGGGGAATGGGACAGGAAAACCTCCACTGTGCCTTTCCCCCTTTGCTGTCCCTTTGCAGGGATACCTGCTGAGCCATGTCACACCTGCAGCCCCAGGGGACCATGCCCAGAGGCTCCCGGATGCTTCAGCCAATATTTGGGGCTGGAAGGTGTCAGCTCGGGGCTGAAAAACCACCCCTGCTCTCATCATCCACTGCCCCTGCCTGGTCCCTGCCATGCCTACCAGCGCTGTGAGCACTGTCCACCACTGCCCCTCATGGATCCTCCTGCCCCTCCCTTGGTCCCTGCTGTCCCCTGTCTGCTCCCCCCTCTCCTCCCCTGGACCTCCTGTACCCCCCAGTCTCCTCTGTCCCTGAGGGGTCCCCCGTGTCCCTCCCTCATCCCCCTTGTTCCTTGCCCCTCCATTGCCCCACTGCCCCTGCCTGGTCCCTGCTATCCTACTTGGGCCCCACTCTTGTGTTTCCTGTGCCTCCCTGGTCTCCAATGACCCTACCTGATCCCCACCATCCCTTCCCTGGTCCTCGCTGTCCCTCCCTGGACCCTCTGCCTCTCTCTGGTCCCCCCTGCCTATCCCTGGTCCCCATTGTCCCTGCCTGGTCCCCTCTGTGCCCCCCCAGTCCCCACTGTCTCTGCTTCCTCCAGACTCTTGCTGTAGGTGGCAGGAGCTGCCTGCGGTGCCTCAGCACTGCTTGGTGACACTCAGAGCAAAAGCTGCCCTGTGGATGAAAATGTGGGCTGGAAAATGGTTCCTGGCCCTGGGCAGGGGGCTGGGAGGGTCTCGGGGACAAGGAGAGCAGCTGAGGGGGGCAAAAAGCCAAAGGTTAGCTTTCTGTTCAACTGCAATTGCCTTAATTTTCTTCTTTCAGTAACAAGGGGCAGGCTCAGGAGTCCTTTTGCTCCTGCCATTTGCTCACTATCAAGATAGCTAGCAAAGCCTCCTTGGCCTGAAAATGATTATTTTTCTTGACAAATCCTCCTGCTGCTGCTTTTGCTATTAATCTCCCTCTGTCTCTTCAGAGCAAAGAGAATTACAGAGGCTGCTCAGAGCCCATTGCTTGTCTGTCCTTGAACCCAGCTGACAGCGTGTCGTTAGCAGAACTGAGCAAACAGCAGAGAAAGGAATTCCTACAAATATTCTCTCAAATTTGAAAGGAAATTTCCGTCCAGCAGCACAAGCATCTCCTTTGTGGTCTTGTCCCGGGAACGTCGCAGCGTTTGTCCTGAGCAAGCAGAAACACAGGAAGCACAATTCACGCTTCTGTCGACTCAAACAGAAAGTGTTGTTCTGACTAAAAATACTGCTTTGACCAACGATTAACTGGTGATTAATTTCAGAATGTGGGGAAGGGGGTGGATGTGGCCATGTGCCTCAAGTGCCACCCCAGCACTAGCCCTGGTGTCCTTGTCACCGGTGAGCTGCCAGGACAGATCTTGGGCATCCTTGTCACCATGCCACTAGCTCCAGCACTCCACAAGAGCCTTATAAAACAGAGCTGTTTGGCAATTCAGAAAAGACAGGCATCCAGAATTTGGGATCCAGGTTTAAAACCCCTATTACTTTCTGCTGAGCACTTAGGAGAGCCTAATCCAATTGGCCATATGGTCCTGGGCTCCCTCCAATCTAATTCACCCATCCCTTGGGCATATGGAGGGGAAAACAGGGGGGGGAAATTGGAAAAATGTAAATCACATTTTAATAGACTCATAAAAATACACAAAGTGATGACCGAGAAAACTTATCAGATTTTATGGGCATGTGGGTTGCTCAACAGAATATGGAAATGCCACTCAAACAGCAGAGCTGTCCTCATTGGAAACTTCACAACATAATCCAATTTGTGCTGTTTGCTAGGCAGAGCAGCCGGACTCATTCAAGTCTGCATCACTGTCACCTCTGCTTGCCTCTCGTGCCACTCAGGGTGAGTGCTCTGCTGGAGCTCTGCACGGTGCAGTACAGCTCGGCCTTTCCTCATGGCCAAGTGGCTGTTGACACCAAGAGAAGCCCAGGGTGGAGGGTCTGGCTGCTCCCCACATCTCAGAATCCTGGGGGTCTCCAAATTCCAGCATCCTGGGGTCACAGAATCACAGAATCGTTTAGGTTGGAAGAAATCTGGGACATCCAACCTGTGACTGATCTCCACCTTGTCACCCAGCTCAGAGCACTGAGTGCCACATCCAGTCGCTCCTTGGACACCTCCAGGGATGAGTCCCCATGTCCCAGCACCCCAAGGATCAGTCCAGCCACGATGTAGGTTGGGAGGGAGAATGGGAATGGTGTCAGGCTTCCCTGGCCACAGCAATGCCATTTTAGAATCATAGAATCATGGAAAACCCCAGGCTGAAAGGGACACACGAGGATCATTGCACCCAACTCCTGGTCCTGAACAGGACACCCCAAGAATCCCACTGTGTCCCTCAGAGTGTTGTCCAAATGCTCCTTGATCATTTTCCTGGGGAGCCTGTTCACCCTCTGCGTGAAGAACCTTTTCCTAATGTCCATCCTAACCTTCCCCTGACACAGCTCAGCCATTCCATGTTGGTTTCCAGCACCAGAGTCCACTCACATCAGAGCCAAAGGGAGGGAAGGAAGGTGTTAAACGTGCAGATGATTTATCTCAGGGCTGCAGGGCCCCGAGCAGCCATGGAAGGGAACAAAGCTTTCCTGTTCCTGTTGCTGTGTGCTGGTACCCCCAGAGCTGCCACTGAGGGTGGGGACAGGTGACATCCAGCCCCACTCCTCAACGAGCACTGCCCAGCTTGGATGCTCTCCCCACTGGCACACTGGTGTTTGCAGAGCCCAAAGGAGACAGGAATATTGTCCCCTGGGTACCAACATCATTAATGCCCAGAGGTGCAAATCATTCCTCCTGGGAGAACCCATGGAGAGAACAATTTTTTTTTAAAAGTGCAGGATTCGGCCAGAAACAATTATGCAGAAGCCTTTGGGAAATTCTTTGAGACCACCATCCCCAGATTCCTGCTGGCTGTAGGGCTGCACAGTGTTCCTGCCGATGGTAATTCAGCCAGTGACTGTTGTTTGGAACAAAGGAAATGTTTGAAGCCTTGACAGACGATAGTAGAGGAGAAAATAGGTGTTGTTCAGGTGAGCTTCTGAAGTTCACCCCTCTAATTGCTCTGTAATTGTGCTGCCTCGCAGAGGAGCTCTCTCCCGAGCCTGGTTTGCTCGAACACGCTTGCAAAGAGCTATTTTGTTGGAAGAATTTAATTTTTGCCATTATGTTGTCCAGCATAGTCCAGCTCTGGGTACTTACCACCAATTATCCGTCTGGTATAAAGCTAATGTTGACACAGAGGTCCTCAATGCATCGACTCTGGGAATCTGCCAGGAAGGCTGGTTTCAAGCAGAATAATTAGTGGGCACGGATATCCGTGTAAGATGCCCTTGAACTGATGGACTGTCTTTATTCACTGGGATGTGATCAATTCTGAGGTTTTTCTTTTAGACAAGCCCTTGAATTTAATTCCATTCTGTACAGTAAGGATTTCTTGTCTGAAATTCACTTTGCATCAGGAGAGCCCTGTCTGAGCTCCCCCATTAGCTATTCTTTCCCCTCATTCCAGAGTCTTAAAGCACTTTACATGGATTAACTAATTAGCTCTCTTCATAACCCAGGCTTTAAGTTAATTTCCCCATGTGCATTATAAGGACGATGCCAGGGAACAAATCTCCTTTCCCCCAGAGGTTTTCACCTCCTGCTGCGCAGGTAGCTCTGAGGTGGTTGGGGTTAGAGAGAAAAGAGCCCAAAATCCCACGGGAAGGTGTCACGACACCAAGCAAGCCTGAATCCCGTGGTGCCTATCCTACCCTGCATGTCCCCTGCTCGGGGTGCAGCCAGAGGAAGGGAGAGAAGCTCCCTTAGCAATCCAGGGCCGAACACGTTGTGCAAAGGATCTGGCAAAAGAGCAGCAGGAAAACCCCAAGGGCAGTGTGAGAAATGAGGGAAGAGGAGCGGGATCCAGCCAGATTGGGGCATTTTGCTGCGAACAGGGCGTTTAGGCAGATCCCGAGCTAGGAACTCTGCCAAGAGGCCAGGTCATGTCCCGGCCGTGTCCAGGAGTGTCCAGGAGCAGGCTGGGCTGAGCTGAGCTGAGCTGAGCTGAGCTGAGCTGAGCTGAGCTGTCACAGCTCTGACTGCCACTGCTGCGGGGACACTGCACTGGCACCAGGGGCGTGTGGTTTCAAGGAAGGGAAGATGAAAATCGAAAGTACAGAGAAATCTGTCAAAGAGCCAAGCCGCAGGGCCAGGCAGGGGCTGCCACCTCTGTGTGAGGTGGTTCCTAACCTGGGGTGTCCCCTAAAGCCGGAGTCCCCCCTAAAGCCGGAGTCCCCACTGCTGTCACCACACCTGGGAGGGCGCAGGCTGCTTGCGGGACAGGGGCTCCCAGGTGCCTGCAGGATTCCTCTCCGGAGCTGCGGTGATCCAGCAGGGATCCTGGGCGAGGACAGGCTGCTCCAGCCGCGGGGAGCACCCGCCTGCCTGCCTCCTCTCCCCCATCCCTCCGGCTCCCCGCACCTGGGAATTGCTGTAACACAAAGGCTACACACTAATGGCTGCCCACCCGCAGAGATGAATATATCCATTTAGTATCCAACCGTGCAGCTCCTGCGTTCCCTTTGGAAATGAGCCGCAAACGTGCGCAGCAGACAGGGCAAGGCAGCGCTTGGCGGTCCCCAGCCCCTGGCAGAAATGGGGTGACCACGTCCATGTGCACACAGCGAGGGGTGACATCCCAGCCTGGATTTTCTGAGGAGCAGCTCTCTGAGGCCAGTAATTTGCGCATTTTAATTTTATTTTTATGCTGAAATTCTTCCTGCTGGCATTCACACGCAGCAACTCCTCTTGGTGCAAGCCGAGGAAAAAAACTCCTATGTCTGTGCCTGTCTTGACTCTCTCCTTCTCTTCCCAAGGGCTGTGATTTTATGTTTGTTTAGAGATAATTTCACCGGCCCCTGAGTTTACCAACTGCTCTGTCTCCCTGTATGGGCAGGTCGCTGTGTTGTGTACGTAGAGGGCTGTTTACAGCTGCTGATAAACTCTAGAGGCAACAGGAACAGCCACTGCCATATATTAAATGCTGCAGTGTAAAATAGGAGGAAATTAATCTTTTATTTCTCTCCCTTTATAAGCTCCTACTCGTGTTCTATTGCTGTTCTTGTAAGTTATGAAAAGGTTTATTTTTCAGTAGGCATGTTCCGTTCTAGCACCCGCAAAAAAGAGCAGTGTGTAAAGCGAGGATAAAATCCCTCCTGGCAGATCCTGGGCATAAAGATGGGGAGAGATTTATCTGAAGGAGGAAGGGAGCGAAATTAAGAGATGGTATTTACACTAAATAGCAGGGAAATGTGTGAGCAGGGAGAGCCCTCAGGCACGGAAGAGCTTCCAAAGACAAGGGCTGCCATGCTGGGATCGCAATATTTGGGAAAATATTGCGGAGTGTGGGAAGCTGGCAGGGATTTTGGATCCCAAATTGCAGGAGGTTTCATTTGCAATAAATCCTGGGAGCAAGCAGAGCCCTGTCTCCTTCACATCCCCTTTCCTCTTGGCTCGAAAGCTCCATGGAGTTAGGAAGTCCCTGGAAGAGGTGAGCAGTGATATGAATCCCCTGAGTCCCTAAGGGTCTCTCATGGGTCACAGGGAAGTTAATTCTCCCCCTGCTGAAGCCCTTGGTGACGGTCACTGCTCTGGGGACAGGCTCAGTGCAGGTGGAGCCTGGCTGGGGTGGGAGCAGGTGGCTTGGTCACGGTCTCATCATTTGTGTCTCTAAAAAGTGACCTTTCCCCACCTGGTCGGAGGGGACTGAGTGACAGCACGGGGCTGATGGCAGCTGTAAATCTTGGCCCAAGAATGAGTTAGAGATGGAAATTCATTGCTGCACCTTCAGCAGGTGGTAAAACCCATTGTAAATCTCTAAAAGGCTTGTCAGGATGCTAATGGATTGAGCTCCTGATGCTTAAATTTCACAGCTTCCAGTTCTCCCGAAATGTCACCTGGAGGATTCTGCAGAAGGACAAGGGGACAGAAGGGAGCCCCCTCGGCCTTTGGTGAGCCCTGACAGTGGGGACAGCCTCAAGCTCTGGCACTAGAAGGGAGAGATGGGGGCTTGTATCCAAGACACAGCCTGGGGCTCACATGGGGAGCTCGGCTGCTGCTCCAGCACCAGTCGTGGGCCAACACAGGGCAGCCACTGCCCTGCCTGGGTGAACACGTCCTGGGTGGACACATCCCCCAGTTCCCCATGTCCACTGCCTGGATGGATGTGCATCCCACTGCTACCACCCTGCTGCTCTCTCCCCTCCTGTGCTGCCTTTGGGCATTGGGACAGGGCTTCCCCCAGCTCCAGCTCCACATCTGGGGGTGCTCAGACCTCACCATGCCCCTCCCACCTTTCACCTTGTGGATTTAGCAGCAGACTGAGGAGTGAAAAACCAAACTCCTGCCTGGCTTGGCTGCCTGCAGCACAGGGAAGGTGTCGGGGCTGACCTGGAGCCCGGCAGCAGGAGAAAAATGGGCTGGTGGTGAGTGGCATTAATGTGCCTGTGGTGGCATTAATTTTACCTCTGCCTTACCCAGGTAAGCAGCGCTGTGGCAGCACCTTCCCGAGTGGAGGAATGATGATCCCTATTTATCTTGTCTGGCATCTCAGCTC
Organism: Erpornis zantholeuca; assembly: GCA_013400515.1. Classification (NCBI taxonomy): domain Eukaryota; kingdom Metazoa; phylum Chordata; class Aves; order Passeriformes; family Timaliidae; genus Erpornis; species Erpornis zantholeuca. The sequence goes on along the minus strand of VZTN01007916.1, from coordinate 690,034 downwards.
TGGAAGCATTTTTAATTCAGTTTCTCCATTTTCTCCTCTTTTTGTCTTCCTGGATGTAAGTCCCATTAAAATCTGTCTTGCTGGCTGCTTTGTCGAGCCCGGTGATGGCAGGCAGGGGAGAGGGATTTCAAGTATTTCTCTCCTGAAGGTCTGTCCTGACTCAGAGCGAGTTAACCCATTGCTATTTCTAAGCAACTCCTCTTGTATTTTCTTTCATTTCTTTGAGTTAACAAGAGGCAAAGGAAGACTCTGCTCTTGCAACAAGCCCTGAGGTCAGAGAGCTTGCAAAATTAAAGCACTGTTACTTTGTTTAGACATCACGTCTCTTCTGTAAAATCAGATGTGGATTTGCACGAAGAGATCGAAGGTGCTCTGGGTGACTCGGATCCGTCCTGCTCCTGCCGTGCTGTGCCCAGATTTCGCAGTGAGTCCTCCCTCACACCGATGGGGAGGCAAGGGATGTTCTGCCACAGCTCTTCAGGGCAAGTGAACCCCAGGGAGTCCCTTCCTGGAGTCAGTACTGGCTTGTGGGGGGCTCAGGAGCTGTCAGGCTGCCAGGGGGACACAGCAGTGGCTTGGGTCAGGCAGCAGAAGGACATGGAAGAGGGAACACAATGCAAGCACTTAGAAAAAAGAAACTTTCCTCCTGGGCCAGATTCTAAGCAGGAGCCCCAATTCCTGCCTTTCTGCCCCTCCCCACAGCTCAAGCTGCTGGCAGACACTGACCTAAAAGTGAATTTTTACAGACTTGATGCCACTGTTAAGCTGTTGCCAGCTGGGAGCTCTCAGTGCATGAACTGGCTCTGGTGGGGCTGTCAGGATTTGCAGTGAGCAAACAATAGGAAACAACATTTTTCAACAAATCTTCTGTAATTTCAACATCATGCCATTGATTTTGAGTCCCTTGGGCTGCAGTAGTTGAACCATTATTGGCTTGTGTCATTAAGGACTGGGGTAGGGGAGCTGTGCAAATCCCCAAGGCAAGGGAGTAAATATTAGGAATGGTTTTTCTTTTTGTACGATACTGCCTTCCTTTCCAGTAAGATGCTACACCACAGGAGACCCCAATCAATTAAAATAAAGTAAATTAAGAGTGGAAAAATATTAGACAGAAAGACACAAACTGAAGGGATTTGCTGGTGCTGCCGAGGGTCACAGCGGGAAGCTCCAGAGTAGTGCTGGCACTTCTCCCTTTCCCCAGATTTTGGTGCTGATGTCTCAGCCTTGCCAGGGCTGATTTTAGGGTCAGGACAGATTCTGAGCAGCCCAAAGGCATCCCAGAGTGGGAAGCAGCCCTTGGTTGCTGCCACACCACAGCACAAAACCGGGCACCAGAGAGCACGCTCTCCCTGAAGTGGGGACCATCACATTGGGCAACATCCCTAAACCCCCCCAGTCTTCCCCAAGCATGGAAGGGGCCACAACACCCAGAAGGGAACCCTGAGGGGCAGCAGGAAACCAGGACACCGGCTGGGGCAATGGGCAACATCACCTGGGCTGGGACACAACGTTCAGCTGGAGTGCAAACAAGCTGCCAGTGATGAATGGATGCTGGTGCGCAGGTTGTCTTCTGCACAAAAGGATTATCATAGCATGCAAATGTCGTTTGTATTGTGATCATTAGCTCGAGCTGTGGGAGGTGCCTTATATCAGTTAAATTCTTCCAGGGGCTCCCGCAGAGCTGCCGAGAACTTCTTAAGTGCACAGTGGCATTTAAGAGATTGCTGCCTACTCCGAGCAGATGTTCCATGGATTAGACAGCTCAGTGTGCAAGTCGGCTTCAAATTAAAACAAAAAAAGATGCAATATTTATGGGCTGCTCTGCATGTGCTGGAAATCTGAGAGGAACACACTGTAGCTGGTAGTAAAGGTACAACCAGAAACATACCTGCAAACACACAGAGTTTGGCTTCAAAGGCAGAGCAGCGGCAGTGGAGGCTGGTGCAGGGATGGCTGAATTAGCATTTCTTGAATACTTACAGTAATTCACACAATTCTTCCCTGTGAGGGTGGTGAGGCTCTGGCACAGGCTGCCAAGAGAAGCTGTGGCTGCCCTGTCCCTGGAAGTGCCCAAGGCCAGGTTGAAGAGGGCTTGGAGCAAGCTGGGATAGTGGAAGGTGTCCCTGCCCATGGCAGGGGATGGCACTGGATGGGCTTTAAGGTCCCTTCCAACCCAAACCCTTCTGTGATTCTCTGATTTCATTTATCTGGATAATGATCAGCAGCTTTGTCTGCATCCATGACAGTCCTGGCCTGGCCCTGCCAGGGTGGCAGAATTGGGGCTGCTCAGATACTCAGATTTTCTGAGATTTGTCTTCGTCTTTCTCCTTGGCAGCACAGACACGACACAGACAGAAGTGGCTGCCCTTGCCCTGCACCTTCCCTCAGCCAGCCTTCCTGGAGTGTGCACCAGCACATCCCCAGCCTGACCAGAGCCCAGGCTGGCACTGAGGAAGGGGCAGCAGCACAGTCAGCCCCCACCAGCCCTTCCCTCCATCGCTGAGTCAACTGAAGACTCAGGGAAGTAGCTGATGCTGCTCTTTTATCCCTCAGCACTCCTTACCCACACCTGCTCCTCTTCCTTTAGCTTCGCTTTTAATCTGCTGCCTGCAGAGCTGCCCTCTCCTTCCCTAGATGAGTTTTCCCTTTCCATCCTTTACTGTCTCTACAGGGACTGAGCTCTGACTTCCAAGGCTTCCTACAAAGAGCTCTGGTGCGGGTGCTGCAGGGGACGGCACGGACCAGGCTGGGCACAGCTCTGAGCTCAGGTCTCGGAGGGGAGAGCGGCAAAGCCTCCTCTGCGCTCCCTGGAAATCCTTTCCAGAGGTTCCTGTCCGGGTGCTGTGCCCTGCGTGCGGCTCGGGGCCAGCCCCGGGAGCTCTTCGCTGCTGCAGAGTCGCTATAGGTGGCAGCATTGGCGAGCCAGAGGCTCCTCGGCTGCGCTGACTGGGTTAATTCAGACACAGAACAACAGAAGGTGTGATTCAGGTAATCCCGAGCACAACACTTCCCTCGCTGGAGCTGCACCTCCCGGAGTGGAGCTGCCCTCGGAGACTGGGCTTTGCACCAGGAGCAGCTGAGAACAGATGCACCGGGCCAGGCTCCTGGGAGCCTCCAGGTCCTCTGCCCTGAGGTTTGGGTCACTGTCACCTTCCGCAGGGAGGTATTCTCACCCAAACTCGTGCCCAGAGGCAGCCCTGGGTGAAGGGATGCTGCAACGGGCGCTTTGGGAAAGCCGCACGGAGGATGGAGAGCGAGGTTTTTCCAAGCCCTTGTGTCTCCAATATTTATAGTGACTGACGGTAACTCAAATACGGTTTGTGGTTCGACCTGATGAACCCGAAGCCCTAAATCACACGAAGCTGCCAAGTGAAGCACTTTAACCTCTGCCCTCGCTGCCATAAACAGCGACGGGCTGCGGCTCCCGGGAGCGTTTAATGAACAGCCTGGTGCTGCCAGCAGACTTCCTAATGCTCCGTGTCCCTCCTCTGGAAGTCCCCTGTCCCCTTCCCCGAGCTCTCTAAAACGTTCTCCCGTAATTGCTGCCCTTCTGCTGGGCAGAAGGAGCAGCTGGGCAGCCGATGGGCTCGTAAAGTGCCGCTTCCCTCGCTATGGCCCTGCTGGGACCTGGGACGTGCCCAGGGTGGCCGTGCAGGAGCAGGGGAGGGAGGGAAGGTTCCTTGGCTCCCCACGCATCTCGGAAGGGAAAAGGGGGACAGAGAGAGACCAGTGACTCTTTGGGGACCAGGGATTCTGATTTGTGCCCCACAGGGGGAGGCTGCTGAGCAGCAACAGGCAGCGACAGCTTCCCAAATTGGGTAAGGGAGGCAAATGCCTCCTGAGGGCACCGACTGTGAGAACAGAGCTGTGCAAAATCCCATCCAAAGCCTCCGCTATCTCAACAAGTTTCCTATTTATTTTCCAGGCACAACACACTCTGTAACCTGTTTTACTCAGAAGGGAAACCCCATTATTTATTTATTTATTTATATTGAGAACCCTGGTGGAAAACAAGCTTTGCTTCCAGAAGCAATTACATTCCATCTCTTAACTGGATTAGGTAACTTGATAAAACTCCGGTGGAAAAATATTTGCTCATATTTAATCATTTGTTGACTTGGCACCTCACGAAATAAAGCAAAATTAAATAAAAATGTGTAAAGGGCAACCCGCTTGCTGATAAATCCAGCCCACTCTGAGCAGTTTATTACAGGAGCAACGATCCATTAGCTCACATATAAATTAGAATTGTGCATCCCGTTTATGGTGTTGCAAATTGTTGGCTGCTGCTGTTGTGTCAAAACCAGGCTGTGCCAGGAATGAATCATGGTTGCTGTCTGGACTGCCTGCCCTCAGCGGTTTAGGGTTAGGCAGGATGAAAAGCAAAAGGAATTTGAAGGCCTTTGTTTAATTTCATGGAATGTCATAGACACATGGAATGTCCTGAGTGGGAAGGGTCCCACAGGGATCATCCAGTCCAACCCCTGGCCCTACACAGACACCCCAACAATCCCACCCTGTCACTGCGAGCGTTGTCCAAACACTCCTGGAGCTCTGGCAGCCTTGGGGCAGTGACCATTCCCTGGGGAGCCTGGGCAGTGCCCAAACATGCTCTGAGGGAAGAATCTTTTCCTAATATCCAACCAAAACCCTTCCCTGAGACAGCTATTCCTTTGGGTCCTGTCCCTGTTGCAGAGAGCAAAGATCAGTGCCTGATTTTTTGTGCTGCTTGTACAAACAAAGCGAGCAGCACGTTTGCATGGTAACAGGATCTACAGTCGTGGGATGGATCCTCTGCTGGTGCCCTGAAAACCAACCCCATCCATCTATGGATCACAGCTCTGTTATCTGTGCCCACGTGTGGGAATGTAGTCCCTGGAATGAGATCCAGCCATCAATATTCTCCCCAGGTGTACCTGCTGCTGTGCTCCTTATTGCAGGTCAGATCACCTCCTGAGGAGCTTCCCATTATTTCTCAGTCCGAAAGGAGGGAATACTGCCTGACACAGCCACTGCTACCTGTGTGCTGCTAACAGGGAAATGAGAGGTTGTGAGGTTACCTAGGGTTCCTAGGTGATCATTGTACAGCTCCAGTGGCAGGAAAACAATTGGTCTGAGGGGAACTGCAGCAGGAATTGGTTCAGCCAAGTATTGGCACCATTAACCCTGACAAGGATCACTGATGTGCAGCCTGGCTGAGGCTTTGGCCTGGATGGGATTTCCAAGAGGATCAAAATCAACAGCAGGTGAGTCAATCCCAGGTGAAGCCCATCCCAGAGGGATGAGCTTGGCCAGGCTGTGCCCTCCTCTGGAGCACCTGGCACAGCCCCTGGCAGAGCCCACCCCAAAATCCACAAAGTTTGTTCGGACACAGACTTTGGGATGTGGCTGCAGTGATCCAGCAGCTGCACAGGCTCTTGGGATGTGCTCCTGCTCTGCTCAGAGGTTACACACAGAGCTGCTGTGGCTCAGCACAGGGCCAGAGTGCCTTTGGGTGGGATTTTTGCCATTGCCAATGTGACCCCAAGGACTGTTTTGCTCCTGCCTCTCCTGGGATCTCAGCTCAGCCCACACAAGGGGGGGTCAATGCCTGGGGTTCCCCAAGAACAATCTCTCCCCTAAAACTGTGACTCTGAACAGCAGCATTTTGAAATCTGAAGTTTTGTATTTCCTGAGATTCTGAAGGTTGTGGGGACGAGCCTGTGCTCTGTCCTCTGTGTGTTGTCAGTGTTGTGCCCCCTCCACGCCTGTGTAACTGCAGAGGTGTCAGATCACAACTGTGGGATCTGCCATAGGCTCCCCTGGCTCCAGCCAGGCTCATGCTCTGCAGAGATTTAAAGATCTGGAGAGGGCAGAGCCGCAGGGAAGGATTGCACAGATTATTTTGTGTTCTTTGGCCCCACGTGGCAGTGCTGTGTTTAAGCTCCCCCCAGGGCCCAACACCACCATCCAGGGGCTCAGCTCTACCTTTGTTGGTAGCTGTAGCTGCTCAGGGTCTGTGGGGTGCCAGGGCTGGGTGACCCTCTCCTTCCAGATGTGCTGATTTTAACAGTGCTTAACAACCCCTGCTCACCTGCACAGCCAGAAGGAATTAAATAAAAGAGGTTCTGCTTTATTTATTCTTCTTAATATGAAATTCATGCCCTGATTGCCTTTCCTCTCTCCCGCCAGGCTTCTGGGAGGTATGAGATTCAGTTCATGAATCTGAATTTGGGGAAGCTTCATCTTTTGAGCCTTCTGTTCAGGGAAAGTTACTTGATAGCCAGAGAGCCAAGGGGGAAATACATTATTGAAAGAAAAGCTTCCTTTTTAATCTAAAATTCAGCAGGATCTTTGAGATGAAAAAGGTTATTTCCAAGAGTCTGTCCAGCATATCTTGAGGGCTTCTCTTTCCCATACAATAAGTAGTGAGTGGGAGGGAGGCAGAAAAGAGCCTCAGTCAGAAACAGGCTGCTGTTCTGTCTCAATTACACCAGCATCCCATCTCCCGACAAGGGAATAGCAATTCCCCTTGCAACGAAGTGCTTGGAGGCTGGCTGGAGAAAGAGGAGAAAGTAATTATTGCTAAACTGTGCAAACAGGGACTCCTGGGAGCAGCCTGGCAGTGTGCAGGGGCTACTCACAGGAGTAAAGTATGAGTTAGAACAGTTCCACCCGGGAAAGTGCTTGAACAGGAGCCTTTGTCCCTTTGAACTCAATTTGTTGAATGCTGGCTAAGAGCATCTTGAAGCCCAGAAAGGGGACTTAGGGGATTTCTGAGGACAGGTGGATGCTGGGGGGTTCACACTCCAGGGGATTGTGGCTGGTTTCCAAGAGCTTCCTGCAAGAGACACACATTTTTGGGGGCTCAGTGCCTTCTGTTTTGTTGCTGTCCAAGAGTTTTGAAGCAAGGCCAGGATGAGGTGCCTTTTCCTGTGAGATGCAGACACAGTTCCCACCACCCCTGAGTGGGGATGGGATGTTGAAGCTGGTCCCTGTGTGAGGCAGCAGGAGAAAATCTTGCCAGAGTCAGACCCATCCTTGGGAGAAACTTATTTTTCTCTCTGACCTGGAAATGCTCCAGCTTTGCTTCTGCTCCCAATTTAAAGCCATTCTCTTGCCACGGTCAATCATTTAAAATCCTCTCCCAGGACTGTGCTGTGCTGGAGGAGCTGCAGGGGCAGGAGCTGTGTGTCTGTGTGTGCTCAGGGAAACACGGAGGGGCAGGCTCTGGCTCCTCTCTGGGGATGCCATTAGGTGGGATTTGTGTGTGGGATGGAAATGATGACAGCAGCTCTGCTGTCAGCAGTTTTGTCCACAGCCATGCTCTTCTCCACCCCTCTGGGTGGATTTTGGGATCGCTGTGCTAAAGGGAGGCTTTAATTGGGCCACTTAGATGACAAACACCAAGTGAGACATGTTTGTTCCAAAAGGTGTCTAAGCCACATCTCCCTGAGTTGTGTCCAGGCTCTGCTGTGCCCTTACCTGGCCCTGAGCACCCACATCTCAAAATCCCAGGAATTCTCACAGAATCCCAGAATCAGTGAGGTTGGAAAAGCCCTCCAAGACCATTGAGTCCAGCCTGTGACCAATCCCCACCTCGTTACCCAGCCCAGAGCACTGAGTGCCACATCCAGTCAGTCCTTGGACACCTCCAGGGATGGGGTTCCCCCACCTCCCTGGGCAGTCTGTTCCAAGCCTTTTCATGCAATCTCAATTCCATTTATTTTGCAATGCCATTAATCTGGGAGGAAATGTTAACCCCTGTGTTGGTGCCAGAGACACAGAATTGCGCCAATAATGTGCTCAGAGTGAATGATCTCTGCTCCCTGCTTTTGCTGGGAGCAAAACCTCAGCTGGGAACAAAAGCTCAGCCATGGGATTCCAGCCCCCTGGCAAAGCTAATGATATGATAGTCATACATTTAAAATATTAGTTATGCAAAGAAGTTTCTAAACAATATTGAATTTGTTGTTTCCTGGGTGAACAAGAAGTACTAAAACCTTTTGGGGCAGTGCTCCCACGTACACACTCTGCCATTGTTCCTGTTGTTATTTCAGTGTTCCCTACACCTCAGGAGCTCAGGGAGCTGCAGGTGGATTCCCCCACCCTCCATCCTACTTTTGCACCTTCTCCTTCCTCTGTGAAGCTGGAGCATATGGAGTCATGGGGACTCCAGCAACCCAGGCCACTTTCTGCCTCATTACTTTTCCAACCTGCAGGGTGATTCCAGCTCGGGAGCTGGGAGCTGCTGCTGCTCATCCATTATTTTGTAATAACTCAGGACAGTTGCTCACGTTTGCTCAGCTGGCAGGACACACCACGGGGCAGCTGTGGGAACATGGATTTGCTCACGAGTCTCTGCACTTCTCTGCTTCCCCCTGTCCTGTCACCAACACACACTGCTCCACAGAGCTCCACTCATGGAGTGGGGATACTGGGAATTTTGGACAAATCGTTCCCTTCCATGTCTCCTCATCCCAGTTCTTGCCCTGCCTCACACAATGTAGTTTTCTGGTGTTTTTCTCCCTGAAGTCACCACCCAACAAACCCACCAAAGCCTTTATCTGAGGGGAGGTCTCAGTTAATATTGGTTAAAACAGATTTTTTCTGAGGACAGAATATTGCTTTTTATTTTTTTTTTAGCACCTAAACTGCAAAGTGATGCCTTGAAGACGCGATTAGTTCATTATTTATAAAAGCAAAATCCCTCAGAATGTATTAAATATGAAAACATTGTATCAGGGTGTAAGATTTGGGAGGATTAGGCTCTGAAGTCTAGACATTTATCTCCGACCGCATCACATTTGCATTCATTACGTGTCCTGCTGTACCTCTAAACAGGAAAACTGATCTGCAGAACGGATGATCAAAGCAGGGAAATGCAGATCAGAAAGCACGCTGTGTTCGCTCAGGAACGAAAAATGGTGTAAAAAAAAAATATAATTGTCTGATATTCTGGTACATGAAACTCTACCAGGCCCCCAGCAGCGAGGGGGGCTCAGGAGCAGCTGCTGTTGGGTTTGGAGATGCTGCTGATGGTGATGTCTGAGATGGCTCAAAAAAACAGACTAGACAGGAATAAGGGAATAAAGGTAGGTGTTTATTTGAAGGACCTTCAAAGGTACACCCTGGGGAGTCCAGAGGCTACTCCCAAGATGGACCCTGGGTCAGGAGTTCTTCACACTTTTATAAGTTTGGTTCATTTGCGTATCAGGGTTAATTGTCCAATTATAATCTCAGTTAATGATGTAATTACCCCAAGTTTTCCCCCTCTCAGAGGCTTTTATTTACACATTTTGGGGCCTAGTGTCATTGAGGTGGAAACCTAGAGAGGTTTGTTATGTCTAACCAGCACGGAGAACAGTGGCACAAGAAACTTCAGAGTTACACACTGGGCAGTACAGGATTTGAAAAATACAAAAGTTAAAACCTAAGGCATCAATGGGGCTGATGTTTGGACAAAGCTCCTTGGTGGGGACGGGTGTGTGGGTGGGGGATGCCCTGGGGTGATCCAGCCTCTGGCAGTGCCTGCACAGCTTGGGGCACATCCCCTGTGCCTCCATCCCCAGGAACAGCAGCACCTCACACCCCATGGTGAGAGCAGCAGGTAACTGTAGGCAGAGGCTGCTTCAGCCTCTGTGTTCCTCAAAATCATGTGCCATCACTTCTTAGTTTTGCACTGATCAAGTGGAACTCCTTGCACTGGTTGGATAATGCATTAACAGACACATCACAGCTCTATTCCCACACCTTCCCCTTTCCAGCCCAGACACGGAATCCACCTCACTCTGAGCTCCTGAACTTTATGCTGTCCTCTAAGATTCATCAAAAAGTGAAAAGTCTGTATGACTGATGCAGAGCCCCCTTTGCCAGGCTTTCAGCAGCCTTTGGATGACCAGCTCTCCAGATCAGTAGAATTTAACATTATTTTTGGCATTACTAATTGCTGTAGAACATTTCCCTGAGCTCCTGTTGGATGGAGGTCTGTTGGCATTCCAGTAGGAACCACTGGCACTAGGATACATTCTCCTAAACAGGAACCTGGAAAACTTGTGTATTTCTGCCTTTTCTGTGGGAACACCACATCAGTCTCAAAAATGGCCAAGAAGTTTGTAGCTAAACCCTTGAAAATGGGTGCAATTTCAGGTGACATTCATCTAATTTTCAAGGCGCTTTTATTCTACACTGGGACTAATGCCAGGTCTTCTGGAAACATTCCCAAGGTTCATGAAGCATTCCAGCAAGTTTGGAATCACTTTAGGATGATTTATATGTTTGGAAAGAGACCAGGCTCCCAGGCTCCCTCTGCCTTTGACCTGGACACTGCTCCAGCCTTGATTTATTCTCTGATTTATAATATGTATTTTTTGTATAATTTCAAATCAGAATAAAATTTGAGTCCACAAAGCCATGCAAAGACTGACAGCCTGGTTTACAACAATCCCTTCTGGATGATTCATCTGCCTTATCTCTCCAGCATGCTCATTTCCCAGCCCAAATGCATCCAAATCCCAGATCAGAGGTTCCATTGTTTCCAGGCTCTGTCTGTTCCTACAAAGGAAAGCTCATTATGCCCAGAGTCTCCATATCTGTTTAGTGTGACAACAGAACCACTGGAGCACTGTCACAGCTTGTGCTAACTGGTACCAAACTCTGCTTTCAAATCAGAATCCCTTTTCTTAATAGAAATTTTAAGTGACAAATCCATGGAACAAATCTGGTATTCATTGTTTGCAGGAGAGAAGAGAGGGGATTTAAATGGAGCAGATATTATTCTGTGAGGAGCCTCAGGAAATCATTTACCAGATCCAGTGAGAGGGGAGCCATGTTATCAGCAGAATTTACATGTCACATTAGCCAGAGGTAGGAATGCTCATCTTTCTATCCAAAATCTGTTTGCAAAATTAGTGGAAGACGATTGCTTTAATGCCTTCCTCTTGTCACCGACACTGTAAATCTTCTCCCCTTTGCTGGGAGCGAGAGAAATTAAATTTGTGAACTGCTGTCCGTTCCCCAGATCACACTACAACGGTAGAGGCTTCAAGGTTAAAAATGATGAAAGTTGCAAAAAACCAAGGAGGCATTTTTAGCCTTTAAGAACTGCTCACACAGTGAGTGCCAGAGAAACAAGCGGTGGTGTGTCCTGCTGCTGCTCCATCTGGATCTGGAATGTGAGTGCAGAGAAACCTGAGGTTTGACACTGGCTCTGCTTCTCCCTGGAAACAGGGCTGGGGATGGACAAACCAAGGTGGGTCTGGTTCATCAGAATCCATCAGGTCCTGAGCACCTGCAGAGCCTTCTCTGAAACAGTTTCAAAGTTAAATGGGAAATGAGTGGATGTATTTTCTCCCATCTCTCTCATTACAAACCTTGATGCTTTTAACTCCGTGGGCCCAAAAGGAAACCACCAGGATCCACATGTAAATCTGAGCAGGTGAGTGTCAGCATGAAATTCAGTGGAGATGAGGATGTTCCTGTGTTTGGGATGCCCTTGGAACCAAAGAAACATTAAGGTTGGAAAAGAACTCCAAGATCACCCTAAATTCCTCCCTGCATTGCAGCCCAGGCGCTGAGATTTCTCACACTCAAAAATCTCACAGTGAATTTCCACTTAACGGAAAAAAAATGGGAAAAGACCTCCACTACTCCCTGCTGAGACTGCTTCTTCTCAACAGTAAATCCCTGCTTGGCAAAGCAGGAGCAGGAAATGCCAGTGGGAAAGCCCGAGTGTCCATCCAGCATAGCTGGAAACAGGATTTTTTCATGAAGGCAGCTGGGAATGTCTCCTGTGCAGCTCAGCCCAAAGTGGCTTTAGGTTTTTATCCCTAAATAACAAAACATCTGGAGTTAGGACAGTCAGGAGCGAGGCAGAGAGGGGGGTGCTGCACCCCCAGTGTGCCAGGGGGCTGTGGGATGCTGTGCCCTGTGCTCTGGGGGACAGTAATGCCGTGGGTGGCATAATGTGATTCAAAAGAGCTTTATGCTTCTATTAAAAAGGCCTAATTGAGTGTCCTGCTAGGGTAAGACACAATTCCTGGTGCCCTGGAACAGAGGCAAATCTGCACCATGAAATATGCTCAAACCTGATTTTCCTCTGTAGCAAACCACTGCCCTGAAACCTCTTTATTCCCTCTCACAAAGGCTGAAAGCTATTTCCTGGCACCAGATCCCCCAAATTTCCAGTTAATAAGCAGGCTTTGTGCTGTTGACCTTACACATGCTGGCACAGCCAGATTTTCCAGCAGAAATGAGAGGCCAGCAGCCAACTGGTATTGCATTTTAAAGCTGTGCAGCTTGGAGAGGGAAATGCTCCAGGGGGGCTGCAGGCACGGCACGGTGACTGGCACCCTCGGCGGAGTGCGGTGGCACCGGGACACGCTGCTGAAATTACTTTTGGATGCTCTGTCAAGCACAAGATATAAATTGCACAATGTTTTTAAATGTTTTGGAGAGATTGCCTTTTGAGTGGCACCCTCCATTCCGGTGTGTCCAGTAAGGTGTAGAGAATTCATTTGCATTTTTCATTTTTATCGGCGTCTCCTAGCCAGCCTGGACCGGGAGAGTGAATCCAGCTGTGTGGATGGTGCCAGGAATGGCTCAGCCTCCATCTGCTCAAAGATACAAATTTGATTTCCCCTCATCTTTATTTTCATGTCAAAAATTTTCTCCACTTTTCAATATCCTTTTTCTTCCTCTTTTATCCCCGGTGTAAATCCTGACTATCAAATGAAATGAAATGGAAGGGAATGGACTGCCTGAAGCTATTCACGGCATGGGAACTCACCACACCTCCTAATAAGCCATTCCCTATTTATTTTTAGCAGCATAGCATCCCCTATCTTTCCTGTTGCTGTTGAATACTCAAGTGGTGCTGCTGCTAAACATTAGGACTTTCTTTCCTTTGCTTAATTATGTGCCAATCAGTGTAGAGCAGAGTGTGCTCTCAGCTGGTTGCTGGATAAATATTGAGTGCAATGCGATTCCAGACGTTACTATGGAAGTGGGCATTTCCAAACCTCACATCATGGAAGTCGTGGTGGAAGCCAGCTGTGTTTCTGGGGAGCACTGGGAGCACCTCGTGGCCCACCATGGATAGTTGGGAGATTTCCAGCTTGGATCACCCCCCACAGGGCTCAGGAGAGGGTGTGATGATTTTTGGATCTAATAATGACACCTCCCCTTTCCCCCCCATATTTTGGTACCCAGTTGTCCAGTTTTCAGCTGTTCAGACAGGAAGGTGAGCATGCCCTGGATAACCTGCCCTGCCCTTGGCTATTTCTGTGAATAAATCCCAGGTTCCAAGAGGTGCCCAATTTGCACTGGCTGCCCCCAGTGATCCCTGCAGTGCAGCTGCCTGGGGATCCACAGAACAGAAACAAATCAGGCATTTTCCTGCACGTGGATTTTTTTTTTTTCCTGTCTCTTCTAGTGTCTTTACTCTGCTCTTTGTTGTTGTTTTAACATAGCTGAAAATATACTGTCTGCTGCTAATGAATAGCATGGAAACCATACGCTTCCACGGCTCTGGGGTCGTGCCGAGTCGGCTGCTGCTCCCCATATTCTTCTGGGATATATTTGCCAGCATTTCAATTAGATCATCAATAACCCAGTGCAGCTGCTGAGAGAAGAACTCAGATGTTCATAAATGTTATAGTCCATTAAGTTCAGATACTTCAAAGGCAGTTTGGAAAGAAAGTCATTTGTTAGGCCGAGTGTCAGTATAGCGGAATGCAAATCATGCTGGATGCCAAAGAAAGGGATTAAAAATGGAGTTTAAAGGTCAAATTAACTTAATTTGACCACTTTTGACACATAATGCTACTCCCTGACTTTTAAAATATTGCAGCCGTGTGCCAGGGTAAGGATTTCTCTGAAAGGATGTAAACCCTGGGTGCAGGATGCTCAGGGCACTGCCAGCAGCAGCACAGGGACACCACAGGGACACCCCAGCAGCTGGGGGTATGAGGGGTGTGGGGAGCCTGGTGTGTGTGTGGGGGTGTGTGATTGTGTGTGTGTAACTTCCTCATTCAAAATCCACATGATATTTCCTGCCCTCTGAAATCTGAAAAGCAAGTCAGTGCTTCAAGCACAGCAAATATTGAAAGAGCTGATTAACACCATGCGAGATTTTCGCATTTTAAAATGATTTCCTTTTGGAGCAGGCAGGCAACCAAAGCTTTCCCAGGATGTTTTCCTGCAGCCTCCCTCTCCCCTCGGGTGTGTGCATGAGGGAGAAGCAGTGTGATTTGTGATGCTTTGGAAGGAGAGAGGAATGCAAACATCAGGGTGAATTAACAGCTGATGGAAAATGCGGCCAGCTCACCTCGGAGGAGGGATGGCATGACAGGGAGAGAGAGGAAAACACTACATCACTGTGGAACTGCCAAACTACAGCTGAGATTCAGCAGCAGAAGAAATCTGGGCATGGCATCTGCTTTCAGCAAAGTGGAGCTGCATCCCAGGATCTGAGCAGATTGGCACCGACCAGGGGGAGCAGCACGACAGATCCTGCCCCAGGAACACAGCCAGGATGCCCACGAATTGGAAAGACTTTTCTGCAAAGGTGTGAGCTTCAGGAGGCATCACAAATGCTTTCCCCACCTGGCAAGGGCAGGGGCACGTGGATAAGCAGGGAAATAAGCAGGGAATGTCCTTGGTGCTGTGTCCTTCATGACGGTGCACATATGGCCAGGCAGGGTCACCCAGCCTGTTCCCAGCTGCTGCTATCCCACTGTCCTCCACAGAAGCTTGTCCTCCACAGGGATTTGGGCTGGATAAAGCATTTCTGTGACTGCCTTGCTGGAAAATTAGGTTTTTTTGTTTAACAGACAGTTTTCCAGCAAATACTTGCTGCTATGAAACAAGTTCCATAGGTCTGGGTATTTGTGGCTGGAGGACCAGTTACACGAAATGTCTTTGCCAGATTTTGACCTCAGATGGGATAGTTTTTAAAATTCCTTTAAAAATCAGGGCAGTGTATCTCAGAATTTTGCCCCAGCTTTGCCCACAGCTTCTGAACCTTGGCATCTCTGTCTGCAAGGACAGGGACAGCACAGCTGGTCGGTGGTGACCTGGGGTTTCAGTCTCCCTTGGCAGTGCTGGCAGGGCCAGGACTGTCCTGGTGGCAGGGACTGGAGCCAGGGAGGGTTCATGGCACTTGAAGAGCTGGTGGTGAGGATCTGCAGTGGGACACGTGAGTTCAGCATCATGAAAGTTCAGTAGAGAGGAAGGCAATGGTTTCCCTCTTGGGAAGAATCTGTTTTTCCCTCAAGCCATCTCCTTCCAGATGGCACAGAAGGAAGATCCATATCATGTTCTCACTGCCTCCTTCCTCCTATGAGCCCCGGGAGGATGCCTCTGGGAGATCCCCAAGGATTTCTCTGGGACACCCCCAGGGATGCCTCTAAGACATCCCTGGGGATGCCTCTAGGCAAGCTGGAGAGAGGCAGTCTCTGGCTCACCCTTTCTGCAGGGAGCTGCAGCAGCAGTGGAGGAGCTGGAAGTGCTGATCAGGGAATGGATGTTGGCTCCCTGGGGAGGCAGGTAAGATCACAGCCCAGGCAGAATCAGGTGGCTGCACCCCTGGGCTGCCTGCTGGGCACCTGCAGGAACCTGTGCCCAGCTCTTGGAGCTGCCAGGAGCTGCCACGGTCTCCCCTCATGCTCACTCATGTTTTTAAGTCAGGCAGGGTGGCAGAAAAACTCCCTCCTGGAAAGATTATCTAAATATCTGATTCATCATTGTCACTGGTGCTACTGTCTGTGAGTAATTAGGGGAAAGGGGGAGGGAGGCAAGGACAAAGCTTTGGAAGTGACTCTAGCAGGAGGTTATTGAAGCTCTGGGCACTGCAGGTGTCTCTCCTGCTCACCTCTGTGCCCTGTTCCCAGTGCCTGTGATGGTTCAGAGAAGGGCAGTGGGGTCTCTGGGGCAGATTATGGGCATTTGGAAAACTCCTGAATGCAATGGGATAGGATCACGGCAGGTACAGGAAGCAAACAAATGCAGAAACTCCTGGGTGGTGAAGCAGCTGAGGCATCCAAATTTCACGTGGCTCTTGCAGTGAGTGGCACTGCCACGCTCTGTTGCAGCTGATCTTCCATCAGCGAAGCTCTGGGAGAATTCAGATCGGGTTATCAATTCCATCAGAGCCGGGAGACAGGAGGAAAATTTGATAAGCGCCTGCAATGGCTGATTAAGATGGAGAGAAGAGGAGCCTCAGGTTTAACTCCCACCTGACCTTTTGAGAGGGAGGCAGCGTGTTGAAAAATGCCATTTGCAGCTCTTAAAGGTTTTATACCCCTGAACACCTCAGAGCTGTTTAGGGAGAATGATATTCAGCTTGCTCAGGCCCTGCCAACTCCTGCTTCCCCTCACAGCAGCAGCTGCCCCAGTGGGAGGCTGAGAAGATTTATGAAAGGTCAATATTTGAATGTGCAAAACTTACTAAGTCTATCGGAGCATCAGGAGAGATTCTGCATCAGCTCACTGAAAATCAGCTTAAATTTCCACTGAAGTAGGACAGCAGCTGGAAAAACTCTACATGGCTCCACTGGTGCTGACTCTGGTCAGCCGTGCACCAGCCCCACAGGAATTCCCCTTCTCTGCTGGCACAATGAGGTCTCGACACACTGCAGAACAGGACAGAAGGAACAGAGTCTGCCCCAGTGTGTCCAAGACCCCTGAGATCTGTATTCCTTCTCTCCAGGCCTGTTGCTCAACAGGGCAAGTTCCTACCACAAGCTGATGTGAGCTGCTGCAGAACCAGGACATTCCCAGTGGGCAGGGAGGAGCATTCCCAGTCTGTCCAGCCTGGGGACACTTTGCCAGTGCTGGCCACTTGCTGTCACTGGGCAGGTGACATCTCAGAACTTCCTCTACCAAACTGCAGATATGGAAAGCGAAGATGGAAAGCAAACTCAGTTCTGGATTGCAATGCCAGGGAATGTTATTGCTTGTTTGCAGGATCACAGCAGCTGCAGCTTTCACAGATTTTGT
Source organism: Erpornis zantholeuca (assembly GCA_013400515.1). Classification (NCBI taxonomy): domain Eukaryota; kingdom Metazoa; phylum Chordata; class Aves; order Passeriformes; family Timaliidae; genus Erpornis; species Erpornis zantholeuca. The sequence continues at coordinate 673,057 of VZTN01007916.1, read as the reverse complement.
GGGAAAAGAAGCAAATTTCACTGAAGCAGAAGAATGAACCCAGAGCAGAGAGGCTGCTGCAGCCACTGGCATCTGCTGCAAAGCCAGTGTGAATATTTCATATCACACAATATCAAAAGTTTGCTCATGTCTCCCAGACGGGGCTGGGTGGTGATGTGTAACCGAGGGGTAGCAGTGGTTCAGCAGGAACATATGACATGAATTTGTTCCAGATTTCAGGATTCTTAGCTGTGATTTTATTCTCATTCAGTGATTTGACAGGCAGCCAGTTAAATTTCAACAGAAGGGAGAAAGTGAGAAAAGGCTCCTGTTCCTTGGGATTGGTCAGAGAAGAAGATGCTTCCCTTCTCAGTGGCACTTCTGGTCCCAGGTTAGGACCGTGTGCCAGGACAGGGAGACTCCAAACCCTCCAGGCAGGAGGGGCTACAGGGCAGAGCTGAGCAGGTGCTCCTGACTCCAGCACAGGCAGCTCTTCACTTCTCTTGCTCTGAAACCCCAGAAATTTTGGAATCCCCAAAATTAAAAGCAAGTGTTTTTGCATCTGATTTGCAGCAGGAACTGAATCCATGTGAGGTGATGAGACACGTGGGGCTCACAGGGGACTGGGATCCTGAATTCTGGGGCTTTCCCACCACTTCCCAACACTTAGAAGTATTAACCTATGCCTCAGCATTTAATCTCCTTTCAAGAGCTGAAGTGTCATTAAGTTTCCCATTTTGCCACAATTTACAATTAGTTTACCTCGTTAAGCATTGTAAGAGCTGTCGGGAAGCACCTTGGAGGTTATCCATCACCCTTATTGCTCCTGCTGCTGGAGAGCTGTGCGGCAGAGCAGGAGGCTCCTGGGGGACCTGGGACTCGGTGGAGCCCTGAACAAGGGGGGGTGACAGCATCAGGGTGTCCCCCTGTGAGCACCAAATCAATGTGTGGCACCTGCAGCCCCTGGCACCTGCCCCAGGCACTGAGGGCCACCCCGGGGTGGGGTCAGGGCTGCAGCTTCTCTGCTAAACCCTTGAGCATCCAGCCCAAAGGCCAGGGTGATCGCTGCTCCTTGCATATTCTGTATTTTAAAGACTGACAGTTGGATGACTAGAGAAGCAGAAGGAAGCAGTGTGCTCTGCACAGCACAAATGAAAGCAGCAGAAGCAAAAAAAAAGCTGCTTTTTACCAAATCCTGTGTAATAGCAGCCCAATATCAGCATGAGACTGGAGCTGCATTTTAAGAGAACAATCCCTGTTCTGCATGTAAGAAACTCTTATCCCTTCCAGCAATCCTGGATCTGTCCTGGTGCTCTTCCTCTTGTCTTCCCCCCAGTACTAGTGAGTAATTAAGTTTGACCAAAAGATAAAGCTCACATTTTGTAAGCACTGCCTGAGGACAGGGTTTGAATCCAGAGATGGGGCTTGCTTAACTGATATAACTCAAACAACTCAATTCTCTTGGGAGCTGATGTGATCCTCAGCTCTGGAAACCAAGACCCTTCTCCTGAGTCACTGAAATTGCAGAAAGAAATTGTATTTTAAATATTTGAACTAGAATAATTTGGGTAGTATTACCCAAAGCAGAACTTGCACATTGGCAGCAGGGATGGTTAAAGCACTCAGTCACCTGTGTCTGTGTTGCTTCAGGAACATTCCATGTGAGCATGTTGGGTTTTTTTCCTATTTCCAACAATGATGTTTTAAGTTGCTCTAGAGGTTGTCTTACAGCCCCGTTTTAGGCTCCAGTCCAGGGAAATAGGGGGGACACTCAGTGAAAGCCACCAGAGCTCCCTTGTGACATTGTTACCCCAGTTCCTGTAAAAAATCCACATATCAGCAGTGGATATTTGGGATTTAATTGTTTTGATAAGCACAGGGCACTTTGCCAAACAGTCAATTGAACAAAACTGTGGCAATTAGCGGAGAAGTTCTCCCTGCAGAATTGCAATCCTTAAGCTCCATTCCTATTTACAAATGAGATTGGATGAGTGGGGATGTCCATGCTAATCCCTCCTGCCCCCCCCTAGCCAGATCTGTCCAAGCTCTGTGCTTTGCCAAGTGTGCTGACCTCCCATCCGAGTATTTCTGGTGATATTTACACATAGAGAGAGAACAAAAGGTGCTTTACCCAGTCAAGTGGGGGTTATGTTTTGTAGAGAAGTTCCCACTAGATGTGTATCTCAGTTTGTGTCCAGTTTGGAATTTCAACCTCACTTTTTCATCATGAAATTAGTTTATAGAGTCACCTCACCTCCCAAAATCCCACCTGGAGGTCTGAGAAAAGAGCTCACTTACTCAGAACTTGCCCATCCTGGAGCTCTGCGAGGGAACCTTTTGTCCCAGTCAAAGAGATCTACAGGAAAACTGAAATCAGAAGCTGGTTCTTTGGGTTTATTGCCTCTGCTTTTAATAAAGGAAGGTGCTTTGTTTCCTCCAAGAGGAGCTGTGATTATTAGAGCTCTGTCTGTGTTCATTTTCCTGCCCTCCTTCCAGGGGCCTGGTGTGACAGTGCTGCTATCGATGAGTGCTCAGAGCAGATCGATTGAGGTGCTGGGTCAGAGCACTGACATTAATGAATGGGCAGGGCCCCAGCACCTGCCTCGCCTCTGCAGAGTCCTCACCGAGCCCAGACCTTTGGAAAAGGCCAGAGAAGGAAAGTCTTTGCCTGCAGGCACTTGCTGGTGTCCTACAAGGCAGAATGGAGCTTCACGGCCAGGGTGGGACTCACAATGAGGTCTGTAAGAAGTTCAGGACAGTTCCCTTTGCCAGGTAACTTCCCTGAACTGGTTTTAGACTGCCTTGGTGTGGCCAAGCCAGAGATGGGTAACTTCTTCCTGGACACAATTTTTTTGCCCCAGGATGAATGAGAAGTCAGGGGAGAGAGCAAGGAGGCTGCTCTAATTCACCTGTGGTTTAAATACAAGCCGGGGGTGTGACCAGAGCCCGGCATTTCCTCATTCCCCTGGCTGGCAGCAGGTGTTCACAGCAAAATTGCTGTTTCAATAACCTGTCTGGCTCCGTGGTGCAGGATCTCCACATGGCAGCAATCGTGGCTGTCACATCCCCTGTGATAACCCCTGCAGGGCCCCTGGGGCTGATAAAGCTGCTGTTGATGTGTAACACACTGGGCCAGTCCAACCACTGCCACTTGCTCTGCAAATTAATTTTTTCCTCTGCTCAAACCCAGGCAATCCTCAGCCTTGTGGAATTGATTTCAGGGCAAAGGAGGGATATTTGTGTCTTACAAAGCCACTCCAGTTACAAATCCGAAGCACTCGCTCCCTGTTATTTGCATCAGCATGTTCTAAAGTAGGACACAGCACTAGGATGGTTTCTATTCTGGTAACTTACAATGTATTTTTATAATGTCTTTTTCCTTGCCCTCCCATCTCTTTTCTTTTCTCGGAGACAAACAGCAGCTGTGTTGTTGGCACAATGCTGAGAAAGGGAAGCAGGGAGTCAGCAAGGGCACGGAGATAAGGAGTTGTGGTGTAAATCAGATCCTTCACAAAGCTGAGATTAGAAATATTCGCTTGTCTACAAATAAGTGATGATTTCTTGCCCTCCCCGTATGTGCAGGCACTTCGATTTTCCATTCAGATGGTTCCTGAACACTTCATTTTGGAGTGGGAAAGGCAAGGATCGAGTCTCCACTTGTCTGCAGAAGGACAGAGCCTGGGTCTGTTCTCAGTGAAGTCACAGCACACAGACAAACCCTGCTGGGATGCCATCACGAAAGCCAGACTGAAACAGCAAATCTGGCCCACTTGCCCTACGTTGGCCACCAAAAGTCTCCAGGTGGGTGCTGAGCCAAACCTGGAGATGGCAAACACAGTAGGGTGGGGGAAACCCACACTTAATGCTTCAGAGAGCTCTGGACAGGCTGCCAGGGCCACTGAAGAGCTCAAGCAACTTCCTGATCTAATAAACTGGAATCAATTCAGGCTGAGCTCAGGACATGGGACACCTGGGATCTGACTATGCTGCTCCAGAGCCACATCTCTGTTCTGCAGGGCCCTGCTACCCTCTGGAGAGGCTGAGCAGGGTGCTCCATCCCTGTGTCCAGACGTTTTGGACAGGGATTGCTCAGCAGAGATCATATGCTTGGCTTCTCGGAAAGCTGAAGGATGATCAATAGTTGATTAATCTAGTGAAGAAATTAATGTATTAAAAGCAGTGACTGATGTCAAATACATTCTCTCTTGCTCATCGATTTCCTTATTTTTAACCTGCATGTGCCAAAGTTCTGAAGCCCAATTCTAGTGTGCAGCTGGCACATCCATCTCTTTAATTTCATATGGATATAAGATACTGAGCAATGTATTTGATTGAGTAAATGTGGTGCCATTGATTTTGTGGCTGAATTATCTGATTTGATTGGCACCGTGTCCCGTTTAATAGAGAAAGCAACCAATTCAATAAGTAATGTTAGTAATTGGGTAGTTGTTCTCTGAAGAAAGATTACTTGAGTTTACAGGACTAATGTCTCTCGGTTGCAGCGTAAACTGGGTAAATTTCTACACAAGATGAACATGATAACATTTATCTGTGTAATAACAAAGCTCTGGGCTCTCTAATGCAGCATCAAGGGCTCCCAGGCAGCCCCCACTGAGCAGCTCCTACTCTGTTTATACATGAATACAGAGCTCAGGCATCAGGGCCATTAATTAATTAACCCTCAAAAGCCTCTGAGAAATGCTGCATGCATTTGTGATCATGTTCTGCACCACAGAGTGATAACAGAGTGATAACACTGACCCTGGGTGCAGGACACTGCTCGGGGTTGGAGTGGGAGCAGGAGCAGCCCTCGCACCAGTGGGACTGGATCAGAATCCCAGAATCATTTAGGTTGGAAAAGACCTCGAAGTTCATTGAGTCCAACCTGCAGCCAGTCCCCACCTTGTCAACCAGACTAGAGCTCAGAGTGCCACATCCTCCAGGGATGAGGACTCCACCACACTTGGCTGTGTGACTACACAACCAAGGACCCATTCCTCTCCCAAAAGAACTTCCCAAGCCTGAATCTGAGGTGGGTAATTTTATTCAGTATTAAGAAGCAAGATATTTAATTAAATATTATACTTGACAAATTTGATACCAACAGGCATCTGTCAAGTTCATGTAAAACTGATAATAATAAAAGCAGAACAACTCATCTACTGATTTTTCAGCCTATGCTGTATTATTTTCAAAAGAGAAACCAGCACACAACAATTGGATTCCATGCTGATATATTACAAAATACAATCTAGCCATAACGCTGATGTGACAGCCAAAAGCAGATATTAGCAGAAGAAAGTGATTTTTTTTATTATACAATTTTATCACTGGATGGAAATTTCAGGACTTAAATTTACCATCACATCCACATCTGAACCTGAATATCTGGGAGGTCATTTACTCCACTGCACAATAAAAGGGAGTCAGACAAGGTAATGCATAATGGAAATCAAAGTGGAGCTCCCATTTGCGACGCTGCTGCACATAAACTATCGGCTGTGGGATCTAAATTATGAGGAGATTCACTCTCTGGTGATGAATGCGGAACACAACGAGTGGGGAAGGACAGACCCTGAGGGAGGAGGAATGTGCCACTTGTAGAGGTGTTTATCAAAACAGAGATATGCCTCTGTATCTTAAAATGTTATTTTTCTCAAAATTTATTGCAGATACTGATAAGCAAGGCCTGTTTATTTATTTCACAGCAATTACAGGGTTGCTCAGAACTGCCTGTTCTGGCAGATTTTCCCCACAGAAAAGGCTTTTCACTGAGCATTTCGGGGCTTTGCTTCTAAAAATTCAGAACTTCAAAACCATTTTTAAATGTAGAAATACTCAGGTTTTTTTTTCTGTTCCGGAGGCCTCGGCTGCATCTTTCAAATCCCTGACTTCTTAAAAAAGATGTTTCAGGCTCCAGAACAACAAAGAGTATTTTGTTTTCCTCAGGGCGCTGCAGGGCAGGAGCCCCGTGGGTACCCCTGCCCCAGGGATGCTCCTGCTGCTGCCACCAGCATGCTCCCAACGCTGCTGCCTCTGAGAGATGTTGCCAGCCCTGACGTGCTGCTGTCCTCATCTGGCACGCCAGATTCACCAAGCAAACACGGTTCTGGCCATATAAAGTGGGTGAAATAGATAGAGAACTGCTTTTTTGTTAGGTCTCCTTGGCTTTTCAGAGGAGACACCCAGCGTTCAGCCTCTCCTGCCTCTCCTAAGCCAGCTTGGTGTGAGAGTTGGAATGGAAAATGGCAACGACACCAGTTTTATCTGCCCTTAATGAAATGCTGAAGTGCTCTTGTGTAGTGGTGGGATTGTGTTCTGGTGAAACCTGAACCCCGCAGATGAGGTAATTATAAACTGAGGGATTTTGCTAATACCAGTCTTCCCCTCGTTTTCCCTCAGTAATTAGAGCACAGCAAATAAACCAGTATTTATTTATGTGCAGTTGACTTAAACAATCTTCCACTGGAAGAATTACTTGCTGATGACTTCCCTGTAAATCACATCCCTACTGTTGCTACATATCAAACAAACTGTTTTTCTTTCTTCATATTAAAGGTGTTTCATCCAGCTGGCAGGTTCCCATCCTTTTTCTGCTCTTGGACAGGACAGGAGCATTGCTGGAGGGAGGTGTAAGACATGAGGTGCTCGGAGTCCTGGTGTTCAAATCTGAGAGCCATAAATGCCATAAATTCAGAGCAGGGACATCACTTTGAAAGCAAGATATAGTGTTTAAGAGACTGGCAGGGGGAGAGGTCTCCAGAATAAACCCCAGGAACTGAAACCTCTGCCTGATTTCTGGCCAGAATCATCAGATCCTCCTCAGCTGATGTGTGCCTCCTGATGTGGCACACATCAGCTGTCCCAGTGTGGAGTTTATGGAATCTACACCAGCCTGTCCTCCCTGTGGACCACAGACTCCAGATGGGTGCAATACAAAGCACTACAAAGTTGAATCTGGAAGCACAAGTGTCGCTAACCAGGATCGCTGCCACATGGTTGCGAGAGCTGCAGTAGATCTGAGCTATCCTGGTCTGTGCCCCTGCCAGTTTGACCTCTCTGAACCTCAGAGGGCAGAAGGATCCTCTGTTGTCCTGGTGGTCGGTGAAACCAGCCCGGCTTTCTCACCCTCGGGCACACTTTGGCCACTTCAGGGACACATGTCCTTATGGAAGCAGTAGTTTTCCCCAGCTCTGTGCGTGTGCCGAGGCTGTAAAAGCCCTGACAATGTGTATCAGAGCAGGATCTTTGTTTACCAGCTGTCAGCTAATAACGGGAGGCGTTATCCCAGCCCTGAGACCCAGCGCCAGCGCCAGCAGGAGCTTACGAGCTAAGCTGCCTGATTTACTGACTGCTCACGCCCGCGTTGCATGAGCTGGTGTGAATGTAATCTACTCAAAACACCCCAGTGGGACCCATAAACTTTATATAAGGAGCCTTAACTCAAACAGTAAGAGGCTCCTAGGGCCTATGGAGAACGGCTCAAATGCTGCTGTGGATGGATTTTTTTTTATGCATTTTGTTTTTTCCCTTTGCAGTCACAGGGGCTGTTTTCTGTTTATTTTGCAAAACAAAAGCAATACCCTGTCCCCAAAGTGTCCCCCAATCTCCCGTGTCACAAGCACAGGCAAGGCAGGAACGGTGTGCCAGCACCTTGTCATCCATCCAGACTTGGATGGGAAAACAGCTGGGTGACCTTTCCTGGACCTTGTCCTCAGTGGGGATTTGTGAAAAGAATGACTGACGTTATTTGATGGTATATTTGCCCTCTCAATGCAGCAGGAACGTTTAACAGGGATGTAAAAGTGTAATTTCACTGTGGTAAAAACGTGACCCTGGGATGAGCTCTTCCAGGGCGGTGCTGGCTGGTGCCATGGCAGGAAAGGATGCTCTCTCCGGGTGACATTCCTGGAGACAGAGCTCGTCCTGCAGATGCTGCTGCTGTGCTCAACAGCACAACCACACAAACCCTTCTGATCCCATCTTCCACCCATTTCTTCCCAGAGAAAGAAATTGCTATTGTTTAGCCTGGAGAAAAGGGGGATCAGGGGGGATCTTGTGGCTCTGCACAAGTCCCTGACAGGAGGGGGCAGCCGGGGGGGGTCAGGCTCTGCTGGCAGGGAACAGGGACAGGAGGAGAGGGAACAGCCTCAGGCTGGGCCAGGGGAGGGGCAGGGTGGAGAGCAGCAGGAATTTCTGCATGGAAAGGGAGCTCAGGGATTGGAGCTGCCCAGGGAGGTTTGGAGTGCCCATCCCTGGAGGTGTCCAGGGAAGGCCTGGATGTGGCACTGAGTGCTCTGGGCTGGGGACAAGGTGGGGATTGGTCACAGCTTGCACTTGATGGTCTTGGAGGTCTTTCTAACCTTAATGGTTGATGTTTCTATGATTCTACCAAAAAGAGTCATTTGAATGTTCACATACCATGGAGAGAAGTTGGAACATTATCTCTCTGAGCCCAACACCAATAAGGATTTGGCTGTTGGGCACTACTTTGAGATAATATTTTCCAAGGATCTGAATGAAGAAAATACTTTAAAAACAACTTTAGAATCAATAGCTCTTTTAATTTGCAACTTGCAGCTCACTTTGACAAATAACCCAAAAAGGGAGGATAAATAATGCAGCTTCAATTATATTTCTGTACAAAATTTGTCTTATTTTGTGTAGTGTACTGCTGAGCTAATTCAATTTTCTGCTGCCAGCCCATGCTTGTTTCCCTTTCACTTGTAATATATAACTTTATGAAGAGGGACTAAATCTTCCTACGTGAATGGCACTTTATCCTCGAACGTGAATGTTACTGGAAAATAAGAAAATAAACCAACAACAATACTCTTCGTAAAACTAAGAAAAGCCACACAGCTGAGTTATTTTTCAGAAGGGACAAATGATACTCAATGGAGGAAAGCAGGTGGCAGCTGGAAAACATCCAGAAACCCCCAGAGGCTTCTGGTTTTACAGCTGGAAACCAAGACCTGATAGCTCCTGCTTGAAAACACTCCTTTGAATTCCCAAACCAGTGGGGCTGGTGGAAGTTCGCTTCCTGCTCTTCCTGCTGCCTGTCTGAAGGATGCACCAAGCTCTGTGGTGTAGAAACAGTTGTTCCTGGCCCCAAAAGATGAAAATTTAAATTGGTTTTAGAGCCTGGGGATTGAATTTTCAAATTCTGTTTATTTAAGCATGAAGATTGAAGGTCACTGGGACATTCCAACACGTCCAGGAGGTTATTGGGGCATGGTGCCATGAAACCATGGCTGGCACCATGAAACCTGTGCCTGCTTTAGTGGTGTCACTGTCTCTGCATCTGTGCTGGTGGCTGGCACAGGCCAGGGGCAGAATCTTCTTGTGCAGTGACATGGGACATGTGGTGGCAATGCCCACAGCTCCTCTGTGCTGAGCAGGACACAGCCAAGGGGACACTCTAAAACTTTTACCCCATTGCTCACTTACTGACATTTCCATAACTTTTGCATCCTGCAATCCACTCTCATGAGCTGCCATTGGAGCTATTTCTGCTCCCATCCCAACGCCTTTAATTTCTTTTTCTCTAAATTGCTGCCTCTGGAGGGGGAAAACAAGCCATGAGCACCCGTTTCATGTGTAGAGTGAAAATGTCAGTCAGCCTCTGCCTGCCCTTCATCTCACACCATCCCAGTGTGACCAGCCTGGCTGCTGGGAGAGAGTAAAGAGAGAGAAGCCTGTTCAGCTAAAGGCTGGGAACTGTTTGCAGCAAACCAACAGATGTTTATGGTTCATGAGTGCATTCCCAAAAGGACAATGTTAGCAGCCTGAAAAAATGGGAGGGCGGAAAGATGGAGGAGTTGATTTAACATCTGTGTTTTCCTTGAAAATGTGTTCTCTCAGGGATGTTGGGAAGCTGACATTTTCACAAGGCAGGAGCGGGGTTCACAGCTAATTGTGGTCCTGATAGTGAAACAGCAGAGGATCCAAAGGAAAGATTTGGAGGCTGCAGCATCTCCTTCATAGCTCCTCCACCCCCTGAAGTACTGACAATGAGAAAACATGGGCTCACTACAACTTTGTCCTCTTGGCTTCTTTCACACATTGCAGAAAGTGATGGCTTTGCAGCCTGTCCCTTGTCTCAGCCAACACACAGCCTGGAGGGAGCACCACTGCTCCAGAAATGGTGCCGGGAGAGAAATCCGCCCTCAGCTCCTGACTTGTGCCTCTGCCTCTCTCCTCTGATGACAGCCCTGCTGCTCTGCAGACTCTCCCATGCAAAACTTTGTGCTACAGGCGTTCGATTGTTTTTTAATTTTCTGTTAAACTGGTGCTGCTCTCACAGAGACACCACAGAACAGCAATGGCAGGAGTGGTGTGAGCAGAAAGCCCAACAGCAGTAACGCTGTCCGTGCCCCTGCAACTGGAGTTACGAGATCCACATTGCACTTCTCTGCATTTCAGCATGCTTGGTATTAATTTTAGATTCAAAACTTTCTATTTTTGAGCTGACAACACAGCAGATAACATGGCTAACAACTGTTGCTTTGTCCTCCCTCGGCAGGAGGCAGCAGCATCCCTGAGTGTATTGCTGCTCTACTGCCAGGTTTGTCTCATAACTCCTCCCAAAATTGTAGCAGGTGCTGCTGAAGCTGTGGGTAACATGGCCCTGCGCTCCCTGCTAGCCTGGCTGGATAATGGGACCAAATTTAGGGTATTTCTGCCACTTGCAATGTTAGCTTTTGCGTGCTGGATGAGCCTGCGGGTGCTCCCCGGGTCTCCCTTGCTCATCTCTGCCATGGCTGTCAGAGAGCTCCAGGTGCTCCAGACACTGCTGGCAGAGGAAGATTTTGGGAACTGGAACTGGGAGCTGGACGTGGGTTGTGTTCTAAGGACATACAAGACTCCTTCCCTCACTTAGGTGGTGCTTGGTGCTCTCTCCTTTGTCCGTGGATGAGGCTGGGGCTCCCCGGTGCCGCTGGCCTGTGATGACACTCCAGCTCTGGCCTTCACTGGAGTCTTGGAGCCACAGAGGCTTCTAAAACACACTGCTAAAGTTTTGGGGCATCCCAGCTCTGCAGGGAAAACCAGCAGCTGCAAGGTTACTGGCACATCTTCTCAACCTGGCCCCAGAAGTGTGAAGCTGCACACCCCAAAACTGCGTTTCAATGGGCAGGGTGCAAAAGGGAAGGCACAGATCTCCAGGACATGGCAGTGCCAGGAATCCAGATTAGCCAAGAGCACAATCAGCTGAAGCCATGGAGTTTTCCTTATTTTCAAAGTAATAAACTCTGTAATTAACCATAGCTTAATAAGTCATCAATCTCATGTTAAAAAAGGAATAATGGACTAATTAACTAGAATGCATTTCCCAGTGTAGACAATCAATGCCTTATCTTAATGCTGGATATCTCTGGAGGGGAAGGAGGGAGGTTAGAAACAGTAAAGATACTAAATATTGAGAGAGAGAGAATGATTTGTTTTTCCCCAAAAAGGAAATGGATTAAGAGACAAACTCCAGTGTCTGAAACCCAGGACACCTTTCCCCCCTTTTAATTCTTACAGAAAATATAGACTAAGAGCTACCCTTAGTATTCTATGAGTAACTGTTTTATCTTTAAGACAAGAACCACAAGGCTGGCAAACCCCCTTTAGATCACCTTCCTTCCCCCTCCCCAAGTTTAAAGAAATGTAAATTGCCATTCCAGAGGCAGTGCCTTCAAAAAGAGGGAGTTTGCATTTCTGTGAGATTTTGGAATGTGTCTTTCTAATCTTCCAGTCTCACACATATTTATTCCAGTGATTCCCTTTGCTTCCTCTTGTCAGACTGAAGTTAATTCAAGTCATTTTATACTCCAAAAGCAAGCCTTTTCTTGTATGTTTAAAATACAGTTTGAACCTCTCCCAGTTCAATAGAGTCGCTTGGGCTGTGAGCAACTGCTCAAGCAATTGCTGCTTCTTCCCTCCAGAATATTACATTCTCTGGTGCTCACAACAAAGCCATCACGAGTGTTAATATTGTTGTCATGGTGACTGACAGCTGCTGCAAACATGGCTGATATAAAGTTAAATTACTGCACTTTGGAAGCAGCGCAAAGCTTTGAACGTCGCTGAGGGATTTGTTACATCCTCCTGGGGAAAGCTGAGAGCTGAGAGGCTTCCCCCAGTGTCATCACAAAAAGCTTTGCACATGCCTGTCTCCAGGTGAGGGACATCTTATCTCGTCTCCTGGGCTGAGCAGCCCCGAGTCACAGGGCAGGGAGCAAGGGGTTCCTCCAGCCCTGCTGTGGGAGCTGTGCAGCACAAGGGGAGGGGAAGAGCTCTGTTAGTAGCACTGGGTCCATGAAGGAACAAAAAGGCTGCCACACCTGGCCCTGGTGTCCACAGCACAGCTGAGCTCACAGGGATGTGAACTTACCCAGCGAGCTGGAGGATGTGCAAACTCAGAGCTGGGCTGGGGGGTCTGGCTGAGCACAAACACCTGAGGGCTCACCAGAAGCCAAAATCTGTACCATCACGCCTCTGCTCTATTTATCCCCTTCTATTCCATGGTGATATTATCTTCCTGCTTCTTACCTGCGGCTGTGGGATGGGCTCCACACAGCAGGTACGTGACGTGCATGAGAGCAGCTCTGCAGGATGAGCTTCCACGAGTGACATCGCCTGGGCAAGGTTTAATCTTCATATCCAAGTCCTGGTCCTTCACCCAAGCCCCAGCAAGGCCCACCAGACCTGCTGGAGGAGTAAATGCACCTGCCAAGAGGTGAGCACCACCTTGGCTCAGTAACTGTCTCCCAGCAGGTCACTGAAGGGCTCCAAGGAATAAAACTAACGCTGGAATTAGTGGGAGAAATCAGTCAAACAGATGGGAGTGTGGGAGTGGAGTTTGGGTTAAGAAAGACCAATTTCAAACCTTATTTTTAATTAAATTGGGGGAAGTTTTTAACTGATAAAAACATCTTTAGTTGGATTTAATGGCATTTAGCAGCTTTAATTGGGATGTCTATATTTGGCGTTTGTAGACAGAAACAGATAATAAGGCAACAAAAACAGATCACAGGGGCTTAAAATCCTGGCATTTGCATAACCCAATTGTTCACATTATGAAACGGAAACCCTGTTATCAGCTTGCATAAAACAGCTTGTTTTGGTAGATTGCAAATACTCTGTTTAATTAACCAAGCTTCAGGGACAGTGAATCTTATTGTTACAAGATACCACTCTGTGGAAATAAAGGCATTTTCATTTAAATAAAACAAAAGGGGATGTTTATCAGGATGTTACTTAATTGTCAGCATTGCTAAGGAGTTTTGTTCCTGCTACAATTTATGAACTGGAATTGATCGGTGAAGCAGGGAGCCAGAGACGCCTTTGTCCTGTACAATTAAAGTTCTGTCATCTTAAGTCCTGCCATTAATGATGCCAGCAGCCAAGAGGAAAGGGGGAAAAAAAATCTGCAAGTGCATTGGAAATCCTGGGTTGTGAATGAAACCCAGATTTACCCAATTAGCCCTCTCAAAGCATCTCGACCTCGGTATAATTTACCTCTGGCTCTTCCAGAAATTTCATTCCAATATCACTGAGGTCCCATCATGTTCTCCACCGAAGAGCAGAGGAGGAAGCTGGGCAGGTATGAGGGTATTTGCCACTGACATATTCTTTGCCACATCCTCGCTCAGCATTCGAGCAGGAAATGCTTATCTGAAATCCAGGAGCTGTCCACAGAGTGAGATGGAAAATAACTGAACTGCCGTGAAGGGAATGATTAGGTTTTCCTTGCAGAAAACACTGCTGGGAATGGAAAACATTCATTTTGAGCTTAAGACACGATAGAAACTAAACATTTCTGTATCTAGATGTATATTCACATTTCCAGTATGTCAGAAATCATTTTTCATTAGGGGGAAAAACACTACCCAGGCATCTCCAGAAATGTTGTTTGCTGTGCTGCAGCCTCCCTGGGAACCTGCCTGAGGCCACTCCTGGATGTGGCTGTGCCACACCAGCATGGCAGGAGCATCTCCCGTCCTGGGAGCATGCCCAGCTCTGGGAAAAGCAAAAGGGAAGGAAAGAAGATGCTGTGCACACAGAGGACAGTCCTGTCCACATTAACACTAACTCAAAGTACAAACCACAGGGTGTTCCTCTGAAATATGTAATTGTATTTGCAAGGACACAAAAGCTGAGCTGCTTCCAGCAACAAATGTATCCCACGGCCTGAAACAAAATTTTATTTATATGCTGTGTTTTCCTGTGATTGCTTAAATATGCTTATCACACCGTTCTTCTTGCCATGCAACACCACTGAATTCTTTCTGTTCTGACATGACAATGTGCACCATCTGATTTCTGACCACACCCAGACCCTCCAAACACCTGAAGGCAGCAGGGAGAGTCTGCCAGGGAGTTCAGCCAGGGCAAAAGCTGCTGGTGAACCCAGTAAAGCAAAGAATCAAAGAAATGTGCTGGAGTAATTGGAGGGGAGAGCAGATGCTGCTGGCAATAAAAGCCTATGTGAAGCCCAGCTGAGAAGCCAACTGTGAGACCCACAGGGGCAAACTTCCCTGTGGTAGGACAAAAGAGATCCAGCGAGTGAATAGCAGAAAAAAATCTATCGCAAGGTGCCCATTATCAGGCAGCAGCGAAGCTGCAAAAAAGTAGCAAATTGGATTTGAGGAGGGAAGGGAAGCAGGCACCCTGCGGACACAATTACAGAGCCAGCTCAGGAATTGCAGGGTGTGTAAATACAGGAGCAGCAGATGGGAGAGGTCCGAGGATGCCATGGAAATGTCCAGCTACCTGCTCCTGCCCCTCCACACTGCCCAGCCCCACCAGCTCCTGCCTGTGCCTCTGCCCACAGCCTGGCAGCTCCATCCCCTCTGTTCCCTACTGCTGGTAAAGGTCACCTGGGGCTTTGCCCCAAGCACTGGAGGTGCCCAGCAGCAGGGCATGAGGCCACCAGCACCCTGGGATTCTGCTCCCAGGGATCCAGCACTGCCCAGCCTTGCCCTACCCCAGCCCTAGAACCTCCCAGGAAAATTTCCCGGCAGCCAGACTGCTCTTGGAAAAGGTGAACCTGGTGCTTGAACGGCACTGAATCCTTTAATCCCTGCAGCCACTTTAACCCTTGGCCTTCAGAGCCTTGCTGAAGGATCCGAAAGCTTGCTGAAATCCCAGAGTATCACAAGGATCATTGTACATCCTTAAATAAACCTCTTTTCTTTAGCTCTCTCCCTTTGTGAAGATTTATGCTCCAAGAGGCACAGCTGCTCCTGAGGAAATGGTTTGAGGTTCCAAACCCCTCCTGGTTTTCACTTCTTGCCTCTCGAGGGTTAACCATCCTTGGGAGAGCAGAGCAGCCTGTCTATCCACTTTGGTAATTGAAATCAATTTCTCTGCCTTATCTGTAGGAAACCTATATAGTCAAGACACTAATCTGCTGGCTCTGGCATCTTTTAAATGAAAACCTATTTTAAAAAAGGAAAAGGTCCTTTCCCTGCCTGCTGGTGCTCTTTCATTCAGCTTCTGAGGGTGGGGACAGACGGAACTCCAGGCTCTAGACTTATTTTGGGAGCTCACATGCTGGCCAAGGGGACATCCAGGGGGAGAAGGATGCTGAGATCATCTGGGACAGGGGCTTTCAGCCAGATTTCTCCCTGCTGCAGCTCCTTTGCTTGCCCTGCACTTACTCCCAGGCTCTGTTCCTGACTCCTGTAGACAGCAGGCTGCTGGAGAAGGGTCACAAAATCAGGATGCCACAAGCACAGCCACAGGCAGGGATGAAGGAGATAAGCCCTTCCAACCTGCTCCGATGGGATCAGTGCCTTCCTTTACAAACCTCGTCAATCTCCAGTTACCCAAAACCAATCCTGCAGAGAAAGAGCAGCCCCAAACCATGTTCTCTCCTAATCCTGGCCATTAGAAGTCCAGCCAAGCCAATAGATTTCTATTTTGCAGTCAATCAGGCTTGAAATCCCTGTAGTTTTGATTGTAATTACACAGATCAAGTAATCAATAGAGAATCACACCTTTCTGAACCTAAAATAGCAGAGTGAGAACCGAGGAGCTGCCTCAGAGCAGGGAAAGTGGGACAAAGCACAGAGCTGATGGCCAGAGCAGAAAGTGGGGCTCTCACAAGAAGCAGAGGCTGAAAGCACTTGAGTTATTACTGACATGAGTCTTATGTGTACTTCTATCCACTGACCCAATCCATGGCCCTTCCCCAGCACCCATCCCACTGCTGGCTGCAGAAGGCACCAGCACAATTCTCCAGTGAGAAATGTTCATTTACCAAAAGTTAACAATTTGTAGTTTCCTTCAAACTAAGTGCACTTTTTGAGCAAGACAATATAATTAAATGAGGCACATTAATACCATGAGATAAGCATCACTGACCACATTTATGACAATATTAAAGGAATTTACAGAGAAAAGGGACTTATACCCTATAAATCAAAGCATTTTTGTGCATAAAATTTGGGAACACGAGTCTATGAATTGTAATAGAGCATAACGAAGTCTCATCAGCAGAAGTAAATATTAAGCCCCCGATGACAAACAGACACTCACATCCTATCTGAATGTTTTTTCAATTTAAAGCAGTTCCCTGATTCTTATTCTCTTAATTGAGCTAATTTGCTTTAAGTGTCCCTTGCAGCTGAGAAATTACAATTGCCCCTTTAATATTCTGATAATACTAACTGCATTTTTCCCATCTGATGCTAATCCTCGTGTTCTTCTGAGGAGAAATCCTCTTTGGGTGCAAAATGCTTGATAAGAGGCCAACATGCACATCAGAAAATGAAATGTCTGACAGTGATTTGACTGCATAAGGGTAGAGGAGGGAACGGTCGTTTCCCTGGCCTGGTTTCCCCAGCCAGTTATCCATTATGGGAAATTGCCATTATATTCCTTTCAGCTCCCTGAGAAGTCAATAGAACATAATGAAGTTATCACAAGATGCAACTTCCTGATCTAATTTGGTGATGGCAATGTAAACCAGCTCCGGGTACAGGTTGGGAAGAGCTTTGTTTGCAGAAGGGGACACAAGAATTGTTGGGGTTCTAGAGGACAGGTAAGGAGTTTCTCCCACCCTCCTCGCCTCTTCAGACACGACTTTTTTATAAAACCTCAGCACAGTTTTAGTACTGGATGTCACAGCTATAGGAATCTGAACGATCAATATGACTACAAGCTGCTCTTGCCTCTGTCCATTCAATGTGTTGAACAGAAGCTTGTTCCATTTCTCCAGGTGCACTTCCATAAGGTTTTGCAGGAAAGCCCAATACACAAGTTATTTTCTGCAGCAGAAGTAACACCACAAGAATAAGAATCGCAGGGTGGTTTGGATTGGAAAGGACCTTAAAGCTCACCTTGTTCCAACCCCCGTTCTCTGGGCATGGTCCCTCAGACCAGGGGCTGAATGCTGTGGTCATCACCAAATAACCCTTCTGAGGTACAGCTCAGCTGATTTTCCTCCAACTCCATAGACAAATGATGCACAAGAGGTCCTGGAAGGATGCAGACAGAGTGCCTGACATGCAGCAATTGCTGAGTACTGACAACAGCTTGGAAATCCACCTGCACACACCTCGCTGTGTTTGACAGTGGAAACACAGGTGGCAAACACTGATGGCATGGTGCTGATGGCAAACTCCATCCTGAACACAGGGAGTATTTCTAACTTCTTGGTGAACAACCACAACCATAATGAGCAGCAGATCTGCCTCCTGCTCACCTGGGGCCAGGCACAGCCCTCCCAACAGCACAGGTCCTGGTCCCAGGCAGCTGGAGCTAACCACTGCCAAAGCCATTCTTTGTAGCCACACAATTTTGGCAGCCATTTACCAACCTGGTTTAGGAACCAGAGGTACCTTGGAGCTGCATTAATTGGTTTATTCTGCTCCTTGTGGGAATGTTTATCCTGTCAACCAGTTTTTGGGTGGCAATAGTTTCTCTCTTAATCTGCAGTGTACCAAACTGAGCAGGGGCTCATTGTGGGAAGGAACATTGGGGGAGCATTGCACACATGTTTTGGGGAATAGGGCATTGAGGAATACCCCCAGAGCTGTTAGTCACTGCACTCATTAATTAATTACTAGAGGAATGGCTACAAAACATGCAGGGAGTAACTCCGGCTGCTGGCCTTGGACACTGAGAGAGAGCAAAAATGTACCAGAGGAAATGAAACAAAATATTTCCCTGCAGCCTGGGCAGAGAGTGGCTTCAGGGGGGCATCCCCAGGGGATGCTTTCCTGCTGTGGAGGAATGGAGCAACACAGCTGCTTCAGCAGGTCCCTGGGGGATGCTGGGCACACTCTCCCCAGGACTGGCAGGAACAGGAACACCACAGACCCCAGGGAGGATGAGCAGCTGAGCAAGGAGTGGATTAGGAGAAAAGTTTTTAGACTGGAAATTTCAACCAGGAGCCCTTCTCGCTGAGGACCCCCACAGCCTGTGATATTTACATTATTACTGAGTTCTGCATACAAGCACCACTGGGATGGTTCTGCCAGCCTCCTGCTTCAGCAAGTCATCAAGGAAGGAGGGTGGTGTTTATTTTGGTTTTTGCAAGTAGAACTAACAGAATGAAGGTCAAGGAGCAGCATGGGCTGACCTATACAAACCTGGCATTTTTACTCCTGTCTCAAAGCACCATGATAAACCACTCTGAGCACAAACCTGCCACAGAATGAATCACTGAGTGCACCACGGAGCAGCAAATTGCAAGGGGACACTGTGGACCCTGGGCACAGACAACACTTGTTCTCTCAGTATTTATACCAATTTTCCTTCCCCCTCAAATTTCGATAGGCCATGTCTAATTATTGACTGACACGTGTCCCTCCTCGTGCTGGGGCATTATCAGACTGTGTCTCCTGTGTCAGTCCACAGAATTAGCAGCCATAATTGGACCCTTTTAACAAGGTACACAACACATTTTAAATTAAATTGCATTCCATAAATCAGGTTAACCTTTTCAACGCTGCTCTAAGAAAATTAATTACTCATATCGAAGCACATGACCTTTTCACAGTGCTTGGGATTAGCTTCCACATTTCTTTTATTTTCCTTTCTCTCTGCTCCTCTCTCTCCCAGCCCAGACTTCTTTCTTGACTTAGAAGCATCAGAGCCCAAAAAGCATCAAGGCTGAGCACCTTGCTTCAGTGCTCATAGCTTCAGCCCAGCATAACTTAATTTCTTAATCTTCTCTGCTAAGCAAGCTGCTCCTCTTCCCCCTCCCCTCTCTCCTGGCAGGTGAAACACTCAGCTTTTTCATCTGAGCCTTAACTTGGGTTTCATGTTTGCTCAAAACACCTGGGAGCCTCGTGTTTGTGTGAGGATCTCCATTTCCATCACCAGCAACTGGCAATATTTCTACTTTATTGGCCTCAGAATCATAAATAAAGTGTGGATGAGTGCCTAAAAGGCTCAGAAGGTAAAAAAGGGGAAAATGCTTTGTAGGAAAGTTTGCCAGAACTTTCCACAACATTTCTGTAGGGTCAATGGGAATAAATGTCAGCAGAGCCCCAGGAGCAGCAGAGCAGGACTCCTGTGGCAGCCAACATCAGGGCACCCTCTAACCAAACCTGTGAGAGAAACCCAAGAAGGTACAGTCCCACCACCCCCACTTGATCCAACCTGTAGCTTCCATGGGATTTCTGTGAGCTCCTTTACACCTTCCACAGTGAGTTCAAAAGGTGCATTAGCAATACTTCCAAGTAAATCTCAGTTGGAATGGGGAAAATTAGACAATATGCTCAGGGAGCAGCAGCAGCAGCTCAGGTGAGCTCACCCTGTTCATGCACCTGCCCCAACATCCTACAAGTTCCTACTAGGCTTAGTCCTTCTTGGAAAGCAGCAGTACTGGGATATTCAGCAGGAGATAAATAATCTGGATCTCTTTAGCCCTGGGGTCTCTTCCCAGAGTCCCCTTTGGGATAAAACCATTAGTTTTTATCACCCTCCTTGGTAAGGTATCACATCCATAATATACTCTTGGACAACGTTGCAGACATCTTCCTGCAGAAAAACCTTCAAGAATGGAGGAGTAAATTTAGGACAGGGAGCATTCCTTGGGCAGTAATGTACTTCAGCACTTTTTCAGTTCACTGTTTCCAGTGCCAGTTTTGTTTGGCAGCCATACCCACTGTTGTTAATTGCTAAAACAGGTCTGGTGCATCATTTTCTTGGTCCCAGGACTCCCCTCCAGCCTTGGGCAGCTTCAGACTAGGAATTTAAAAAAACCACAAAGGACTGGGATGACACTGGCAGTGCCTGGAGAAAACTCAGGCAGGATAAGAGCTTTGGAGCTGTGAACTGGCTGTTCTGGGGTCTCTGGTGTGACTTGAGAGACTTGGAGTAAGAGGCAGGGATTCATGGCTTGAGTTCTCGTGGGTTTGGTGCTTCCCAGCCTCTCAGAGATGGACAGGCAGACAGCAAGACCCCCAGGCCTCATAAATGTGTATTTCCAGTGACTGAGTATTTCCAGTATTCCCTCTCTGTCCTGGCTCATGGGGGCCCAGGCTGAGGGAACAGCACATGGAGAGGAGAGCAGTTCTGTGGGTCTGGCAGGGAGGTAAGAACGAAGCACTTTGGGGCTTTGGTGTTCACAGCAGCTGCACTTTCCAGTATGAGCTGCACCTTCCTTGGATGCATTTGCTCCACTGAGGCTCCTTCCCCCTCTTTGAGCCTGGTTTCCACAGGCTAACAAGTCCCAGGTGTTGGTGTTTCTGTCCTGTGGGACCCACAATGGTGGGGATTGGTGTCAAACTCCACACAATTGTGTGACTTATGGAAGATCCTCAGAAGTTAAGAACATCTGTTGTGCTGTTTCTCCCCTGAAATAGGATAATCTATGTAGTTTTACTATAGACTGTATTTCCCAGCTGCCTTAATTTCTTTAAATTGCTCTGTGAGTTGCTGAAGTCATCAGCAGAAATGCTGGAGTCAGCTGGATTTTAAACATTTAAAATGATATAGTACCATTTTCCTTCAGAAAGAATCTTAAAAAATTTAATTATTCTTTTTCTTTTTCCTCTTTCTTTCCTTTCCATTTAATGATGGGTTGTTGAAACCTCTCATTAAAAGTGCCATAAAATAAAACAGACAAAAAAAAGCTTAGAGCAGAATCTTAGAATGCGACAAAGTTTTGCTGAAAACATCAGGCATTTGCTGCTGCTGCTTTAGTGCCTTGTTTTACACAGAGAAGAAAGGAATGAGGTGGAGGGGGGTGCCTGAGGGTGGCTCCTGTGTTTTATGCTCAAGTTGATGCCTCATAACCAACATTGCAGTGTGGTACCTGCCCCATGGAAACCTGACATACGAACAGATAAACATGGTAATAACCTAAACACAATTAAAACTGCTGTTGCAGCCTGGTCAGGCACATCTGGCCTCGGGGTGAGGGTGGTGACTACTCTGAGCATGTGTAGACCAAAGGATATTGATGCAGGACCTAAATCCTGGTCCCCTTAAACTTCCTGGGAAGTCTTGTGTCTTTTATAATCTCCAGTTAATCAGACTGGTTCAACTGAGCTGATTTCAGAGTTTTAAGCTGGAGACAAAGGCAAAACGAAGACCTCATCTGGAATGAGGAAACCAACTCAGGTTTTCCCCTTGTAGTGTGCTTAAGCTGTGTTTGTTTTTGTTCCTGTGTACCCAGACACACATTAAAAAGATTGAACATAATAAGTTAATTGTTTGCCTAATCCTTAATGAAGATTGCTATTTCCTCTTCAGAACTGCTGCTTGAAGTAAGATGCATTAAAGTTGGAATCACTGGGGGTGTTGGGAGTAGGTAGAGCTCAGAGGGAGTTTTTGTCTTGCTGCTCTAAGTCCCCTCCCAGCAGGGAGCTGCTGTCACTGCTCTGTTCCTCAAAGGCAGCTTCCCCAAACCAAAATGCAGGCAACATTAAAATAGAAGTCCCATCAGCTTCAGTGTCCTGCACCAATTATCCAAGATCACCTGGAGGGTCATTTCTGGGCAAATATCTGTACTAAATATTTGCTGGTTGGTTCTAACAGTGAGGAGCTCCTCGGGGTGGGTGGAGGGGTCTGGAGGCTCTTTTCTGTCCCTTGTTTCTATGAAAAAATTGAGGTTTAGAAGTTGTTCTGAAGGCCTTTTTCTGTGGTTGGTTCTCTTCTCTGTGGCAGTGCTGGCTTCCCTGGGCTTCCTGTCATTTACAATTAGGATGGTTTTTTCAAGTGATTTTGCATCAATCCATCCATTCCTGCCCTCCAGTTGTAATTATGCTTTTTGATGCCATTGAATTGCAAAGATCTGGGGAAAATGCTTTCAACATCTTTGATAGCCAAATGTGATACATCATTCAGTTGGGTTGGGGCAGTGGCTCCTCCGGCTTGCTCCAAGCATTAAATCAGATGTTTTGATGAGTGACAGAGCCATGGAAATGTCTTGTTACAGATTAACTGAGTCCCTCAAAGCGAGGAGTTAATACTTAAAGCCAGAGTCCCATCCATGACACAGTGGTGCTGATGACTGAGCAAAGAGTGTGAGCTCAAACAACCCAGACCAGTACCAAATCAAACAGTGCAGATTTGCTTCTAAGAGATGTATTTTGCCCTGAAGTTTCATTTGTTGCATTTCACTTGTTTCAGATGTTGCTCCAGTAGCTCCTTCATTACAGCAAATCAAATAAACAAATGAAAAATTAAAGCTATTGTTATCCAGCCGCTCCCTCGGGGGGGTCTGTGGTTCTTTGCATATTTATGATGCTTTTTGGGCTGTGTGTGGGATGAGAACAGATGGCTGATGGGTTCCACTGACTTACCTGCTCCAGCAAACTGGCAGGTGTCCACACCTTCAGCAAACGAAAACCCACAGAGCAGGTTTGGGAAGAGAAGTACACAGTAGTCATTGAAAGCTGTTTCCAATTGCTTATTGTGTTTTTTTTTTTCTTGTGGTCTCTTATCCTGTGCTGTTCATTAGCCCTTCAGGAATTGAAATGGCACATTTTATGGATGAGAGTTAACTCGGTTTGCCAGATAGAATTGCTGCATTGCCTTCGCCTCTGTGAGTGAATATAGAGATGTGGACATTGATAGGAATGCAAGTCACTCGAAATGTTCTGACTGCTAGAATATTTCTTTTCCTTATCCTTATTTAATTTTGCTGTTTGGAGTGAAAGGAACACATTTAAATAATAAAACGAACCACAATGTGCCTGCTGCTCTATTCAGGGAGTTTTTCTAATTTCAGTCCTTTCTACAGAACTGCTATAAATACTCTGACATGAGAATGCCTGAGAAATAGGTCACAGTGAAAACTGCTAATATGAACATTTGATAGAAGTCCTTCCAAAGTTGATTTCTTTCAGAGTGTTCCATAAAGCAAATAATGTGAAGCTCTAGGCTGGAGTTTTCAAGAATACCTGTCTGAGAGTGGGAACCAGATGAACATTCCCCTGATTCTTTTCACCCCCAGACGTGCTCTGAGTCCAGATCTCACAAGGTAAAACTTGCTGCAGGCTGGACTCCTGCAAGAGCATCACTAACATGATTATCCTTTCTTTGGACAGTTTGGCTTTTGAAATGACCATAATTCGGCAGATGCTGCTCCTCCAAGGGCAGGTTACTGGGGTGTCTCCTGCAGAGTGCGCCCGGGAGAGCTGCAATCCTTGGTGCAGCCGAGTCCTCCTCACTGACAGCCACTCCGCACCACCTTCCCTCAGTGCTTTGTTCCGAGCATCAATCTGCTCGCTGTCAGCCTGAGCGGCACTGGGGAGAAGCCCTGAGCTGGCAGCGTTCCCCGGGAGGGAGCAGGGATGTGTTCGTGGTACCTCCAGCGCTGCTCTCGGAGCGAACCTGGCGTGCGGGGCTGGGGCTGGGCTCCCTGCCTGCTGGAGCAGCCTCGCCTTTTGTTACAGAGGTTTTCAATTCTATTCTGCCAGGCTGTCCCAGGGTGGGCTGTGTGTGCCAGCGTGTGGCTCCTTCCCCCAAGGGCTGCTGTCACCTCTCCGGGAGGTGCTGCGGGGCACAACCACTGCAGAGGCTCCGGAGTGAAAGTATTCTGGAAATAACTGATTTCTGTAAGGAAAGCAAAAAAAAAGGCGTTTGAGTTCTCCTTACTGAATGTGTGACATAATAAAATTCTAAACTGGCTTTGGCATCAGACGAAGTAGAATTTTTGGCTGGGACTCTGGAGGTTTTGGCGTGCTGAACAGTCAGGCTGGAGCTCCAGGGGTGGGTGGTGGGCACCAACGGGGATCAAAGCCCAGTGTGTTGGCTGCATTTTGGCAAAAGAATTGGAATTTTAAAAATCTCTTTTCGAGCTTTCCTCCCAGGGCCTGGGAGCTGGATCTTTTAAGGGACACAATGCACAGTGCAGCTCAATCTGATTTATTTTCTTCCCCCAAAGCAGTTTGGAGGAACTTCAGATAATCATCAGAATGTGTGGACACTTAGTTAAACTGAACAGAAGTTTTAAGCTGTGGAAAGTTGCTTAGAAAAGCTCTTTTGGGAGGAAGAATAATCTTAAAAGACAGAATGGAAATATGCATTTTATTTTTAAAAATTCTTTCTGGTCTTCTAAGTATTTTTGGAGATAAGGGAATTCATAGGTATGGTTGAACCTGAGTAGAAAACTTGTGTGTTTTCAGATGATGCATTACGCAAAATCAAATTAAGTTTTAGATTCTCATTAAGGTAATCTGTGTCTTTTATTTACAGTAATATAAATTAAGTGCTTTGATCCAAATGGTTAATAAACCAAATACATCCTGAGGTCTTCCAAAGGGATAACAAGCCTGGTATGCTTTAGGGCACTTGTATTTAATAAATCTGGAAGCATTGAATAAGGGAGGAAAGGGAAAACATAATATAAACAGAACACACTTAACATTTATTGTGGCAGCATAAATAAATGTTTGGAATGTCGAAGCCTGAATTTGAGGCAATAACTGGTAAAAGAAACCAGTAGGAAAAAACATGTGATAATGGCAGAATGGAAAAGTTAAAATTTAATCCCAGCACTGGAAGCAGTGATACAATAGGGGTTGTTTTTCAGGGAGGCTGGTGATCTTCCCACCAGGATTAGGGATGAGGCTGAAGGGTTCCCAGACTGTCTGTTGGCATCTTCTGGGGGCACTGGGTTCCCCCTCTCCGGTCCCTGCTCCTGCCCAGCCCAGGTGTGCAGTGAAGTGCTCTGGCAGCAGAGTGGGCACAGGCATTTGCTGTTTAATTATTGCTCTGCTGCTGTTAATTCTTAATATACTCGCAGCAATAAGTGCAAGGTGATCTATTCTTGCCAGGCTCCCAATGTTTATCATTAATAGAGAATGAACATGCTCCCAATGTTTATCATTAATAGAGAATGAACTGACATAAAAGCTTAAGTATCTCTTCCCCTCCTGTAGTGAGTAAAAACTTGATTTCCTTAACTAATAGATTGCTGTCAGTGTAACAGGAATGGAGTTTCCATCCTGTAGTTAAAGAAAAAAATCACTTGCTCCATTTACTTCATGTAGCAAAAAACCCCCAAATGCTGAAGAGTTCGTGCTTTGTGTGTGAAAAATCCTGTGTTTTGGAGGCAGAGATGGCATTAACATTCTAATGGTGGCTGCTTAAGTGCAATCAATGTATTGCAGGTGTTCAACAGATCCCGGGGATGGAGCGCTCCTTGTCTGAACGTGGAATTGGCTGCCTGCCTTCTGCTCTCTGGGGGCTGATTCAGTTTGTCTGTTTGCTCATATTTTACAGTAAATTAGAGACCTGTGACCATCATATTAATACCTAGAACAAAAGCCTTTGAGTGCTTTTATCTTTAGAGAGAATTATACTGACTCGAATTAGAGACATTTTGAATTTTCCTGATGAAATAGGAATGTCAGCAGAAGGAATATGTAAATCTCTTTTGCCATTTTCTTGATATCAAAGCTTGATGTCCAGCACCAGGTTGGAGCTCAGGAGATGGACTTGATCGTGGACAAAGCACCAATGGCTGTCCTGCTGCATCTCTTTGGAGTAAGATATATTTTTTTATATTGTTTTGGTACATCGTGAGCTGCAGGAGTGCTCCTGGCTGGGCTTTCCTGAGCTGCTCTTACAGGAGTACACAGCTCATGAGAATCCAGGCTGCCCTGAGATGCAAATCTTGGAATCAGCTGGAAAAAGCCAGGAAACTGCTGATTGTTCCCTACCTTGGGGCTGCAATTGCTCAGCAGAGATGGCCCCAGCTGGAGTCAAATTCAGTGACCAGAGTGATACCAGGCTGGAGCTGGGGCACATGGATAAATTATCTATACCAGTGACTTGTGGGTTGTCTTTTGTAATTTATCTCCCTTGGGCATTTGTGGCCTTATTTTCAAGGGTGTGGGTCTCTTTATACAACTGTTAATGAAACTGGGGTTTAAAGAGAAAATGAAAACCAGAGTTTCTCTGTAGATTTTAAAGATGCTCATGTGGATTTTGGGGTCTGATCCAGAGCATGCTGCAGTCAAGGGAATCCTTGGATTGAGCTGGGCAGCAAGTAGAGCCATAATAGAACAGAACTTGGCACAGCAGTAGAGAACCCCCAAATGTCTGGGCTCACTGTGGCACTTAACTGAGGACAAAGCTTTTGGCAAACTGGCAGAGCTGGGGGTGACTGGGGAGCAGTGGCACCCCCAGGGGAAGAAGAACAGGCATTTTAGAGAATGAATGTGTTCTTTCCAACCCGATAGTCCCTGTGGACCTGCAGAACGTAGAGCAATCTCATTGTAAAATATTCATAGACAGCTGCTCTATAGCATTTATCCCAGTGTTACTTCAGTCTTGAGCTAGTCTATAATTAAAGCATTTATGTTTCAGATGCTTAACAGGGTGTTTTAAAATGTTTAGGTCTTGTAAATGATGTTTATTTATGGTTAGCTAATTAAGCCAGTAGAGTTCAGCTTGGTCTCAAATCCAGTCCAAAAGATGAGCAGTGACATTCCCTGTTACTTTGGAAGCAGCTGATCCAAAAGGGATCCCCACTCACTCATTCCCTGGGCAGCTCTGGGCATGGAACTGCCATGTGTTGCCCACCAGGCTGGGATGTCTCTGTTCCCTCCTGGCCAGGAGATGGGATGCTGACAAGAGCTGTTAAATGAAGCTGCCTGTCCTGCTGTCATGGGTGCTGACATTCTGGGACCGTTGGGTCTTTGGTGTCATCCACCCCTCCAGCCTCTTACTGCTCTGTTTGGTGCCAAAGGCTCCTCTTGGCCACATCCCCCAGCAAGGGAGGGTTTAGTGGCAGCTTAGACAAGGTCTCAGTTCTGGGAGGGGAGAGGAAAAGTGTCAGGTGAGTGCTGGCTGCTCACTGGGAGCAAGGTGAGGTCTGAGACACCAGGGACACTCCCTGGGCTGGAAGGGGACAGTGTCCTGCTGCTGTCTGGCCTTGGCCCGCAGGACGAAATGGAGTTCGGGTTCTTGAAATGAGAGTTTGCAGCAACACTGCTGACTGTGAGCCTGGTTCAGGGCCACCCCTGCCTTCCACGGGGATGCAGAGAGCCAAACCTTTACTCCCAGCTGCAAGAGCCTGGGGAGAACACACAGCCTGGAGAGGAAACCTGGTGCCAGCACTGAGCTGGGTGCTGGTAGGCTTGAGTTCACTCTCCAAACACGCACTTAGTATTTATCTAGTGAACAGTTAATTATCTTTCCTCTTTTTGTGAGTGTGAACTCCCAGGCTTTCAGGGCAGGAATTCTGTCTCTGCTGGTGGCAGATGCTGAGCTGTGCTTGCTTCTGTTCGGTCTCAGTGCTATTGTGATGCAAATAGCAATAACACAAGGGAAGGAGAAGGTAAAGAGCTGTTGGCACCAGCTGGCAAGCTCGGATGCATTTTGTTTCCACCAGATAATCCTGCAAGGCTGTGATACTTTGTCACTATTTCTCAATTTCTTTTTTATGCATTACCGAAAGTATTACTGTGAGGGGTTGGCCTTTAGCATCCTTAAATTCTTGCTTTTAATGTTTGACTTCTTGTATTCATGTAATTATTTCCATCCTCTTTCTCCCCACTGTGAAGTTTTGCTTTCAGAAGAATTCTACCTTAAAAGCAGCAACTAAATGAGGTCAAAAAGTGCATGTATGGAAAGAATATCTTGTCTAAAGCATGCAAGTTATGGTTCATCAGCCTCTTGGTTGTGTTCAAGAGGATATTAGCAATAGCATGTGTAACCTCCCATTGCTTTACTGCCCGTGTTTTTTACTTTATGCTCTATCCACCAATGCGAAAGCCTCTGCTCAATGAGATTTGCTGATGGACTGGCCCTATAAAAAAATTCCTGATGGTGATCAAAGCATAGTTCAGACATTGCCCCCGAGGCTGTGATACCCTGTGTGCTCTTTACAGGGGCCAGATGGTTGGTACATGTGCCAAATGCCACATATAAATTCATGGCATCTCTGTGGCGGACCAGTACGTTTTAGTCAGTGTAAATCAAAACACAGCCCCAAATTACTTCTTAACCAAATTGTAACACTTTAATATAACTGTTCCCAGGCCGGCTTGAGTGGGGTTTGGTTTTGTTCATTTCGGGAACCATCTGTGCCTGCAAGCACGGCTCCAGCGCAGTAAAAATAACTCCAGAAAGCAGTGTGAACATACAAAGTGGGCTAAATCGGGTTAAATTTGCTTCAATATGAAAACTGGTAGGATTCCTGTCTTCAGTGCTGCCTGGAAGAAGAATGTGTTGCCACCCTGTGCGGCGCTGGGCCATCGAAACCCTGTTCCCTTCAGGTGAGCACGGAGGGAAGAGAGAGGCAGGTGGGACCACTTGGGGACTGAGCCACTCCAGGTGGGTCCCACGTAGCAGTGTCTCTCCCAGGAGTTGCCCTGGTGTAGGACAGACAGACACCAGTGCAGCTCCACAGCACAGACACCGTCAGGGTTATTAAGCAGGGATATATTCTGCAGTGCTGCATGGGAGATGGAATTCTGGGAGCAGTGCAATGCAGATCGGAGCTGTGATTCAGCTCCCGAAATTCATTGAAGCAGCAGGTCTAAAGCTGAACAATTTTACCTGGATCTATGCAAATTTATGGCATAATATAACATGGAAATATATGTAAATGTTGTCAATTATTGTAAAGCAAAGAAGCACATAGATGGAATATTCCATAAAATGTTTTGTACAGCATTTTTTTGAATTCCTGAAAAAGAAAATCCGAGAAACAGCAAATGAACTGGAATTGAGTGTGGATATTCCAAGCCCATTACATCGGGACATTTTCTTTGAACTGCTTATTAATCTCCCCTTCCATGCAGGTTTTGAAGAGCTCACTTCTCTCCACTGCTACATTATACCTTTACAAATCAGGGAAATGTCAACTCGTGATTTACTGACAAAGCCGACAACTGACATAATTTATCTCACTTGAGATCAGTTCATCAAACTTGGGAACATCTTGGCTGCTGTAAAATCCAGGCATTTGATACAATCGAGGCTGCTTAAAATGCAAAGGCTAACCTACATTTTTAAAATGCTGTAAAAAGAACAAGAAGTGATGCCAGGATGAAAATTTATGAGGCACGGAGCTGGGATCTGAATTTAGCGTTTGCTGCATTTGGAGTGTTGTTACTATCTTGTTTGCACAGTTGAAAACGAGTGTTAATGGGAGGATGGAGCAGGAGGGCTCAGCTTTAGCATTCGAGTCCAGTTCTGGCTCTGACCTGGTGCTATGCAGGAATTTTAAATGCTCCTCCTTGATTTAATGTAACATTGTTTGATACCAGCGACTCCTTGTTAGCGAAGCTCTGATTAGAGCAGCATGTTTCAGCAGTTTGAGTGCTTGCTGCATTCAAATTCAGAGATAAACCTATGAAAACACAGATGAAAGTGGAGGAATAGAGTTTAATACCAACTACTCTGATATTATTAAAATGGAATTAGCTTTTGCACCTCCCATCAGAAGATGTTCTATTTAACATATTAGCATTGCAAGGTTTTGGGGGTGTAAGCCTTGTTTTGGGTGTTTGCACAGTGCTTGGCACAACGTGCAGGATGTGGCTGAGTGCTCTGACAAACAACAGCTCCTGCAGTTCTCAGCACCGGGCTAAGAGATTTCCTAGGATATTAAAACACAGCCCTTTAGATTAAAACCTGATGGCCTCTTCCTGTTATCTCCAGGTGCCTCAGTAATGGCTGAGCTATCGGGTACAAATTGGTACAGATTCCTCTGTAGGGACTGAAAGCAGAGTAACTGCCTTGGGAGATGAGTTCTGGTGTTGTAAAACAACTTTGGGGAGCACTTTCCTCTTAAATATTCACGACCAAGCCATCAACTGATGTGTCAAGAGCCTTGTTGACACAAAACCTGATCCAAGGGTAAGCCAAGGCTCAGTCTCAACGTGTAGTTCAAACCTTCTGCAGGATTTTGTGCCCCAAACGTGTTGGATGCTTCTGATCTCTCCTGCAGCCGGTGCTGAGCCTGGGAAGAGCAGGGCTGGGAGTATCTGGGGGTTTCTGCAGCTCTGCCCGGTGATGTGTGTCCTGGTGACACTCAGCACTGCTGAGAGAGGCTCTGCAGGTTGTAAGGAAAAGCATAACTTGGGTTAACATTTATCTCAACTGTCATCGCTATTTGCAACACTAAATCTTTCTCATAAATAAGTGCAGAAATCTTTGCTTCAAAGTGAAAAATTCATGCTCCAGTTAAACCTCAATTATATTTCCAAACAATATTTATCAGATTTTCGGATGTGTGCTTAGTGCAGATCAATTTTGTGCTATCAGTCAGAAGTGGCAGCGCTTCCAAAGGGGGGCTGGGAGGTGTTTTTCAGGTGGGAAATGGAGCGTGCAGAGCAGAGGTAGCATTGCCAGGGCAGGTGAGAGGGGCCTGTGGCTTGGGTCTACTTTTAATGAAATATCAGTGCATTAAAAAAAAAAAAATCACTGTAATGTTTCTCCCTGCAGAACAAGGGAAGCGAATCTGAGTTCTAAAGTCTATTCCAGGGGCTTGGAATGGGAAGCTATTGTTTCATTCCATAATTCTGGGGAGGAAAAAACCAAGCACCTCTAATTTCACGACTCTCTGAATTTATTTCACCTAATCTTTTTTCTACAGCTATTTACCACATTAATTTAGCAGAAAACCTGACAAGGGTGCATATGCAGAACTTAAGCTCTGTCCTTAGGTACACATTAAGTAAAGATTTAAGATTTGAAATATAAGATTAATCCAACCCTTGCTTAGAGTTGCATTGCAAAACTGTTGATTATCTAAAAATTCATGTTTCTTGTTCATGTGAATTTGACCATGTGTAATACTTTCTATATATAGTGCTAACATTTATGATTAGAGAAGTAAAATTCTTGAGCTGAATGGGAACGAAGTGTGTGTTTTGAGGCAGCAACATGGAAGTATTGAACAGATTCTTCTCAAAGTTTTGAGAGGAAACTTGTGGGCTGGAGCTGTGACAGCCTGTGTACGTGAGGTGCTGGCTCTCAGCTCGTGTTTGAAGCAGCGTCCCCGGATCCGATGCCTCCCTGAATGTTCCTACTCCCACTCACCCACCCATTTACACCTGGAGCTGCTTCTTGAGGTAATTTGTGCCTCTTCCATTGATGCACTAAAATTGGGCTGTTCCCTTTGTTCTAAGGGAGCTTATTCTTTGGTCCTGTCCTCAAGGCAGGAATTAAACATTCATTTCAGTCCCTGGGCAGAGGGAACTTTGTTTCAAAAGGGATTTGCTTTGGGCATGTCTGATTCTTTGTAGGTTTGTGGGAGCACAAATTACAGCTCCATGAAAGGAGAAATGGTAGGATGTTTCAGAAAGTCTCTGAACATGCAAGGCACATATTGTTGTTTATCTCTGATCTGTGCTTCAGAATGGGGCATTTTATATAGAAAAGGAGGGACCGAGACAAGTGTTGGAAAAAACCACCAGTACCCAGCGAGCAGATTCCAAGATTCCCATTTCAGATACATATAAAGAGGGAAGCTATAGCAGTATCATTCAAATGTGACAGCAGTCACTCCAACCTTTGCTATTACGGCACAAAATTACATGTTCTTGCCAGAGAAATAGGAAGGGCTGATAGGGACGACAGCTGGGATTTGCTTTCTTATCTATATTTTACACACATGCTCTTTCATTTCCCTCCCTCTCCCTCTGTTCCAGAATCCAGGCTGGCTCTTAGAGCTGCTGTTAGTTTGCAGACAATGGGACAGCTTTGTATCCTTTGGTTCTCAGCCCCATAGATCCAGGTTGAAAATTAAATTACTTAATTCTTGTGCTTTGTAACTGGTAACATTAAGGGTGAAGCTCTGCCTGCAATGGGCTCTTTGTCCTGAAATATCTCCAGAGACCTTTCCCTGAGCTATGGGTGAGGGATCCAGCTCTGGGGAATCGATGTGTAGTGGCTTTGACTTGGCTACAAGTAAGTGGGAACGGGAATGAAATCTCAGCTTGCACTGCCTCATGGCATCTGAAGAGAAAATGCTGAGCTGAAAATCCAGAGCAGAGCAGATTCCGGGAGCTTGCATGACCTTGCTATGCTGGAGTTAATGGCAGCTATTACTTACTACTAATAGCTCATCAAAGCACTTTAAATTATCTACCTCTTGGGTGCATATTATAGATTCTATAAGTTGTAAGTTTCGCAATACCATCTTGTCTCTGCCTTCCTGCTTCTTTTTTTGATCTCTGCAATGTTTGCTCATGGGTTCACCCTCCAGTACCATGGGTAAGTCCATTCCCACATTTCCATTACTGATTGCAGAGGGATTTCTGCAGTGGGAGATCTGTGTGCCAGGGTTGTGCAAACTGAGGGGTGTGGAAAAGGTGATCCAGCAATCCCTCCTGCATGGGATTTGCAGCAGTCACACCGGAGAGGAGTGATTCTGAGCGATATTAAATCTAAAACCAAAGCAAGATGAGGGGCTGATTTGATGGATTAATAGAAAAGTTAATTGGCCTTCCCCAGAATAATTATCATTAACAAAATGCAGCTGCTAACCTGCCAGAACCAATCTGTGAAGACAGGGTTTGGGGCTTTTTGTTAGGCTGGTTTTTATTCTGCTCATGACTACTTGGGATACAGGTGCTTTTTTCAGTCTTTACGTTGTCTTCTGCTGGAGCTTGGTGTGGGCTGTTTCACTGGTGACTCCCAGAGCTGTGGACGTGGGCGAGCTCCAGTTCTGAGGATGGCCACGAAGTTGGATCCATGCCCGTGGTTAAGGAAACTTGAACTGACAAGCACTGTGGGCTGGCTGTGCAAACGCAGGGAAGTTTTCTGTGCCAAGTCAGTTCCATTAATCTTGGGGCTGTGACATGTCTGTGCTCTTATTGATTTCCCAGCAGGCTGATCATCACCAGTCTCATCACGTTAGGAGCCAATATGGAGAAGGCACAGGGGGGAAATGGGGCTGGTGTGTTTATCTCTAGGGCACAGGATGCTCATAATCAATGCGACTTGGAGACAAAGCCAGATGGGTTGGGATAATTGATGAAAAGTGCCTCTAAGTAGGAGAGGTTCTACATATCTTATAGGGAGGTGGAGGGGGAAAAATGTTTTTTAAGGACAGCAGGTATCTGCATAGCCCTGATAGTCAGAGCTGGTCCAGGGAGGCACTGACCACACCTGCCCAGCCCCACAGGCCAGGTGGACACTGAGGCTGCCTTGTCCCAGGCTGTGCCCATGTGGAAGGTTTCTCTCCAGGGCAAAGGAGGGCTGGAGACAGCTGCAATAATAACAAACAAGAGCAGCAAGTCTGTCCCATGGCCTACACAGACACCACTCAGTGCCACAGACCTCCAGAGACCCAACCTCAGGTCCCTGCAGCTCTAGCAGGGGTTGTGCAATTCTCTTGCTTTGCCAAAATACAACCAATCCCCCCCCAAGAGCCCTTCATTTGGTCTCTGAAACTTTCCTCAAAGTAGTCACAAAATGTATTTTTCAAGAATTTAATTATTTCTTCTCTTCTCAATCAATGAGCTATCCCAGTCAAGCCTTACATATTAAGTTGTTTTCTTGTTGTTCTTTAAGACAGCTGCTTGGAATTAAAATAGCTCTTAGGCAAATCTTAGAGAAACAATTAAAAGCCTGGTGCTTGGGAGATTTTTACAATTATGAACTGATCATGGTTTGGTCCTGAAAAGACTTGTGCCTCCGGCATTAGTGGATGGGAGCTGTGTGCAGAGACAAGCACAGGAATATTTTTTTTTCCTTGATTGTGGTCTGAATGCAAACTTGGAGTTGCTGTTTGTTTATTTAGTATCACTTAATTTATTTTGTTACCTGTTTTGCCCTTCCTGGAGTGGCTTTTGGCTGGGGGAGTGAGGACTGGGACAGGTCAGTCCTTGGCAGAGCTGCCTCTCTGACCAAGTGTGTTCTGCAGAGGACAAGGCTGATGGTTAATTTTGGCTTTTATCTGCAGAGAAATTACAGCCCAAACCTGAAACCTCTTTCCCTGAAGAGCCCAGGGAGGGTTGGCTGCTCCCTTGAGCTGCAGGTGCAATCCCAGGTGTGCACATGCCCAGCAGCTCCTCAGCCCAAAGGCTGAACTCTGGTTCCTTGCCAGAGCCTTGCAGGGAATGGTAGGAGAGTCAGGCCATGAGTACCTGAACAGTGTGCTTGGAATTCTTGTCTCCCTCCAACTATCGTTTAAAAGAAGCAAAGTTCAAACGGCAACATTAGAAAAAAATAAAATAAAAAAAAATCCCATAATACTAGTGTATATAGAATTCCAGAATGGCCTGGGTTGGAAGGGCACTAAAGCCCATCCTGTTCCACACCTGCCATGGGCAGGGACACCTCCCACTGTCCCAGGCTGCTCCAAGCCCTGTCCAACCTGGCCTTGGGCACTGCCAGGGATCCAGGGGCAGCCACAGCTTCTCTGGGCACCCTGTGCCAGGGCCTGTCCACCCTCACACAGAACAACTTGTTCCTCATATCCCCTCTAACCATGCCCCCTGGCAGTGGGAAGCCATTCCCTGTGTCCTGGCACTATATATCTATATATATATTTCTCAGTATATATATATATACACTACTAGGGTATATACACACATATATACATGTATATCTGACCTCACCTTGCTGATGAGAGCCAGGAACTTGAAATAACAGAACAGGTTCCATTTTTGAAATCAAATTATTGTCTGAGTTTTATAACAATTTATTGTTTCATGTTTCTGGATATCGAAGAGCTTTTTCTGCCTGCACAGAGTAGAGGAAAAAAAAATCTAATTTATTTTCTGTAGCTCATAAAAGGAAGCTCCTTTCCCCATGGCAGGGCTTCTCCTGTCAGTTAATAAGCTCCTACAGCCAAACCTTTTAGGAGCACTTTTAAGTGGTTGCCAACATGGTTTAATTTTCAGTGCCCCAGTGTCTCTTCCCACCCTCTGACAACTTCAAGTTGACACAATTGTTAAACCTTTTAAGTTGCACATAATTACAGTTAGTGTCCTGTGTTGTGTCTGATCAGGGACACATTTATACATCATCGATATCAAAGTCTGTCCCATGGAGAGTCACTGAGGGAGCTGGAAAGGAGCTGAGCCTGGAGAAAAGGAGGCTCAGGGGGGACCTTGTGGCTCTGCACAAGTCCCTGACAGGAGGGGGCAGCCGGGGGGGGTCAGGCTCTGCTGGCAGGGAACAGGGACAGGAGGAGAGGGAACAGCCTCAGGCTGGGCCAGGGGAGGGGCAGGGGGGACAGCAGCAGGAATTTCCTCATGGAAAGGGAGCTCAGGGATTGGAAGTGCCCAGGGAGGTTTGGAGTGCCCATCCCTGGAGGTGCCCAAGGAAGGCCTGGATGTGGGCAGGGGATCAGGCACAGGTTGGACTCGATGCTCTTGGAGGGCTTTCCCAACTTTAATGATTCTGTGATTTCCTGCACCTTGGAGAGAAATGACACTGTAAATTCTGTCATCCCTATCCAGTGTCACAGCTATAAGAGAGAGCTCTGTAATTAATGTATTTCTTTCCCAGATGTATCTCTTTTCTTTTGCTTTTCATAAAAGAATGTCATTCCCAAGGTGGGCACAGCCAAAGTGGGCTTATAATGTGTCATTAGAAGCTTTAGACCTTGTGCCTTGCAGGGTGTTATTATTGTTCAGTGTGGGAGAACAGATGCTATTTTACTGAAAAAGCAAAACTGCATTAAATTGACAGCACTTTAATTTTTCATGGTAGTAGCAAGAATTCTTATTTCCTATTTTATTTGCATTTTTATTGCTGAAAAGCACGGTGACTGAGCTACCTGGTGGTTTTGTCAGTGCTGCTCATCTAGTCAGGCTCTGACCATCCAAGTAGCAGCTGGACTATGAATATGTATCATTTATTCATATGACAAAGTTTTGGTAGAGGATGCTGAATAGATGGAGGCTTCCTGCAGTTAGGGACCTGGAGAGTAGAGGGCAAAATGAAGTGTCTTGAAGTGGAACACTCCATCAAGGCATTCATTGTCACCTAGAAGTGATCCTTGTGTTGTTGACATTCTTGCCCAGACCATTATTTTCTGATTCTGAGCAGTGTTTAGGCTGGATTTGAGCTGCAGACTTGTGCTGATATAGGATATTAAAATCAAAGGTGCTGTGTTGAAAAACACAGCATAGTGTTTCTCTGGCATTCTGCAGCCAGGTGTCCTGGTGGGCTTCAGAAAACTCATGGATTTTATTTCTCTTTTTTAGATTTAGCTTACAGTAAAAGTTACTAAGGTATCTGATGCCTCCTGACCCCCTTCATACAAAGGGACATAATGCTGATTTATATAAAAAGGTCGAGGATATTGCTATTGCTCAGTCTAGAAAAGATTGCCTGGAATATTGTTCTTCAAATGCACAAATAAAAACCCCCAAACAAATTCAAAAAGCTCTTCAAACTATAGAGGAGGAAATTCTTTTGTGTGTTCTAGACTGAGCTAGAAGAAATGGTGTTAAATAGCTCTTCTGAGCTGGAAGAAATGGTGTTAAATAGCAAAGAATGGAGGTTTAATTAATCATCTTTCCACTGATGAACCAAGTGAAGCAGGGGGTCCTCATGGCTGGGGAGCACAAGGTGCCTGACACTGGGGGCTCTTTAAGGAAGTTGGA
Source organism: Erpornis zantholeuca (assembly GCA_013400515.1). Classification (NCBI taxonomy): domain Eukaryota; kingdom Metazoa; phylum Chordata; class Aves; order Passeriformes; family Timaliidae; genus Erpornis; species Erpornis zantholeuca. Next base: position 636,098 of record VZTN01007916.1, on the reverse strand, counting down.
CAGGGATTTGCTTGAAATTCTTCCCTGTGGAGAAGATTATTCTTTCCTACATGGATATGTATAGCTGTGTAGTTATTTATAGCCAAAATGTCTGTCCTCCTGCGAAATTGTGACAGGAGTCAGTAAAAATAGAAAAACTTGTGATTCTTCAGAGCTGCACCAAGAAAAAAGTCTGGAAAACAACGAGGGTGATCCTTTGCTTGGGTGAGCACCATCTGGAAGGGATCAGTCCCACTTCTCCTGATGTGTCTGAGTCCAGGCAGGATGATCCTCAGGGAGCTCCACTCCGGCTGCACCCTGGCTGTGCTGGAGCCAAAGGCATTGGTGACAGGTTTCAGTGGAGGGGCAGGTGGGTGAACTGCAGCAGCCTGTGGTGTGCAGGAGTTTAGAGTCAATAATTGAACTGTCTCCATGGCCTTAAACTCCATGAACCTGTGAAGAATTCAATTTGCTGCTGATGAGAGTACCAGTGCTCCGGAGATGTTCATCCCTGTGCCTGGAGGATGCCCAGGCAGTTCCAGCCCCTTGGTCTCTTTGCTACAATTATTTATATTTATAAAAAGAGTGAAGTGCCTGCAGCACTTTGCCTAAAATGGTAATAAACACTCCTCAACAATGCAAAAGACTTTCTCTTGATAAGACCATTTTAAAAGGTAACTGCTTATGATAATACAATTTATTCCTAATGGCTTGAGGGCAAGCTAGGATGGAAATGAAGCATGTCTTCCATTAGAACCATACAGAAACAAACTAATAGGCTGCAGAGAGAACCATTTGTAATGTTACTATAATTCACATGATTCATTAAACTGAAATGGAAAATGATAGCATTTCCCCCTGAAAAAAAAATCCGTATGGAATTACATGCTGTGATCACTTAGCTGAACTATTTTATTGACTAAGCATCTTGTTGTGCTGATGTGGAGATTATAGAGGCCTGCAGCCATTTATTTTTCTGATTTCTAAAATTAGAACTCCTTTTTCTTATGGGAGTGTTGTGATGTGGTTCCCCTATGTCTGTGACTGCTGGCCATGGCAGGGGCAGCTCTTGGGACATTTTCTGGCATTGGGCATTACTGGATCCTCAGAAATGTGCTGCTGGTGCTCACTCTCCCAGGTCACTGTGGAGAAGTGAAGGATTGAAGGGCTGTGAGGCAGTAAAAGGCACAGAAGTGATGGGTTTTAGCAGCTAGAGATAAAAACACAGCTGCTTTCCAGGTGATTCATGTCTTTGGGATCTGGAGAAGTTTCTCTTGACATGCACACTCAGCCCTCCCTGGAATGTCACCCATGATTAATGTCAGCAAACACACTGTGCCATTTAAAGGATTTTTGGGAAACAGTGCATTGAGCAGGTTTTAATCCTGATTTTTTGACAGCCTTCATGTTTGGCCCTGACATCCTGCAGAGGAGACTCTGTCTTCCACCGGCCATTTATCAGAAGTATCACAGGACAGAAAAAGAGTATTTTAAATGAGCTCAGGATGACCTCAGAGTGGATGAATGTATTTGGGAGGACTGATCAACCTGACAATCTCACATTCATCAGTGTGAAATCAATCTGAAAGGTACAATGCATTGTATCTACTTAACTGTTGATAGAGGATGCCAGAACTGACAGAATAACCTGGCACTTGCTATTTATTGCACAGGGATGCAGAATACTTGCCTGTATACATAAACATCTCTTCCCTCTTTTGCAATATGTGGCATGGTAAGAAAAACTAATGGCAGTCTGGGAAAACTGGGCATTTTCTGACAGACTCACACATCTCTTTAGTCATCTGTAATTCCAGTGAATTCCCATATCATGCAGCAAAGGAAAGAAGGAGCTACAGTGATGGAATGTAACTCTTGTGCCAGTGTCATTTACATTTTGCTTTATTAGACAAAAGTCAAGTAATTAATCAGTTGATTGCTTAATTCAAAATTCAGTCGATTGCAATTGAGGCTTCATCACTCTGCTTTCCACATGATGAGATCTGGTTGATAAATTTGATTCTGTTTTGGTTGCCTGGCTCTAAATAAAGTGAGTTTGGGTACAGGCAAGCCAGAGGCTTTGGGTTTTGTGTGTGAGTAGAAATTGAATAATTGGGCTGTGAGCAACATTCCACAGGGAGGTTTTCAGACAACCCAGTTGGATTTCAGGAAGTGCACTCAGGGTTGTGTTTTCAGAAATGCTGAGCTGATGCTAGAGAGAGGAAATCTCATAGATCCATACAAATATCTCCAAGGGGTGCCAAGAGGATGGTGCCAGACTCTTTTCAGTGGTGCCAGTGACAGGATGAGGAGCAATGGCCATAAACTAAAACAAAATGTTTCATCTCAGCACGAGGAAGAACTTCTTTCTGTGGAGGGTGGCCAAACACTGGAACAGGTGCCCAGAGAGGGCATGGAATCTTCCTTTCCAGAGACATTCCAACCCTGAGTATGAGGGAGGAGCTGTGAATTCCCTGGATGTGCCCAGTCCCTCTCCAATAGTCACTTGGCCATCAGTGCCTCTGAGCAGCCCTGAAGCAAGAGCAATACAGAAGAGACCTAAATTCCTGCTTTTAAGTAAACTGAAGTATGAGTAGAAAGAATAACCAAATGTATAGCTTTGGAGATGCTCACTTCCCCGTGAAGAATATGCACTCAGTGGTCTCCTACCTGCAAAGTCGTAAATCTGCACTCCAGCCTGGATTTCCCCTATAAGCTTGAGCAGAAGCTGTCATTTCCTATTGTCTAAACAATTTACAGCTACCTCAAAAGGGTGTCTCAGCAATCTGGACATCTCGACTTGATCATAAATTCAGAGCTATGGTTGAAGGAAATGCTTTTCCCTTTAGATAAGCACACCAATGGAAATCTCCCCAGCCTGAGCACTGGGAAGGAGGCTGTGTCTGCTCTTGTGCCTTTTCTCTGGGCTCTGCAGTGCCAGCCAGGCAGGCCCATGGGGGATGTCCCCTTGCCATGGCCATGGCCAGGGGCAGGTACAGGAATGCTGCTCTATCAGCAAGTATTTCATTATCAGCTTGTATTGCTTTAAGAAACTCTCCACAGTGGAATTGTAATCGGGTAAACCTGGGGCCCATGAAATGAGATTTTCAGTTCTGTGAGTTAGCAATAGGTGTGATACATTAAAGCAGATTTACTCCCCACGTGAGGGAGATTTTTATGAGAAATCTGATAAATTAAGCACAGAGATTTCTGGTACAGAGCACAGCTCACCTGCTGACCCACTACCCTTATTTGGCTTTTTCATCTGCTTGCTGTGTTTGAGGGAGTGCTCCACAAATGGAATTAGCCACAACATTATTGGTACTTTTCTGCAGCGGCAAGGCTGGGGCAATTCATTCTTGAAGATGTGTGAGGTTGTAAGAAGGTGAAACTGCAAGGCTTGGTTCCCAGTGTTAATTCCTGGAATAGAAATGGAGGTCGGGAGCATCCTGCTGACACCAGGAACATCTGCTGAGGCTGCTTGGCACTGGTAGTGCAATTCATTCTGCATCCTCAGTGCTTCTGCAGCCCTGCCCCTGCTTCCTGGGAGCCAGCCTGTGCTGAGGCATGGAAGATGCCAGGTTTGCCAGAGCTGTGAGCTGTGGTGCAAGGAGCAAGGTGTGACCTTGCCCTGGTGCTGCCACAGGTGTCCTGGCGCAGTGCTGGCCTGTCTGCAGCTGTGTGCCCACTGCCAGCCCCGTCCTGCTGCTCCTGTAGGCACAGCCAGGTACACTTGGCACCAGGACTGGCACAATGGAGCAGCCACAGACCCAGCAGAGAGTGCAAAGTGACATCAGTGAATTTCTGCTTGTCTAAAAATCACCAGGCTTTCTGCATTCCACCGTTTTGGTTTTCTTCTTTCCCTTGCTGTTATTAAAAGACTTCTCTCTTTGCCTCCTGGGGCCCTTGTGCCCTCTGCCAGGTTTCTCCTGGTGTGGTACAGATGGAGGTCACAGAGGGTTCAGTGTCCAACAGCTGGGGTCAGGCTGAGCCCATCTCAGCTGCGGTGCCACTGATCTCTGGTGTGACACCACTGAGACAGTGCCAGTGCTCACCTGTCAGACTGCTCAGCCCTGCAATCACCCCAAATAAAGGGTCAGGAAGGATAAAGTGGCTGTTTTGTGCTCTCTGTGCTGACATGTGCCTCAGAGGAGGGTGGCTGTCCTGTGGTACTGGCTAGAGCACGGGCATGGCAGAGCTTCAGTGTGGAATTGTTCTGTGCAGAGGGAACCTGGCGAGGATCCCCAGCTGCACTGGGCTTCATACAGCTGAAAATATTCTTACACAGAAAATAATGTACTTAGAAATTCTATTTTTATGAGGAGTTCTCACAGCCCTGTGGGTGAGATTCACAGGTGGTGTGGCAGCAAATTCAGAAGGAGACAGGATGGTGCAATATCGACCACAGTGACAAGTGCCACTGGAGAGAGCTGGCAGGCGTGTGACAATGGAAAAGTTAGGGAGGCAACCAGGCAGCAGGTCATGGAGAATCCTTGCAGCCACTTCTGTGTGAAGAGGGAGAAATGAGCCTTGTTGTGTGTCTGGGAGCTGTGTACATGGGTACCTGCAGCTACCCTGTGCAGGTGGGGGTGTGGCACTGACCCTCACAGCTAATGGGTGTGACTGGGTTTATGATCACTGCACACAAATGACTGCAGCTACATTTATTTATTCAAAGTTTTTAATAAGAAGTAATTGGAGAGGACTTATACAAGATCTGCATGTGGATTTGACATTTAAGGATATGATTAAGTGAAAGCTGTTGAGGTCATTGCTTGACTAAATTGGCTTAATGAATGTTGATTACACTGTACAAGTTAATTTGGTGAGATTTTTATCTTCTGGATTGGGTATCACCTTCTGTTCAGCTATTGACTGAAATATGGGAGGATGCCAGGACTGGTTCTGTCTGAGTTGATAAGTCACTGGAGCCCTGGCTGCTCAGGGTGCCTAGGAGCATGGGCTGTGTGTTGTTCTCAGGCTCTGTCTTTCAGGAGACAGCCTTTTTCTCTTTACTGATGGCAAAAATTCCTCCAGGACAAGGAAGGGCTGATGCAATGTTCAGATTCTCCCAGGAGCTGCCCACGCAGATGTTTTTTGGGCTGTGGTTCGTGAGTGTGTTGCTGATGTGCTCTGCCTTTGGACAGCTGTGAGAACAGTGTGGCCAGACTGCCTCTGCTCATACAAGTTTTCTGGCTTGTGGGCGGGGATCTGTCTGCAGAAGGGAGCGAAGAGAATAAAGTCGCCTCCTCAAAAAGGCTGTGGAAAACTCAAGCCATGAGGAAACGAATTTATCTGAGTGTGTCTTGTGTGAGGCTTTGTGTGCTGCCCTGGCCAGAGTTTCAGGGTGGTGAGGCTGGAGCTTTGCTGGCTGACACGTGTCTCCTGGGTGTTTTGGGCAGGAGGGTTGGGAGAGGAGACTTCTTTCCCTCTGCATCCCCATGTTTCTGGACCCTGCCCTGTCGCTCCACCCTGGGGTGGCAGAGGACCCCAGTGAAACACAAGGCATCTGGGCTGTGATGCTGCCAAGGAGCCCCTGCCCACAGCATAGGCTGAGTGCGTGGGGAGATGTGCTGCTGCCTTTGGAGAGAGCAGCTCCTGAGGGAGCCATGTTCCATATGGAATGTTTCAGTGGCATATGCCGTTAATCCTGGGTGCTGAATTATTCAGCACTTCAGAATAATGAATCACTGAACAAAGTCTGGCTGTGCAGCTCCATAGGCCTCGGCTGCCTGGTGCAGCAATCCTGGCCAGTGCTCCTGGGTGAGAGCTCTGCAGCTCAGTGAGTGACTTTGCCGGAGCTGTGATTCCAGGGAACTCTCTTTTGGGCCATCGCTCGTGGCAGCTAGAGCAGCACCTTCCACCTGGCTCCCCAGGAAAGCTCAGTGGAGCAGCTCTTGCTCAGGCTGCTCCCCACCACAATGTAGAGCTGCAGCTCTGGGTTAGAAGGTTGTTTGGTTGGAAAAACCATCCAAGATTGAGTCCAACCATTCCTCCAGCACTGCCAAGGCCACCACTAGCACACATCTGTCCCCAAGTGCCACATCCACTTGTCATAAATCCCTCAAGGGACAGGGACTCCACCACTGCCCTGAGCAGCCTGTGCAGGGCTTAACAACCCTTTTGGTGAAGAAATTGTCCCCAATATTCAACGTGAACTTCTGATAGTGCAGCTCGAGGCCATTTGCTCATATCCTGTCCCTTGTCTCCTGGGAGCAGAGCCCAAATTCCCCCTGGCTGCACCCTCCTGTCAGGCAGAGAGCAAGAAGGGTTCCCCCCTGAGCCTTGTTTTCTCCAGGCTGAGCCCCTCCAGCTCTGCCCATGTTTTCAGATTGTTTTACTCCATGTTGGCAGGATTGTATTGCTGCTTTTGCCATCTCTTAAGCTTCCTATAGTTCTACTGCTCATGAGCTCAGTTTGGAATTCCTGCCCACACCCCAGCTCTGGTGTCACAGGCGTGGCCCTGCATGGAACCTCACCACGAACCTTTCCTGGGGCTCAGAGGTGTGACAAGATGCATAAGGAGGGCAGGCAGCCCCTGCTGCAGGGTTCCCTGCTCCTCCCCTGGCTCTAAAACACAGGCAGGCAGGTGAGGGAGTGCCTGAGGAGCAGCTCTGGGACAAGCAGGAGCAGAGCTGAGCTGTGCTGGGTTTCCCTGGCAGCTCCTGACCAGGCTCCGTGCAGCTGGGGAAGATTACTCCGGATGTGTAAAAACAATAATCTGGATACCTGGGGGGAAAATTGCCACCCACTTGTCCTCAAATCACAGCCTCGGTGGGGCTGCTGACAGCTGAACTTCAGGGAGGTTGTGCACTGCCTGGCCCCGAGTTCCTCTCTCCCTCCTCTGCTCCCGACAGCCCTGGAATGGTTAATGTTGGTGATCAGAATTCCTTTGCTCGCTTGCAGCAGCTCTGACCTGAGCTCCAGGGTAGGCTGGTCACTGATGGTGCCTGGAGATGTGTGTGGGGATGCTGCTGGTCCTGCTTCCCCCACACGTGACCCACGGAGCTGAAGGGAAACGCTCGGGGCAAGGATTAAATTTAGATTTTTATCCAAGTGAAAACGTTGTCATCTCAGCAGATGTGATGTGCTCCAAAGCAGTAAAATCGCTGTTATTCGTAGGAGAGTAGAGGAAAATGGATCTTCTAATCTCTGTTCAGAGCTGAGCAATACACTTTGTCTTCAGTTAATATCAGGCTAACTTCCCAGGCAAAAAGAAAATCGAGTTGAATTTGTCTGAAAGTTGACCTCAAAGTGTGGAATGCCTAAAAAGTCAAACTGTTTTGTTTTGTTTGAAAAAATATTTTTAACAAGTAATTTTGGCATTTTTATAACAAGATTTTTTTCATTTCAGAAATGTGTATATTTTGATAGTACTGCATTTTTCCTTTTAATTTCAGTGGCATTTAAAAATTAATGGTTAAAAACCCCACAGTTCTGCTTAATACATTTCCAGTCAATTTCCAAGTTGTTTTCCAAGTTGTTTAGCTCCACTCTCCAGAGCATCCAGTGGTTACTGAACTGGTATCAATTGCTGAACGTTAGATTGCTCAGTGTAAGAAATGCTGGAGCTCTCTGGGGTGCTTGAGCCAAAATGTGAACACTTAAAAATGCTTAAAGACCAACCATCCTGGAACTTCTTGGGATGATGCTCTGACATTGTCTGACATCTGCACTGATAGGTCTCATCACCCACCACAATCCCTGACCCTGGAGTCATTGACTGTGTACAAAATGGAGAGAAAAAAGCCCAGAGAATGCAGAGCTACAACTCATAATAACTTCCAAAATAAGTTAAAGTCCCAGAGTAACCCATTTAATGAGCAACTGAGCTGAAATGCACTCCAGTGGAATTGCTGACGTTCTGATGTTGTTCCCACAGAGCCCATTAAACCTCTTTATGTAATATTGCTGCAGCCACACATTGCTGAAGATTTCCTCATTGTGCGTTTCACTCCATGGTTTCACGTATTTTAATAATTCTTCTTTTTGTACTTTCAATTTAAAAAAAGGGAAAATCGCACTTCCACAACCTAAACAGCTTAATAAGGGGCAAGTGAAATGTCTCATTTCTTTTGAAGGCAAGTTCTGTGTGTTTCAGGTTTTAGCAGTGCTATTCCACCCCGGGAAACAAAAAGCAGTGTTTGTTGCCAGCCCTGAGAACCTGAGCAATAAGAAAACTGTCAAAAGGAAAACATTCAGTGCAGCATTCCCCAGCAAGCCTATAAAAGCTGCCACAGCTTGTTTATTGATAAGAAATTAGCTTTGGACTGTTGCATGGGAAAGTGGTGGCCATGGCTCTTTGGGAGAGATTTGGAATGGGAAATTGAAGGCCATGTCTCCTGAGGAGGGACTTTGAATGGAAAACTGATGGCTGTGGCTCTCGGGGTGGGATTTTGAAAGGCACAATTCCACCAGCCTGGAATTACTGTGTGCTGCCCCCCCAAAAGCCTGGAGGTGGAGTGGGTGCTGTGTGGGTGCTCTGCTGCCTTTGGGCACCCCAATATCACATCTGTGCTGCTGTTGGAGGTGGGGACTGGGGGACTGCTGCACAGTTTCTTAATCACTCTCTGACAAACACTGTTAAGCCTCATTAATGCAAATTACCAGATGATCTATTTTTGCAGAGTCTCAGTCCCATCGCTTGAACTTACACTACACAACAACTTTAGAAAAATCAATTTTTAGTCCTTACTACAAATTGATTTGTGGCTTTTTGTGCTTGGAGCTGCTGGGGCCTCGAGCCCTGCTCAGGCAGGCTGCACATTGCCCTGTGTGCCGTGGCCACCACGGGGCAGAGGGGGAACACTGATGTGTGGGAAGTGTCTCTAAAAGAAAACTTAGTCTTGAGACTTCTATCTGAAAGGGTGTGTGAAATCTTACAGAATCACAGGGTTGGAATTGCCCTCTAAGGGCAGAGAGTCCAATTGTTCCCCCAGCACTGCCAAGGCCACAATTGACCCATGTTCCCAAGAGCCACATCCACAAGGCTTTTAATTCCCCCCAGGGATGGGGGTTCCACCACTGCCTTGGGCAGGACAACCTTTTGGATGAAGAAATTTTTCCAAATATCCAGATGTGCAAAAAAAAAAGGTAAGGATTTGTAGCGGCCATGTTTGAGTACTCTGCAACCCTTTCCTTGAAGTCTTAGAGTAAAAAATATTCACAATTGTGACTTTTTTGGTTATATCCAAATGCCACGTGGTTATCTCGGGGACAAGAATCCTCAAATGGAGGTTGGAAATCACAATCTCTTCACTTGGAGATGGTGTGGTCTCCTGGGCTCTGACCAAGTAATTATATTTCAAACTTGAAATGAAATGTCTTCCTTGAAATGAGAATTTAAATGAATTTGCTGCATCTCTTAGCAGGAGTTGATTTAATTTAAGATCCAGGTATAGTTGTGGCTTGGTACACAGAGCTTAATTGCAGTCACTTCTAACAACAAACAAAAACAAGGTGAGAGCAGAGCCTGGCTGGGGCAGTGCTGGGGTTTCAAGTTTTTTACAAGTATTGAAATGGCTCTCTAATTAATTAACCCTGATCTAATGGTTTGCCTGTTGAAGCATGTTCACTTGATCCCTCAGCTGAGTTGTCATCTGCAACTCAAACCTGAGCCATTAGGGCAGAGCTGAGGCACTGCAGTCAGTGCTCTGCTCTGGCTGACAAGGTGGGATTTGGTCACAGGTTGGACTCAATGATCTTGGAGGTCTTTTCCAACCTGGCTGATTCTGAGAGGCTGCAGAACTCACTGCTGAGGGGGGAGGCTGTCCTGGTGCTGGTTTTGGGGTGCAAGAGTTGGCTTTTTCCCCAGGGAGAGGTGGCAGGAGGCCTGGGATGGCTGAATGGGATCTGGGAATGGGATCTGGGAATGGCTCTGTCTGTGGTGGGGCAGGGTGGAGTGGCTGGGATAGTGGGAGTCAGCGTAAAAGTAAATGCATTGGAATATTGGAAATATTTTTAAGTGTACTGTATCCCTAAAAGAAAGGGAAGATTATACCCCTAATGACAAAGCTACAAGAACAATTTCATTTTCCTACTACTAACATGAAATTGTTGGGGGAACACCACGGAGCTTCCCAAAGAGAACTCTTAGCTCATCATGAAGTCATGTGTTGATAAACCTCCTAATTTCGCATCTGATATTTATTTAGCAGCCTAAAATGTTTTTGTCATGTCTTGGCAGCCACCTCATTAGCTCTGTTACTTGTCCCATTAGCACAGTTGATCACACGTTGGCATTCACAGTGCATGGCTCGGAGCACGGGCTGGTGTGGAGGCAGACGTGTTTCACAGGCCCGAGTGTGAGCTGGAGCTGGCAAAACAGGGAGTGATTTAATGAAGTTTTGATACAGCTCATCAGATACTGAAATGGGAAGATGCAATATTAATTTAGAAATGCATTATCATTTCAATTGTAGTCGTTCAGAAGAGTATTAATAACAGGGGAGCTTGTGGCGGTTTGGGAAGATGATGTATTATTCTAAAGGCAAAAATATTCTTCAGAATTATGTTTCATTTGACACCTAAACATCTAGCATATTCCTATTATCACTATGTAATCAATTTTTTTTGCTGTGTCTTCCGTGCTTACAAACATAATCACTGGAGGCATTTCAGGCGCTGCACAGGAGGCTCAGGAGGGGAGAGGCAGGATGAGCTTAAAACACCAGGCTGACAACTTCTATCTTTTAATCCTCAATTCTTCTGTGTATTTAAATGACTTGAAATTCTTTTTGACAGCAGGAAGTCCTTTTGCTGTCACAAGGAAAAGAAAGGAAGATGCAAATGCCATCTAAAACTTGTTCCATCTGTGTCAGATCAGGCCATGTCCAATGGGTGGGGCTGACCACCACTGCTCTGACAGCTTTGATCCTTCTTACACTGGACTTGATGGATCCTGGGATCAATGGGGGATGTCCCAGTCTGCTGAAACAGATTTGACTCAACCAGAGCAGCATCCCTGGTGATGAGATGTAGAAAACTCGTCTTGATTTTTCTGACCCCAGATGTAGTTTTACAGAAGATTTGACATTGGGTTCACGATTTGGACAAACCTGAACTGTTAACTGTTAACTGTTACTTGGTGATCTACAAAACCACCCTCCTTTTTACTTGTGGCACTTGTTCAGGGCATAGCCCCACTGTAAGTACCCAGCCTGAAATCCTCATGGAACCAAAGACCTCAAGGATCATCGAATCTCACCACAAATTGTGTTGTGCCAATTGTGAGCTCAGCCTCTGAAGAACAGTCAGGAGGAGCTGGCAGGAAGGGATGTGTTTTCCCATTAAAAGTCTGGTTGAGGATGTCCTTCTTGCTATCCCTGCCCTGTAGCATGTCCCTGCTCCTCAGCTTTCTGAGATGAGATAAAAATGAATGTTCTGTAAAATACTTAGATGGCTTGAACTTGGCATTGCACAGTTGAAACATGGAAACTTTTAAATGGCTCCTCACTCTGTCACAAGTAGGAGTGCCATCCTGCATTCAAATAATCCAGATCCTCCTGTGTTGTGGGAATGTGACCAAGGCCATCAGCATTATCTTCCCTGCTCCCTCCTGGACCCATCCCAGTGGAGCAGCTCTGGAGCCTGGGAAGAATCTAGGGTTCCCCATATTGCTCGGGCTGTAATCAAGGCATATTCACATCCTGATGGTGCTTTGGGAAAACAGGGATGTTCTCTCCAAAAACTGTGCTCATGGCTTGGGTGAGCTCCAGCCTGAACAACCACTTAATTACCACAATCTCCTGGCACTGGTGTACAAGCAATTTCCCATCTAACTGCAGAACCAAAGCAATATTTTGCGTTTACTCTTAGTCACAACCACTTAATCTGTGAATTCTTTAAATCCTCAAACAGGTTGTGTCCAAGAGAGCTCCTTTCTAAAGCTCCACAGTGAATTCCAGCCCACTGCCTTCCTGTCCAAGATGCAGAGCTGGATTCTGGACTGCTCTGGGCTGATCTGGCTCAGAGGGCTCCAGGGGCTTGGGGCAGGTGCCCAGCAGCCACACCAGCTCTCCACAGCATCCTTGGGCATGCAGGGGTTCTCAGAGGCCTGATCTCACACCAGATGTCATCTTCTGTTTCCAGCTGGTCCTGAAGATGCCTTTCTGGCAGTGTCCCAGGAAGTTTCTGAAGATCTTACTTGGCCTCTGGACTTTGGCTTTTCTGCCTGGGTTTTAATAAACCCATTACTGCTACCTAGCTGGATGCTTGGCAGCTCTGCTGGGCTCCAGCTGCTCAGACTGCAGTGCTTTCGATAATTTTCCTGACACAGGCAGCAAAACAACCTTGGCTGGTTTCTGCCAGGCTGTGGGACCTGTCATTCCCCCGAGAAGGCTCTCAGAGCCTGCTGGCTTATTTTAGCCAGACACAGCTCTGGTGGGGACAGGCAGGTGATGGATGAGCAGTGTTCCCTCAAGTGTGCAAGCAGCAGTGCATCATCTCGGCAGGCAGAGACAGCTGGGCACAAGGCAGAGCCTGTTTGCTCACAACACACTCGGGCTTAGAAACAACCTTGTTTGCTGGACACTGCTCCCCCAGGGAGAGAGCTGGAACTGAGCTTTTCTTGGGGAACTGTGAGCCTGCTCTCGCAGGCAGGGTTAGTCCTTCCTGACACTGGTTTTTAGTGGCCTTGTGGAAATGCCATCTAGGGATCCCCTGGTGCTTCTGAGACTCTCACTGTGGGGGCTCAGCTTCGCTGCTGTCCCCAAGGGCTGGCATGGTGGGCACTGGTGGTGACAGGTTTTTGGGCTCCTGCTTTGGGCAGGCATTTCGAACTGACAGAGAGCAGGCTTAGACTGAATATTGGGAAGAAATTCTTCCCTGTGAGGGTGGTGAGGCCCTGACACAGGTTGCCCAGAGAAGCTGTGGCTGCCCCATCCCTGGAAGTGTTCAAGACCAGGTTGGATGGGGCTTAGAGCACCTTGGGATGGTGGAAGGAGTCCCTACCCATGGGAGGGATTGGAACTGGATGAGTTTTAATATCCCTTCCCATCCAAACAATTCTGGGATTCTCTATCTGTCAGTCTGTGCTCAGGCCTGAGTGATTGTGAAGGACAAAGGCACCTCTGAGTTGTCAGGTTGGGAGCATGGCTGGAAGGTCTCACATATCTCTTCTAGGTGTAGATAAGAAAATTGCTTTGATGGTTTTATGCAGAAGTTCAGAGGCAGCAGCCTGAGACACATTTTGTTGCCTCCACCATCTCACAGAATGAGGTTGGTTAAAAAGGGCCAGATGCTCCAGCAGCTGCCAGCAGACACCTCCTCCTCCTCCTCCTCCTCTTAGGGTGTCTGCTCATGGAACAAGGATTTTACCCTATTGTGTGCATATATATATGTAAAAAATAACCAAGGATGAGCAAAGGCAAATCTGCCACTTCAAATAAAATTTAAAAATTCAAATTTAAGGGAATGTTTCTGTTAGGTAGAGATCTGGAAAAATAATTTCCTCAGTAATTTCTTTGCTTGATTCCCGAACCAGGACACAAAAATGGGCTCAAACCACAGCTTTTACAGTGGTTTTTCTCACTGGGGACTGTGATGAGTTGGACTTTGAGCCTTATTTGTGTTTCAAATCTTTTGCACACTAGGCTGCTCAGAGTGGGAGAGCTGGAGCCTGAGTGTGCTGGAAGGGTCCATCACACAGTGCTGGCCCTGAGGAGTCACCACAGGTCATGGTGGCCTCAGGGACAGCTTTTGGCATGATCTCATTGAATCAAATCTGTAAAAATAAATCCTTGTTTTAGACTGCTGGTTTCACAATAATTTAAATCAACACAGGCCTGAGCTCCCTCTCCAGTGGTTGCTGCTCTTGCCATGTGATGGGGGAAGATAAATAACGAGGCAATATTTTACTCTTCAGGCTCTGCCACTGGCAAATGCTTCCAAACATGCTCTGTGAATTTATGCTGCTGGTGGCAGACTTCCCTGGCAATCCCAGTAATTAATCACTCTGTTTAACAATGAGGAACATTTCACTGCTCTGATTAGCACCAGGTGAAGTGATCAGCACAATTAATCAAGTGCAGGGAAGGACTGGCATTGGATTTGGCCAAAGTTTAGTTTGAAACCAAAGAGTTTCCTGTGTCTGGTGTGAGAAGAGCCTCGGCACTCAATTGTCCCCAAGCCAGTGCAGGGGACAAAGGTAGATTAAAGTGCATCTGGGAAAAAATACCCCAAATATGGAACCAGGTCCATCACTGAGGGAATCTGGGATGGCCAAGTGACTCAAGTGAGCTGCTCTCAAGTACCCATGTTTGCACACACCCATGGGAAAAACTCAGAAACTTCCACAAGTCTCAAAATACCTCCTAAAAATATATCCTTTAAAGACACTTTTCCTCTTTTTGCTGTTTATATTGGCTTTCCACTGCCTGCTCTTTGACTAGAAGACTCTAACATGCTAGTGAATATTTTATGTGGCTCAATTCCCAGCAGTTGCTCTGAGGAGCTCTGAAGGAGCTGGTTGTACCCGTCACTGCCGTGCCAGGTGATGTGACAGTCCTCCCACGTAGCTCTGCTGTCAGTGCCACAGCTCCTGTCCTGTCCTCACTTTCAGAATTCATCCTGTAGCCACAGTGTGCATGTGGCAGTTTTTTAAATTGCAGCTCTGGGTCCATTTCTGTGTCACACAGACACTCAGGCTCAGGATTTCAGTGGTTGCAGCTCATGGTGTATAATTGACCAGCCTTAGGGAGCCACTGTTGGAATCAAGAGGCTCCTGACAATGATTTGAATCTGCTGGTGAATTACAACATAGATTTTTCAGATGTTCATGTATTCATCCATTCCCATGGTGCTGCTTTTCCTTCAGAGAAAAGCACTGATGGGTTGCCATCACAGGCAATGGAGAGGGACAGGTTTCCTTTGAGCCAGGTGATATGGGCAGCCTTCAGGAACACTGAAAATAACAGAACAACTTGAAAACAGTGAGAAATACCTTGAACTGTGCTTCTTCTCTTACCCTGTGCCACTATGAAGCTTTTTTACACATTCCCAAAGCTAGGCTGGCAGCAGAGGGGTCTGTCAGTGACCATCTGGGGTGGAATCATAGAATCATTAATGTTGGTAAAGACCTTTAGGACATCAAGTCCAACTGTCAGCCCATGTTCACCACTAAACCATTTCCTCGAGTGCCAGGGATGGAGACTCTGCCACTGCCCTGGGCAGCCTGTGCCAATGCTTTACAACCCTTTCTGTGAAAAAATGCTAAACCTCTCCTGGCACAACTTGGGGCCATTTCCTCTCGTACCTGCAGCCCATGCTCTGCTGAAGCATTGCTGGCTGGGGGTGACTGTCCCCTGGGATTCCTTGATATCTAACCAGAGGTTTTCATCTCTGGGTGGCTGAGGTGGGAGCAGCTTTTCCTGGTCATGCTCTGCTGTGTAAGACACAGACATTCCAGATTGTTTCCTCTTCCTATTCCACATGCTCTCCGTTTCCCAGTGGCAGTGGGTGAGCACGTGCAGGGTGTGGCAGCACATGCAGTGGTTTCTCTTAGGCTGGAGTTTCATTATCAAGGCTTTCAGTGCATACCAACATGTAATCGTTGTTAGTGGTCCCCTCTGGAGTAAGAGGAAGGCTCTCCCAGGAGGAGGCAGCAGCAGCTGCAGAGCTGTGGAGTCTTTGCCAGCAAGTTGCAGAGGAGACCTCAGACATGGACAGGGTGATTAATCTGGATTATGGCAGGAAACATGTTTTCCTGTGTCAGATCCATCTTACGAATCCCATAAGAGCTGCTGCTCTTCTTCAGAGTTCAGGGAATCCTTTGGTTAAATTAAACAGTCCAGTGACAGGAGAGATGCAGGAAACAGCTCTCACTCCCTTTAAGCTGACTGCTCAGGTTCCTTGCTTCCTCTGTTTGCCTTTTCCAAAGGTAAGGCTGACCATTAATTTAGTAATTTGTGGGCCCGGCAGACTCAGAGGCTTTCAAAGGTTATTGCTTGCACAGCCCCATCTCCCAGTCCTCTGGGACGTGCTCTGTGGAGTGCTGGAAATGGTGCATGATGAGGGGGATGCCCTTTGGAAAAGGTTAAGCCTGCTGCTGGTTTATCACGCAGCCCTGTGAGCAGGGAAGAGGCCGGTGGGAAATCAGAGGGAGCTCTGCAGACAGGAGTGAGCCACCCATGGGGGATGCACGTGTGGAATTCGGATGAGCAGGATCACATGAACCCTGCCACTGCCACTGCTGCATTTCAGCTCCTCATCAGTGTCTTGGTGAGGGGATGCAACCTCATCGTGGTGGGAGCTCCTCCAGCCCCCCCATCACCAGCGTGGTAATGCTGATTTTGGCTCTGCCCTGTTGGTAACCAACCAGCCAAATGCTCTTTCCATGCCAGTGGCTGTGCTTGGTTTCATGGGTTTTTTTTTTTAATGTAGAAAATCACAGAATCATTGAGGTCATTGAGTCCAACCTGTGACCGATTCCCAATCCAGCCCAGAGCACTGAGTGCCACGTTCAGTCCTTCCTTGGACACCTCCAGGATGGGGACTCCACCCTGGGCAGCCAATCCAACATTTCCATGGAGAAATTCTTCCTAGATGTGCATAATTCTGCATTTGGAAGTGGAACAGGACACAGCCATATTCTGGGCAACTGGAAGGGATGAGAACAGGAGCTGGTATTTAGCTATTGAAAGTTTATACTCCAGCATGGTATACTTAACATCTTCATTTTTGCTGCCCCCAAGCGCCTCCATTACACCACAATTGTGAAACTGCTCTTAGTCTGTGTTTTTTGGATTAATTCTGCCTGTTCCTGTTTCCATGTACTCGGTTTTCTTTCAAATCAGGAGAACTGAAGCCTCACAGCAGCCAACACAAGGAGAAGGGGAAACCTGAACAGGAAATCCCAGGATTTGCAGCCTCATCCAGGGAGATTGTCACTACCCCCTGCCCCCAGTGAGCTGTGTCTACAGCAGGGAATTCTGCAGGTTCCCTCCCCACAGCCCACACTGGGAGGGGACATTCCTGCAGCTTTTTCAGCTCCATTAGGTAGTGCAGCTGAAATGGATGGAGCTAATGAACATGTGCCCAGGCTGGATGGGTCAGGAGCTGGAGCACCTGGGAGCAAGTGAGAAAGAATTGGGCAAGTAAAGAACCTGATTGTTTATCAAGTGATAAAAGATTGGTGTGAATTGCAGGAGACATTGGAAATTTGGAAGATATGTAGATCTAAATGAGTGCATTTGTTCCAATTAAATAAGGGTAAGGGAACAGAATGCCTGTTCAGAAGCATCACAGACAGAGGTTCTCATCTTATTTACCCTGATTCCTGGAAGAATAATTAATGGGAATGGTCCTGTGGCTGGAAAGGCCCATGGGGCTGGTTAAAGCCTCCTTCCCATGTCCTCGAGGAGGGAAGGGATGGCAAACCAAGGTGACATGGAAAACCCTGATAAATTGTTTTTGTCAGAAGGATTCTGATATTCAGAAATGTGAATCATTCAGGAATCTGAACCTTCCCCTTTGCTATGAGCCTCGTTTTCTTCTCTGTAAAGTTTTGTTTGGTTTTTAAAACGAATTTTAATTGAAAACTTTACCAGGTTCATTTCCAAAGCTGGTATTGCTTTTTTTTCCAATTACAAGTGTTCTTCCTGCAGCCTTCGGAAAACGCAATATTTCTGTGAAGGTTTTGGGAAGCATCTCAAAGAAAATTTTTATTAAAACCCTGCAAACTGAAGCATGTGAGAAGTGTGTTGTTATGGGCAATCTCCCCAGAGTAATCTATTTTTATGAAAAAATCGAATGTGCTCATTTACACCCATTGCCCTGAGGGCACAGAGCTCTCTTGGGAGCGGGGGGGAGGAAATTTCCAGAGGTTTTGATACAGACAGGAAACTCAACCCCCGAATTTCTCTTCTTTATGTCCCATCTTGAAGCTCCTGCTGCTCCTGTCACGCCTGTCCTGTCACAACTGCTGTGCAGAACATAAACACAGTGATTTCCCAACCCCAGAGCCCTTTGGAAAGTCTGTCAGGTTCATGCAGCCACTACTTGGCACCTTCCTCCCATTCAGGGCTTAGGATTACTGTGGCATTGATTGAACAGCAAACTCATGGAGGAAAATTAAGCCTCCAAAAGATACGATAATTTAAATAATTGGCAGTTCTTGTGTGTATGTGAGAACATGAGAAATGCAGCATGTTCATTCACTGTCAGTTCCTCCAGGACCGTGTTACAGGAGCAGATGAATTCTTATGAAACAAAGATTCTATTTTCATGCAAATATCCCTCAGTAATAAAATACCCAGGGAATAAAAATGACAGGAAAATGTATGAGGTACAAGCAGAAGTGTTTCCAGAGCAGTGTATTTCCCACGAAGCCTCAGTGGCTCCTTACACCCTGGGCTGTGTTGGGGACAAGGTGCTGTGCAGGATCAGGCTTGGGGAGGAGTGGGATGGGGCAAGTGGTTGGATCTGCTGCTCATGGAATAGGAGAACCATTCAGGGAGAAAAAGATGCTGCTTCTGAGCTGCAATTTCTGTGCAGAAATGATCTTTTCTACTCCCATATTGTGACAGGGAAATCCCTTCTTACAGCGTTGGGAAGTGGCTGCCTCAACTGCTGTGAAGGGAGGTTTCCAGAGTCACAAATTTGAAGTTTTTCTTCCTTCTATTTAAAAATAACTTTAAAATATTCCGTCAAAGCAAAAAAAATCTTTTGTTCAGAATTCCTTTGATTGACAAAATGAATTCTCAATGCCTCTGTTGTGATTGAGGTGTGAGGAATTTACCTGGGCTGGCAGCTGGTGGGATATGGGGCAGGGTCAGCCTGTCCATGCTCGGGTGGTTCCCACAGCTCATTCCTGCATATTGTGTGAGGTGATCCTCTCTGTATCTTCCCTCTGGGAATGCTAGGTCTGTCTCTCAGGCTCTTGGATGTCCTGCCAGCCTGTTGCAACATTAATCAGGTTTTTTTTCTGCTGTATCTTGGGCCTTCCAAGTATGGATTTAAACATTAGATGAAGCTAAATTAATCAATGTATAAATTAATTACCAAAAATGACTTCGCCTCAGAGGCTGAAGCAGGGATGGGTGAGAGAGAAACCTAAAATGCCAAAATTAAAATCTCGATCAAACTTTAAAAATAATGGATAATTACAGGGATTTTTTTTTCTTATGTTCATATTAAATTGTAAGGAATTATTAGATATTTAACTGACATTTATCCAGATAGCCCACAGCAAGTTAGGTAGCGCTTACATGCTGTAATAAATGTCAGCATTTAAAAATTAATTGCTGTGCTATCTAACTTGCTGTGGGCTGTCTTGTTAAATATTAATGGGTTGTCTAAAAATATGTTATGAGCTGAAAGGATTATTTGGATATGGGATTGCGGAGCTCTAAGGCCTAGAGGGAAAAGCTGTGTTTGAGCATCACCAGTTCCTTGGGATTGCTGTGTGACAAGGCAGCTCTGGCTGTGCCCTTTCCAGCAGGAGTGGGGTCTGGGAGAGCCCAGGGGTGAGTGGAGAGCTGGGATGTGGGAGAAATCCTTCCCTGTGAGGGTGGGCAGGCCCTGGCACAGGTGCCCAGAGCAGCTGTGGCTGCCCCTGGATCCCTGGAAGTGTCCAAGGCCAGGTTGGACAGGGCTTGGAGCAGCCTGGGACAGTGGAAGGTGTCCCTGCCCATGGCTGGGGTGGAATGGAATGAGTTTTAAGGTCCCTCCCAACCCGAACCATCCTGGGATTCTGTGATCCTTCAGCTCCTTTGATTATGCATTAAAGGAAACCAGTCCTGGCAGAGATGGATCAGCTCCTCAGCAAGGAAATAGATTCCCCCCACTCCAGCCCCGGGGAAGAATCAGGAGCTGTGGGTGCCCTGGGACCCTGCTGGTGTAGGAAGAGCCACCTGAGGAGTTCACACCTGACCCAGTTCTGCCTTGCTGTGGTTCCACTGAGTGCAGGAATGGGATTCTGAGAGAGGAAATACCAAAAAATTAGAAGCGAGGGCCTGGTGGTGCCTGTTGCACACTCTTTGAGGACCTGGGAAGAAAGCTCAGTGCTGCTGTTTCACATCTCTCCTGCTCCCCCATCTCCAGGGTGGGGATGGCCCTTGAGCTCAGGCTGGGAAGGAGGAGGAGGAGGAGGAGGAGGAGGGGAGAAGGTCTGAGCACGGCCTCAGCTGCTCCCTGCCAGGAGGAGATAACACACGGTGGGGAAGGGGAAAGAGGAGGGAGCGAGGTCCTGTCCAACACGAGTACTGGTATTTATTATTTATTTTGATCAAACCCTGCCAAGTGCTTTGCAGAGAACACACAGCGAAGTGTGTGAGGGGTTTAAAGAGCAGAGCAAACACCAGGAGGGAAAAGTCTTTTGCAGCTCAGTGATAAACCGAAGGGATATTTCTGTCCTGAGTCAGTATCCCCCATGAATTATGCATGCTGGCCTCCCAGAAACATGGGATAATCAGGAATACACCCTGTCCAGGGCAAACACAATGCACATCGCTGCAATAGAGCTAAATACCATTCCCAGCCACTCTTACTATTAAAGCTAAGAAATGTGCAGTACTTTCCCACTCAGCCACCACTTTAACTCCAATGCTTTGCTATTCCCCAAACACTAATAAAATGTTTAGAGTGAGTGAGAGCTTCAGCACACAGAGGAGAGGCTGCTGGATCAGACTGTGAGATGGTTATTCCTGTGGCTGCAGGGTGTGCAGCCAGTACAGGAACCTGGTGGGGTTCCCTGGTGAGTTCCTCCCCTGGGGATTCACTCACAGAGTGAATTAACTCTACAACCAAGGAACTCCCTCTCCCCTGAGTCCCCCATGCTCAGCCAGGCTGGCAGGGAGTGGAGAATCAATCCCAGAAGTGTGTCCTGGGTGCTGGTGCTGCAGGGGCAGGTGCCATGGCTGGTGGGGTGAGCTCAGGGGCTGCATCACTCCTCTCTGCCTCTGCTTCACTTCTCTTGTTTTTGTCCATTTCAAAATTTGGACTTGGTGATCTTGGAGGTCTTTTCCAACCTAAATGGTTCTGTGGTTCTCTGATTTTATAGCCTCTAAGATAAAATCCACCACGATGTGGCTTTTCAGTCAGCTGAAGTGTGTGGAACACAATCTGCATGGATTTGGAGAAGTGGCCTCTTGGAAATAGAAATGGTGGGATTGCTGCAGGAATCTGTCCACCTTGTGCAGGAGAAGACAGAGTGTGTCCTGCATAATTTCTGTCCCTTCCAGCCTTGATCTGTTCCCAACATGCCCTGGAATGCCCACATGAAGCAGAACATCCCCTGCAAACACTGAACCTGGGTGGTGCTTGTCCAGCATGCTGATTTTGATTCAACAGAAAACAGCAGAGAATTGAATTGAAGATGATTCAGAATTCCCACCTCCTTCTCCCTGAACAGGCCAAGGAATGTGATTTCATTCATTGTATACTCAGTTCAAAGCACCATTTACTGCTAAAGGATCGAGCAAATATAATTTAGAGTTCCACTGTGCATGTGACAGATTTAATTAGTGTACTTGGGAGCTCAAAGTTACTCAGAAAGTATTTGTTTGCATAAAACCAGGCTATGTCTGCAATTTAAACTGGAATAAAGTGATGCAGGTATGGAGGATTTAATGAGTTGTTGTGTAAACACCAGCCTGGGTGGGGAATTAGATCAGGAAATCAAACTGGGTTAGTAAGTGCACCCAAATCCAGCCTGCCATATCCTCCTGCCCACGGAGGCTGTTAATGCCATTCAGTTAACGTGGATGGAATTGTGTGGCTGTGAGAGGAGCTGGAGGGAGAATCCCTCGTGCTTTTTATCCCATCTGTGCCCTGGAGCATCGCTGCTGTGGCCGCCGGTGGCAGTGGCAAAGCACACAGACACACCGCGGGATCAGTCCAGGGGATCCTTGACAGGGGGAAAGCCTCGCAGATAACTTCATCCCCTGTGGTGTCTGGAAAGCTTGTCCTAAAACACCACAGAGTTTTGCATGTGATTGTCAGGAAAGGGTCTGGGCTGCGAGGGTGAGGCAGGGGCACAGGATTCTATCTCCGTCGTTGTTTGGTACAAGTCTGTCCACCACGCTCAGAGGCTGTGCGCTCACCACGGGCTGCCTGCTTAGTACCTGCCTGTGGAGCTGGTGAGGGTTCAGGCTGGAGGGAAATGTGATGACACAGCCCAGATTCACCCGAGGAGCAGAGAAAATGGCTCACAAGCAGCGACCCAGCGGCTGCTGCTGCTGCTGCCGTGGGGAGCGAGGGTCAGCGGCACGGGGCAGGACCAGCGATGCTCCGCGGGCCCTCGGGGAGGAACCTTCGGGTATTGATGAAAGCCGACACGAATTGCAGGCAGATGGTTCTCTCTCCCAGCTCCCAAATGGAATTTCCGTCTTGCACTTCTCATATAAAACCCATTATCTCGTACAGCCCAGAGCTGCAGGGATGATCTTGGGGCAGTGAACTCCTGCTTCCGACTTGGGAAGTTCAGTTGTTACCTGGTACCTCTGGAGGTCACTATAACAAAGAAAAATACAGATACTGGAAGACGTTTTAAATGTTTTATTTGACTATTTCCTCTCTAAGTTATTTTCTGTGTTACAGCATCTGCGTGTGTGAAATCTGATCAATTCATGCAGGTGTTTTAATTAATTTCTCTGTGGAAAGTTCTTGATCCTTCAAGAATTTGATTCTTCTGTCTGTCCTTCTCATTACCTACATCAATCGTCACTCACTGTGCCTTCCCAGTTTGAAGGCTTTCCCACTGGTCAGAAATGGAAGATCTAACCTGGCACTCCACATCCTGCTAATCTGTGCAGACCTCCCAGGGACTCTGGGCTTTCCCTGAGGTGTGAGAAAGGTTTGATGCAATTTAAGGTTTTTTACACTGATGCCAGAACTGCAAGATGGGGTTCTTAAGAGACATCATTTTAAATGG
This sequence comes from Erpornis zantholeuca, assembly GCA_013400515.1. NCBI lineage: Eukaryota > Metazoa > Chordata > Aves > Passeriformes > Timaliidae > Erpornis > Erpornis zantholeuca. The sequence continues at coordinate 613,249 of VZTN01007916.1, read as the reverse complement.
GAACAGTTTTAAGGCAAATGAACTCAAGTAGCACCTAATCACATGTCCAGTAAGTCATGCACCACCACTGGGATATCAGCTGGTCCTGCTTTATAAAGCAAAAAGCTTTATTAAATAATGAATAATAAAGCTGACAAACTGCAGTGGAATTTAAGGGCTGCTAATTGCATTTTTTTTTGGTCATATGCACCAAACCAAGAAAGGACCCAATTCTCTCAGTATTTAGTTTCTTTAATGCTTCTTTAAACTGCAGAGTGGTGAAAAACAACTTCAACAACAGAGGAGTACGGGAGCCACCTAGGGCATGTCAGTCAGGTGTCAACACTGTCCTGAGAAACAAACTCAAACCTTCATGTTATCGACAACCNCCTTGTTACTCCATCCTGCATCCATCCCTACTCCATCCTGCATCTCTCGTTACTCCATCCTGCATCCCTTGGTACTCTGTCCTGCATCCCTCCTTACTCTNCAAGAAAGGACCCAATTCTCTCAGTATTTAGTTTCTTTAATGCTTCTTTAAACTGCAGAGTGGTGAAAAACAACTTCAACAACAGAGGAGTACGGGAGCCACCTAGGGCATGTCAGTCAGGTGTCAACACTGTCCTGAGAAACAAACTCAAACCTTCATGTTATCGACAACCTTCCTGGAGCCTTGACTTTGGCTTTGGCACAATTGTATTTCAGAAGCTCCCTGTGTGCCTTGGAACAAAAGCTGATTTCCCAGCTGTAAGGGAAAGACGTTGTGCCATGTTCAGCTGAATTAACAGGGGCTGCCCACTGATCCTTGGCAGGGAGGTACAGCTTGTGTTTGGATTTTCTGCTGGGCAATGAGGTGTGGGCTTGGACTTCANCATCCCTTGGTACTCTGTCCTGCATCCCTCCTTACTCTATCCTGCATCTCTCGTTACTCCATCCTGCATCCCTCGTTACTTCAACCTGCATCCCTCCTTACTCCTTCCCACATCCCTTCTTACTCCATCCTGCACCCCTCCTTACTCCATCCTGCTTCCCTTGCTACTCCATCCTGCATCCCTCCTTACTCCATCCTGCATCCCTCCTTACTCCATCCTGCATCCCTTGGTACTCCATCCTGCATCCCTCCTTACTCCATCCTGCATCCCTCCTTACTCCATCCTGCCTCCCTCGTTACTCCTTCCTGTATCCCTCCTTACTCCATCCTGCATCCCTTGGTACTCCTCCCTGCATTCCTCCTTACTCCATCCTGCATCCCTTGGTACTCCATCCTGCATCCCTCCTTACTCCTTCTTGCATCCCTTGTTACTCCTTCCTGAATCCCTCCTCACTCCATCCTGCATCCCTCGTTACTCCTTCCTGTATCCCTCCTTACTCCTTCTTGCATCCCTTGTTACTCCTTCCTGCATCCCTCCTTACTCCTTCTTGCATCCCTCCTTACTCCATCCTGCATCCCTCCTTACTCCTTCCTGCATCCCTCCTTGCCCTGTCCCACATCCCTCCTTACCCAGCCCATGCCCCCTGAAAGTTCAGAGCACAAGCTAAAGGCTTCCACCCTGTAGCACTGCTGTTCCCTCTCCTCTCTCTCCTGACTCTTCTCGAGGAGTCAGTTGCAACAAGAGTTTGACATCTGCACTCTGCCAGATGGAATGAAGGGGTTACTGCAGGAAGAGGGAATGAAAACAGACTCCCATGAAGCAGTGTTACCTTGTTCCCTTTTTCCCTTAGTGGAAACAAATAGTACAGAGGGCCCTGCATGCCCTCGGGTACCCATGCAAGGAGCCACCCAGCCCTGGGTCTCATGTCTCTCTTGCTGACACTGCAAATGGCCTGAATTTTGAAAACAAAAAATAGAAATACCCCTTCAAAGAGAAATTCTGTTAATGCCATAATTTAAAACATCTTTTGTTTGAAAGAAAGATGCTGATGGAGCCATTTCCACTGGTTTCTGTTCAACAGGTTCTCAGTCCTTGCTGGTAGAAGTGGGTGCTCAGATCAGCTCTGTGTGGTGTCTTTATTTCAGGGTAGACAATTGCAGCATCACTCAGAAGATGTTATTGGGGAACTTTCCAGGAGAAATAAGAATTTTTCATCCTGGTGAAATGCAGCATGACCTTCAACTCCGAACACCCTAAAATAAAGTTTGTCTGAACTTTCCCATTGATGTATGCAGGCTGCAGGATAAAGCCTGAAGGTTTCTCCTGCTCGGAAGCTTGTGTTCCCCAGCAGTTTATCACCTGGAAAGTACAATGTCTATTCCCTGATATGTCAGGATAGAGACACTATTTTTTGTTTGATGGCTCAGCTTGACTTTTCAATGACTAAAATTTACATTGTGGGGTTTCAATCATCTGAGTTAGTTCTTAGCCAAACTTCAAATGCCTTTGATCGCTGCCCATGGGTTAACTGCTCTGAGGAGTCTCAAAACTGTTGGTATTGTTAAACAGACAACATATTTTTCTTTTGATTAGACACTGAGGCCAGCAACACTGTCTGCTATGAAGAGTTATCTGAGCAGCCTTCTCAAGTGCTGCAAGTTTACCCTTGAATATGACAGATATAAACCACCTTTCCTGTGTCTGTGTATCTTTCAGTCAAGTGATTGATCTGCCACATTAGTGTGAGCTCCAGCTTCGTCACCCTGGCACTTGCAGGCTGAGCTATATATTCTGCAAGGGAAGATTGCCAAGGACACTCCTAGGATGGAGTAATCACCAGAAGAAACCTTTGCATCATTTGCAAATATATGAATTTGGTTTGTATACTAACAGGCACAGAATGTCCCCAACAGAAATTGTTCTCAAGGACAAGCACGGAGCCCAGAGTAAATGCTCCTGCAGCTTCCAGCCTCAGTCACATCACTTAACATCTTCAGTGGGCTTTAACTTTTCAGCTGGCTAAAAACCTCTGCTGGTATTATTTCAACAGATCTGTAAGGACTTACAGGAAGGACACGAAGAATGTGGTATGAGCTGTGTTTCGTAATTTATTCTTTAAATTAATTTTTGGAAATGAATGCAAAAAAGATGAAGATACACTGCAGAAGTGGGACAGAGCATGGCAAATTCAATCACTTTATTCAGGACACAGATAATTCCTAATGACAGTAGGCAGAAGAGCAAGGCCCTATCAATTAGTGCCAATCAGGTGCTAAGTGTAGCTTCTGTTCCAGAGTAAATGTGGGCAGGAGGCGAAGCTGCCTCCTTCGTTTTGCTGGAGGACCTGTTGGAGGAGCTGCGTGTTCTCAGTGCTGTCTTGTGCAAAAGTCAAGCAGGAAAAAGTGCACGGTGTCACCCCTCGGGGCTGAGCTTCCTGAATTTCAAGGGCTTTAAAGTGTGAATTAACTTCCTTTGGTAAGAACAGGCACAGTACAGAGTGAACAGGACACATTCAGTGGTGAGAGGGTGTCTCTTGCTCTGCCTTGCAATCATTCAGTGCAAAAAAGAAGGAAAAAGAGCTCGGTAAGAGTTAAACAATGGTCTTAACACCTGCAAAGTTAGGAAATTGTAAATAGCAATTTTAACTTAAAAAGGATGGGTTTTACAGTGGCTTTGGAAAGTCATTTTTTAGAAATGAACATTTTAAGAGAAGAAAAACTCACTGTGTGATAATGGAAATGGAACTTTGTACAAGAATCAGATGAACTGCGCCCTCCATTGTTCTTGGTTCTCGGCCTTGGGCCCTTCCATGCCCGCGGCTGCAATAAACTCTCCTGTGCAGCTCCAGACGAGGACCCTTCCCAGCTCTTTGTGGTCAGCCTGAATTGCAGCTATCATCTGTGGCGTCAGAGTGTGTGTGTGGATGTGTGCCACCAGCTGAGATGCTTCTGGAAGGTTGTGGCACCGTGCCACCTCACCTGCTGCAACAGAGGGTGGCACTGACCAGAAGCCAGCAGAGTGTGAACTGTCAGATGAAGCTGGGAAGAAAAACATCCCTTGGAAGTTTGAATGGCAGCTGTTAAATGTGCAATGAGACCAACCTCTGTTTGATTTGCCTCAAGAGATGAGAGATTCCTTGGTGACATTTAGTTCTGTCTCCGGAGGTGTAGAGGTGAGGGGTTGTGGAGACCACTTCTCTGAAGTGTTACAGAATAAGTATTCAGTTCTCTTTTCTCCTAAGAGTCTCTGGCCATCTTGTTGAAATACCAAGGAGAGGAAGGTAGAAAGACATAAAAGGTCATTAGAAAATTTAAGAAAGTGGCATTTAGCAGATGTTACAGCCCTAGGTGGCTGCAGTGCTGGCCTTCACACTAATTGTGGCTCAGAAAGATTACCAGGGATGGTTTTTAGAGGAATCTCAGAGAAATGTTCCAGGTCTCATTTGTCAACAGACTTTACTAAGGAGCTGTTGATGGAGTGAAACAGAAAGCAACACAGCCCTCTTCACTGCAGGATGGCTGGAGTTAGGGATGTCCTTGGATACACAGACAGGTTGTATCTCCCAGCTCCATTTTAGGCTGTCTCAGTGGGGACGTGGAGTCCCACCCTGTTCCTCACCTCCTGAAAGAGTGAAAGAGTGAAAAGCTGGACACTGCCTGCAGTGGAATCACTGAATTGTAGAATGGCCTGGGTTGGAAGGAAAATTAAAGATCATGTAATTCTACCCCCCCCTGATGTGGACAGGGACACCTTCCACCAGAACAGGTTGCTGAGACCCCTGTCCAACCTGGCCTTGCCAAGAGCTCCTAAGGGTGGGGCAGTTCCTGGAAGAATGGAGATTTGGTGGTTTTGGGGCTTTGTTTATTTGCTTTCAGAATAATCTCACTGCTGAACTTTTTGTAAAGAAGCCAAGCAGGTATTAAAAGTGATGCCTTAGGTTTTTATTTTTCAAATCCTGTACTCCTTGTGTAACTCTGAAGTTTCCTGTAGCTTGTTAAGTGCTGTGCTCTATGCTAAGATAGACATAACAAAACCTCTAACTTGCTCTCCAAGAACACCTGGACTAAGAACTGTAAACCTTCATCTTGGGGAGAGGGGGGCAAGCCTGGAGAAATTCCATCCTTGGCTGGGTTCTGTTTGGGGAATTGATGCTGATATCAAAGTGGGAAGAACTTGTGAGCTGTCATTGTCCATTTTGAGATCCACTGAGGCAGGAGCCTCAGGAGCCCAAAGTGTACATTATTCAAATAAATACTTCCTTTATTCCTTTATTTCTGTCTAGTCTCTTTTTCTAGGTAGCCATTTAAGGCATCAAAATGAATTTAGTTGTTTTTTTGTCTGGTTTTGTTGTTGTTGGTTTTTTTTTTTGAAATTAATATTTTAGCATGAGCAGACCCCACCCCTGACCGAGTTCAGGCTCTCTATCCAGGGGGAAATATACCCACACAGGATTATTCCCTGGTGCTGATGTTCTGACTGGCTGGGAGGAAAGCCTGTTAAGAGGATTTTCCCCCAGTTCCTCCAGCTCTCCTTGCTACCTTGTTTGATGTGGGCAATCTGGTATGAAGGCAAATGCACCTTCAAGTGTTCAAGAAGTGCCAGCATCTACGAAGATAATGAATTAAAGTGCTGCCATGGAGCTCATTCCACCTCTGATGTGCATGTTTAATCATGTGGCAGGTTTTGATAGAAAGCACAATGTTTAAGTGTCTGTAAATTCCAAGCATCCGGTTTGATGAACTGATCTTTATGTATTCCTGCCTCGTAAATGGCTTTGAATGCACTTCTAACAAGGGACTGGATTAGGCATAATAGGACAGGGACAGCACGGGGAGAACGTTTCAATTGGCATCTAAAAGGCATCAGTTTCTGTGTGAGGTGAGAGTGTGAAAGTGCCTTTTAGAATAACCCGTGAAAAATGCAGGAGATGAGTTAAATGTGAACCCAGGAGGAAGGTCTTGAAGATTGTGCTTGCAGCAAAAATGTGATCAATGGAGACCGGAGAGCGAAACAATGCGGGGCTGCCGGCGAAGTAGGTCACCCGTTAACGAGGCACTGACTCATGCAGAGGGAGAATTTAATTTTTAAACACCAAACCCTGCATTTGCTTGAAATAAAATGTATATAGAAATTTAGCAGGTGGCCAAATAAGAAAAAAAAAAAAAAAATTATGTTTCAGTCTGCTGTGTTCCGTTTTTATTAAATTTACTTATGTAATGATTTAATAACTTTTAACATTTAAGTCTTGATTAGATGTGACTCCTTTGTTGTTGCTGCTGTTCCTGCAGCTCAGGACTCCCATGAACCAGGAGCTGTTGAACTGTGGTGGTTGCTGGGGGTGCTGCAAGGATAAAATTGTGCACTACCTGCACTTATGCAGGGAAGTTGATAAATTCAAGTTCTTTACGTCCTGTCTGTTCACAGAAATAACATAAAAATATATGTTTGAGTATGAAAAGCATGAGATACCAAACCTTTGAGGAAGCTGCTGCTGTTGGTGTATCCATTACGTAACTCCAGGGGTGTATAAAGTGTGAGTAAAGTGACATAATTCAGATAAAGGCTTCCCCAGCATTCTTGCTCTCCATGAACAGCCCATTATTTAACATGTTGCTGTTCCTCCAAGAGCAGCTCCACGTTCACTCGAGCCCCTTCCTGTGGTTGTAATTAGTATTTTATCTTATTGATTAATGGAGAAAGATCTATAAGGCCAGTCTTAAAATCATTTAGTGGTAAAACACTGTGCAATAATAGTGTCTTTGTAATCCTTTTAATAATGACACAAAGAAGTTATTATTTCTTCTCAGGTGTCCACACTGGATTTATGTTAATGAGAGGGAAATTCCTTGTGGATCAGTCTGGTCACAGGCTGCAGTTCTGGAGTCCCAGACCTGAGCAGCTGAGCTGTGTTCAGCCAAGGCTCAGAGGCTTTAATAAATCCTGATAAACCACTAATTTAAAATATTTAGCCCCACTGTCTTTCATGTGCTACACTTTTGTGTTAGTGGAAAAATATCATCCTGTTTCATGCCCATAAATTTTTTCACGGGGCAAAATTTTTTTCTATAGTATTATTTTCAATTGCTGTATTTGCTGGTTAGCAGATTGCTGGTCTGAAGCAGCCCCTCAGCCTGGGGAAGGGAAGGTCCTGCCCACAGGAGTCTGGAGAACACCCAGAGCCCTTTGTCAGGCTGAGCTGTTCTGAAACAGTCTGCACTGGAGGCAGGATGCTCCTCTTCTGGTCACACACCAAGTGCCTTTCTATTTTTTGGTCCCAGCTGAGCCGAGTTAAGCCCACATTATCCCATTTTAAAGAGAGTATAAAACACTCACATGAAGCCGTGCCCCGATTTAATGGGAACAGCTCTTCTGAGCTGGAGAATTCTAAATTGCAGCCAGTGACTAAAGGTGGAATTTTTGTCATTGTGCTTGGGTTTCTGCGTTTTCCAGAGCAAGTCATTCTCACAAGGTTTTTAAAAGCATCCTTGAGAAATGAGCACAAATTGTAGACAATGGCCAGCATTCGACTCCCAGGAAAATGTTTTATGTCTGGAAAATATTCAAAAAGAGAGATTTTAACCTTCCCTTTGTTAGAGGATGTTAGAGGATGAGCTACCTGAAGAAAACTTCAGTGGAAGGAATGAAATAGGAATTTGGACAATGATTGAAACAAAAGCAGAGTAATTGTCCTTTTCTTACCTGAGAATCATTTTTCCCTGGAGCCAAACTTGCCTGTGTGTCTCCTTGGAGCGATGATGCTCCTTTGGACCATGGTGAAGGCCAAGACAGGGACTGAAGGAATTAGTGGGGGTGTCCCTGTACCTTCATTTCTGGTGGGTGTTTTTACAACTATCTGCTCTTAGGCATTGGTCTAAAGTAATGAGATGCATATGTATTTTTAGAGGTGATATGAATTTTGGATTAATTAAGAATATAAGTCCCAGGCTCCTTCTTTAGATGTTAGCTCTTATTAATATTTATAAAAAACCAATTCCATATTAATACATTCATAATACATCAGATATGTGGCGCTACCTGGTTTAATAGATTTTTTTTTGAGAACATCATTGTAACTGTGAGGATGTTCTCCTATGTCCTTCTCCGAGTTGAAAGAGTATTCATATGGATTTTTCCTCCCAATGTTTAGACAGGATTTTTCTGAAAAGCCTCCTTTTTAATTACCTCGCCAGTCCATCAATAAAGAACCGTAGGCAATGTAATTTCAGCAGCGAGCACATGTATCAACTGCAATGGGAACAGTCAAGGAGCAGAATTGCTGCAGGTATGGATTGGATCAAACCCAATACCTGGCACTGGTGCAGAGGAATGTGGATGGATGTGGGGCTGGGGGTGAGGTGGGTTTGGGACCTCCGTCCTTGTTCCGAGCACACGGAGGTGTCAAGGGCCTGGGCCCCCGTTGGGATTGGAACCAGGGGTTCCAACCCCTGTCCTCTGCCCTGGGGCTTTTCTTCCTTTGGTTTGTCATGTTGGAAAAAATGCAGCAAGAGATCTTCTTCTGCTGTTTCAGAGTTGTTTATTTTTCTTATCAAAACCTCGGAGGCAGAGGCAGCATCCCCTGAGGACACCAGGGCAGAAAGGCAATGGCTGCAGATCAGCAGCTACTTTTATATCTTACTAACAACCATTCCAGAAACAATTCGTATCTTATTTTCTTTTCAACACCAGTAAATCCTCATCTCATTGATATGTCTTTCAATACTAACTTTTTTCCACCAACCAACACACCACAGGAACTGGTGTCAGAGAAGGGAGGAAGAGAAAGAGGAGAGAGGAGAAGAAGAAAGAAGGAAAAACCACACCTAAAAATCTCCATCTTGTCCCTATGTAATACATAGAGCAAGATACTAAAACTACAACTAAACTCTCTGTGGTACACCAAACAAAAATCTCTTCACCTCTCTGGTGCATTCAGGTTCTCCTAAAAGTGGAGGGAGCTTCTCCCAAAGCCTAGGTCGCTGGCTAGGCCACTTGTGAGGAGCTCTGGGGCTATAAAGAAACCACCAGAGGAGCAGGAGAAGCTTTCAGGCTTCCCTGGACTCCGACACGGAGGTGTATCTCACCTGTGTCCCCCTCCTGATGCCCACTGAGGGTCTGTCCTGGGTCACCTGGGCCAGGGCTGCTGTGGGGGCACAGCTGGGGTTGGCACATCACGGGAGCTCCATGGGGCACAAGAGGTGTCCAGCTTAAAACTCTGGGCCAGAAACTGCTTTAGGCCAGTGAGCTGGGAGTGAGGCACATTTTCATGGAGGAAGAAGTAGGTTTTAAGTCATTCATAGAACTATAAAATCATGGAATGGTTTGGGTGGGAAGGCACCTTAAAGATCACCCAGGTCCAGCCCCTGCTGTGGGCAAGGACATCTTTCACTACCCCAGGTTGCTCCAAGCCCCATCCAACCTGGCCTGGGACACTTCTAGGGATGGGGCAGCCACAGCTTCTCTGGACAACCTGTACCAGGGCCTCACCACCCTCAGAGGGAAGAATTTCTTCCTAATATCCCATCTAACCCTGCCCTCTGTCAGTGGGAAGCCATTCCCTCTGTCCTGTCCCTCCAGGCTCTTGTAAGCAGTCTCTCTGCATCTCTCCTGCAGCTCCCTTCCGCCACTGGAAGGTCACAATTAGGTCACTCCAAAACTTCTCCAGGCTGAACAATCCCAACTCTCTCAGCCTTTCCTCATGGCAGAGGTGCTCCAGCCCTCTGATCATCTTGTTTTTAACAATAAAACAGAGAAGGTGTGGGCCTTGTGTCACCATTTCCCTGCACTTTTGTGCTGCTGTTGGGCTAAACTTCCCCCAGCTCCTTCCCCTGCAGTAATTAGGATTCCATATTTTTTTAAAATCTTTTTAACATTCCTCATTTCAAAGTTAATTTGCTTTGAGAACAACCCAATTAGAGGTGAATCACTCTCTATATGTGCAATTCTGCACTAATTGCTTTATTTGATCATTTTATATTTATAAGGTAAATGCCTTATTTTCTTTAGGAGGGAGCTCTCGCTGCCTCCCACCTCTTGCAGCTCAAGGTCTTTTCCATTTGTGGGTGGCTGTTGGCAATAAAGAACAATGTTATTATACCGTTGTTCAGAGAATTATGTCATTTGCAAAAGAATCAGAGTGCAAAGCCACTGCAGACTGTGTGAGGGGAGGCTGCGTGGGGGCTCGGGAGAGCAGCATGTCCTCTTTGACATCGTGGGTGTGGAACCTTGGGTTGAATCTCTGGCCCAGGAGGTGAGGAAAATATTCACATAGTTTTGAGACAGTTGTCTGTGGCCCTGAGGAGAGATCTGATAGCTCATCATGCCCACAGTTACTGAGAGTTCACGCTGAACTTTAACTGCAGGTGATCCTGTGTCCTGGGATGTTGTTTTTTGGCATTGAAATTGGCATCTCTAAGTTTGCAGTAAAGATAAATCAGTAGTTATCATCTGTTTTGTTACATGGCTTTAGGATTGATTCTGAACTGGTCCACAGTGGTCTTTAAATAAAACTAACTGTAAGACATTTTGCTATTAGCAGGAGTGTGAAGCCAGGCCTGGGTAAGTCAGCTCGGGGTGGCAGCTCCAGCTGCTCACAGCACTTCTTCAGGCTGGGTTAATGTCCATCAATCCTCACTGCCAAATTAACACCCAACATTCACAGTTGGGATGGTTATTACCCAGGTTGGGTGCAGCAATCTTAGTGGAAGTGTGAATTTTCCCAGTCCTGGTTTTCCCTTGGAGGGGTTGTCCCAACTTTGTACCCATCACTGTCATCCAAATCCATGATCTCCAAGAAAGAGTGAGCGTGCTCTAGGTACAGATCTAGCAACAGAGAAAATCTGAATCTAAAACACTGAGGAGGAGGGTAAAGGTGAAGCAGAGAATGGATAAAATTCCAGACTGAGCAGTGGGAGCAGCTCGTGAGCCAGCCTGGCAAGAGCCAGATGACTGTGTCAATCCCTGTTTATGTGGCATTAAAAGTATCTATCTCCTTAAAAAATATAGCACAGTAAGTGATGATGCCATGTTTTGAAGCCTGCAAAAAATTTTCAAAGGAGAGGAACAAAGTTCTGTTTGTTAACTTTTTTAATGTAATGAATAAATCACTATTTAGGTGCATTTCCTGGTGCTATTTACAACACTGACATTTGAACTCTTGGTTTATTTGTAATTCCAAGGATCCTGTATCCAAATTAGTAATATAAATACTGCCACCTTGTCCCACTTCAGAGCTGCAGGCAGCACTCTTCATCCCTAGCAGAATCCCATCTACCAGCCCAGCAGCAGGGAAAGAAATTGGCACCAATTCAATTCATTCAGGCTGGAAATAAGATTGGGAAATACCATCACCTTAATTCATTATTATTTTCACTATGTGAGTTGTAATCTTGTCATTATCCTTTATGCCAGCCTTAAGATCATTCTGTTCTCCAGGGAGTTTCAAATGTTTCTTGCCAGGTAGCAGTGCTGGAACTCTGTGTTCTGGCTGGCACAGAGCCCTGGGGGAAATCAGGGGAGCCTGGTGTTGTTCAGAGCCCATGGAGCCCCTGTGAGACTGTGCTGTGCCCCTTGTGCCACCTAGCACCTACTGCTGTTGTTCTAGGTGTGTGTTAGACTGGGCTGGTTGTTAATTGCTTTGCCTCCCTGACAATCATAACTCCGGGCACAGAAAGCCCTGGGGATACTGTCAGGCCATAAGGAAGTCTTGAAATGTGCTCCTTTACCACTGGCTGTGTTTGAAATAAGGAGCTTTTGTAGTAATTTCCAAACCTACTGGACCAAGCAGACACAGGGTGAGACCCTGGAGCCTGCAGAGCCAGGACAGCTCGAGGAACACATTGGGAATTCTTTTGGCCTTGGTCCAGTGAAGTCATGTATGTTAACAGAATTTGTGCACCTGGCTGGGACAGGAGGCAGGGAGCTCTGGGTGGAACCTGCCTGCCCTGAGCAATCCCTGGCATTTCTGCCCTGCTTTCATCTTCCTTGGAAGTTCTGTCCTGCCCTCAGAATCGCTGCCAGTTCTGCCCCTGCCCTCAGCACCCCTGGCAGTTCTGTCCCAGCCCTGAAGAGGGGCTGGGCTGGACAGGGGGATGCAGAACACGTGCTGATATGTAGGGCAAGTTGCTGCAGCAAAGCTCTGGAAATTGCTGTGATGCAGAGGGAAAATAAACCAAGCCCTGAGAGGTGCAGGTGGGGTGAGTGCCCTGGAGCCACGAGCTGGGACCCTGTGGGTGCTGCTGCCGTGGCTGCCCTGGGTCCCCAGCAGCTGCCACAGCCCTGGCAAACACGGAACTCCTGCATCCTGCAGGCTATAAAAACCCATGATGGGGAATATCTGTAGGAGCATCAATCTTCATGAATGAGGAGAGGATGGAACAGGGGAGTCACGAGTGAGTTATCCTGTCACTCCTGACAAATGGAGATAAATCGTGTGACACTGGCTATTTATTTATACACTTTGCTGGGTTTGCATATGGCTGTGAGCAGGAGGATGTGAGCATCGTGTCACATGTGTCACTGCTGCTGCCAAGGGCTTTGGTCAGGGTGAGTTTTGGGTGGTTTTCACTGTGTATGGTCACAGCAGGCAAGGACTGGGCTCCACAGAGATCAGAGGAGAGCTTTTCCAGCTGATGCTGTCTGGGCTGGATCCCTTTGTTCCCTGAAGCCCACAGTGCCATGAAGATTGAGATCCATAGTTTTGAGAGCTGTTTTGTTGGAACAAGGCCCTGATGGAGGTAATCCCTGATGTTTTGCTGTGCTTGAAGCACATGTCTGACGGAGGGAGTCAGGAAGCTCTGGGATGTGCATTGTGGACTTTGCATTATGCATCTTAGAGATGCAAATTTATTTTCAAATTAACCCTCAGCTCTGTGCAATCCTGCTAATCCTTTCACAAAGGCATGAACTGCTAATCCAACTGCTGCACAGGTCTTGCAGATCTCTGAGCAGTTTCCCAGATTCTGCTCCATGTATAAAAGGAAATTTATATTATTTGTATGAAGAGTGCAGTTGAAATTGGGGGTGACTTTTTGCTTCTCTGGAGAGGTTTCCTGGGAGCGAGCTGGTATGAAACCTTCCTTCCAGGCTGCCTGAAATAGGGGCCATTGCTGCTGAGTCCTGCAGTTTCCTGGGATGGGGATTGCAGGAGGCTCATGTGTGTGGAGCAGTAAAAACTGTTGTGCTGTGCATGACTCCTGCCCGCAGCAGATTGTGCAGATGGGGATCAAGGCAGGGAGAGGCTGGCCTGGAATGGCCTGGAATTGGCAGGTGCCATGCCCAGGAGCAGCACACAGAGACACAGCCTGGCTCTGGTGGTTGCTCTTACCTTTCACGTTGATAAGCTGTTATCACTGAATCATCCTCAGTCTGACACAAGCTGCACAGGAGTTGGGTGTGAGGTCCATTACTGCCTGTCTCACACCTGGCCTATGGAAGGAGCCTGGTTTCCCCATTAGATTTTGGTTTGATATTGCCCATTGTTTCTCCTGGAACTCCTTCTGAATGGACTTGGACTGCAAAGAATCAGACAAACTGACACTGAATTTGGGGGGCTGCAGATGCCTGTATTACCCCTGCTTGGCCTTGTTAAGGAATGGGAAGTCTGAATGGGTTTAAAAGTTTGTTTGTTCAGTGACTGATACATGAACTGGTTTCTTTGCTAAAAAAAAAAAAAGTAATTTTTGTTTTGGAATAAATTCAGTATACAAACGTCGTCACCCAGAAAAATATTTACTGTGACCAGCACAATCATTTCCTTGACCTCTTTGTTGTTATAAAATCACCCAGCAAGGCTGCTTTATAATTTACTATGGTTTTATTAATTTTATCTCACTGTTCTTTCAGCAATCATTCCTGTCACAGTCAGGGATTTGTGATCCAAGCCAGCCAGCCAAAAACCCAAACCAGTTAGCAAACACCCAAACAGGAACACTAACAGGCCAGAGCTCAATGCTGTACGTGCAGTGCTGGTGTCTTGGCTCTCCTGCCAGCCCTGTGGTGGGGGGACAACCTTGGATGCTGAGGGTCCCACAGGGCTGGACACAGCTGAACCACCCCTCAGAGCTCCTGTTTTACTGTGAGTGAGACATTCAGGTTCCCATGAGGAGATGGTTAGGGGGTGCTGCCTTCGGGAAGGGAGGGAAGGAGCCCACTGCCAGCATAACAAAATCGCTGCCCCTCCTGCCGAGGGGAGGAGGAGGAGGAGCAGGAGGAGTCCTGCTCTGTGCATCAAGGGCTTCTCTAACACTTCTGGCTGGAGGGTGTGTGTGTTCAGATTTATTTATTTAATATTCCACGGACACATGAGATGAGAGACCAAGATGTGTAATTTTCTTCCCACTCCCTGTGTGCAGCCGCTGAATTCGTCTTAATTTCCTGCACCAGTGCCCGTGGACTGGGAGCTGGGTTCTGCCCCCTCTGCAGTGAATGATGCTGTTCAGGAGCTCAGGTGATTAAAATGTGCCTAGTCTGTGCCTAGACTCCAGCTAGGCACAGAAAAGGGCATTTTCTCCTGCGTGTTCTCAGTGTAATGCAGCGAAAAGCTGAGGGGCTGTGGGTTGATGCAGGGGGATGGAGGGTGCCTTCAGAGGCCACCACTGGTTTGCTCTGTCACCACATGGAGTCATGGCAAAGCTGAGCCCCAGAGACACCCCCCTAGAGACCACAGCCTCCTCCCCTTGGCTGTACTTGGGTTTTTCGTTTTGCAACCCCTTTTTTTCATGCTCTGGTTGTGTATTGTGGGAACCCCCAGAGTGTTTTGTGTAGGAAGTCAGAACAAGGCTCCTGCAACCCTTGCACACTGTGGAAATAGGTGTTGGCACATTGTGGCTTACAGTAGGGGAGGGATGGAGGAGGGTAGGACATTTCCCATTAAAGGAGGATCTTTGCTTCCCTCTTCATCCCCAGGCTCCTCCTGCCCAAGCAGAGCCCCTTGGAGTGCCTGGGCCCTTGGTCACTGAGCTGCTATCTCCTGTGTGGAGTTAGAATTTCACAGAACCACAGAATCACAGAATGGTTTGGGTTGGGAGGACCTTAAAGATCATTTTGTTCATGGCAGGGACATCTTTCACTATCCCAGGTTGCTCCCAGCCCTGTTCAGCCCGGCCTTAGGCACTTCCAGGGATGGGGCAGCCACAGCTTCTCTGGACAACCTGTGCCAGGGCCTCACCACCCTCAGAGGGAAGAATTTCTTCCTAATATCCCATCTAACCCTGCCCTCTGTCAGTGTGAAGCCATTCCCCCTTGTCCTGTCATTACATTCTCTTGTAAAAAAAGAAAAAAAAGTAATAAATAAAGTAAACGAAGAGTGTTTCATGGGCAGTAGAAAGGCTGGCAGAGATCACAGCATATCATTGCTGATTCTCAAACATCCTTTTCTGGCTCCTTGTTAATCCCCAGACAGAGAAGCCACAAGTGCAGGAGTTGTGTCTGTCCTGCCCCACTGAGCCCTGCAGGCAGGGCCTGTCCCTGCTGTAACCAGCCCACACTCACACCTGCTGCAGGGGATAATTTTTTGTTTATAGAAAAATCCATAAGGTTTGAGTTATCAAAAGCTGTGTGCACTAGTGGGAAGGACACAAAATCAATGCTGAAATATTGTCTTATTTAATGGCTGCTGTAAATAGCTCTGTTATGATTCTTTAGTAGCAGTGAATTATGACACTGGGGGGGCAGTGGGGTGGGCTGGCTTGCAGCCCAGAGCTCCACGAGCCCACCTGGTCCTGGGGGAGCTGACAGGAGTGTGTGACAGAATAGGGGAAGTATCTTCCTGCTGCCAGAGGGCAGGGTTGGAGGAGATCATGGGAACAAATTCTTCCCTGTGAGGGTGGTGATGCCCTGGCACAGGTTGCCCACAGAAGGTGTGGCTGCCCCTGGATGCCCAAGGCCAGGTTGGACAGGGCTTGGAGCAACCTGGGAGAGTGGAAGGTGTCCCTGCCCATGGCAGGGGCTGGAATGAGATGAGCTCTAAGGTGCCTTCCCACCCAAACCATTCTACAATTCTGTGATATCTTAGTTCATGGGTTCATGGAAATTAGTAGAATCACATGTGCCACATGCAGAGAGACTTTCCACTAGACCAGGTTGTGCCAAGCCCTGTCCAACCTGGCCTGGAACAAGGATAGGGAACACGGATGCCCCAGGGGTGGGGCATCCAAAGCTTCTCTGGAAAACCTGTGCCAGTGCCTCACAGGTTTCTTCTCCCATTCTCCTTTTGTAAGACATGTTTTTATAAACATCACCGAGGGTCATAAATGAGGCTTTTAAAACTGTTTAAATACCTATCATTTTTATGATTAGTTTCCATGTCATTGAGTGCAATTATCTGCAGGAGACATTCTTTCTAGAATGTATTCAGGTACTTTGGAAAGCACTGGCCTTTTCTGCCCTTTCTGGAAAGGCCTGGGGTCTGGGCTGGGGTTATTGGAGTAACCCAGTTGTGTTTCCAGCAGCAACACTAATCACTATCAGTGAGAAGAAAATAAAATCGCAGGATTCGTTGCTTGAAAGTCAGAAGGAATTAGGAAATCCTGCTCTGCATCGCTCCTTGAAGGTCAGGCAGGCATTGCTCAGTCCAATCACATGTGCAAACTCCAGCATCTGAGGGCTCACAGAAGCTGATAAAGAGTTTTCCCCGAAGCCCTGCTGCAGCCAGTGGGATCGTGGCAGCATCGCCTCTGTCAATATTTAACTCCAGGTCAATACTGCTTGATGTTTGGCTTAACAGAACTTCATATCTGCCGAATGTCAGCCGAGCTCCTGCGAGTGCAGGGCTGCTGGTTCCGTGGGGAAGGGTTCCCTGCTGAGGAGCAGAGTGCTGGGGAAGAACCCCAGCTCTGCTCACAGGCGAGGGCTGTGCGTGGCTCCTTCTCCTCTCCACCCCAACAGAGTAACTCAGAGTAACCCAGAATGGGTGTGCAGGGAAGAGGGAGATGAATTTCAGGGGATGAGCCTGTCACTGGTGCACGGGACAGTCACCAGGTAGGGCTGCAGCTCGAGGAGCAGCAGGTTCTCAAGGCATCTGTCCCTTTCTGTGGGAGCTGCTGGGGCTCATGGAGATCCATCTGGCAGGGAAGGTGCACAGGATAGAATCACAGAATGGTTTTTGTGCTGGAAGGGACCTTAAAGCCCATTTTGTTCTAAACACCAGCCGTGGGCAGGGACACCTTCCACTAGTTGCTTCCAGTTCCACCAGTTGCTTCAGTAGAGACCTTCTGGTCCTGTCAACATCCCCAACACGTTGTGGGTGCTGCACTTTCTCCCTGTTTTTTTTGTTCTCATGAAGTTTCCCCTTTTCCTGCCCAGCAGTGATGCCCTCAGGCTGCTGGAGGCTGCTGGCAGCTGCAGTTTGGCCATCACTGCCCCTCTGTCCTCCCCTCAGCCTGGCACCATCCCCTCCTCCCCACAGCCCATCTCTTTGGGCAGCAGTTAGCCAGTGACAGGGGTTTCTTTTTATTATGATTTTAATATTCATGACACATGCAAATCAGGAAAAAAGGTAATTGTCCCAATTAACACTAAATAGGTTTTTCTCACACATCTTGAATAATTTGATGCTTCTGCTTATCTCATAAAAAGTTTCCTGGTGGAACTGCCTCAGCCTCAGTGTTCATACAAGAGCCTGCTGAGCCTTGGCAATTAAGCTGTGATTAGCCAGCTGTAAATACATGGGGTGGAATTCTACATTGCACTCCTAGGGCACCCGGAGATAATAAAGTGATCAGATCAGTGAGCAGCTCAGGTACAGCAGCAGTGGTTGGAGAAAGCTTTCCCTGTTTATGGCAGGTCAGCTGCCTTGGGTCAGCTCCTCTGGGCTCCAAGCTGTGCTTGAGTGCTGGACCAAGGCTGTTACTGGTAGATCACTTCCACTGAGAGGCTCCCACCAGCATTTCCTCATGGAAGGGGTGGTCAGGCACTGGAATGGATTGCCCAGGGAGGTTTGGAGTCCCCATCCCTGGAGGTGTCCAAGGAATGACTGGACGTGGCACTCAGTGCTTTGGGCTGCTGACAAGGTGGGCATCGGGCACAGGTGGGACTCAGTGATCCTGGAGGTCTTTTCCAGCCTCAGTGTTTCTGGGATTCTGTGATTCCCATACATGGGAGAGTGGTGGTGAATTGGCTTTTTGAGGGGGTAGCTCACTGGGTTCCTCTGCTCCCCCTGCCCCGTGGGGATTTGGGCTCCAGAGAGTGATGAGAGGTCCAGTGAGTGAGATCCTCCTCCCACCCAGAGCAGAGGACTACTCCTGGGCTTGAAACCAAGGGCCACGAGGTTGTGTTCATTCAGCCAGAGACAGGATGGATCTTGTCTGGATCCAATTGCAGCTGTTTGTGATGTCAGGGGACTGCTCTCCAGTGCATTACAGCTGATACTTCATCACACACATTATTCTGGTAAGGAATTAACTGGAGGAAGCCAGGACAATTTGGAGAAGAAAGCGAACTGACAGTTCCTGAGTAAATGATTCATTATTCACTCAGCTCTGGCTGCTTATTGCACTTGCCCCGACTCCTGAACAAAAGTTGGCTCGTTTCAAACCCTGCTGCATTCCTATTTCTCTGCTGTGACATGACCTGGAAGCTGAAATGTTCATGAACACACTTATCTTACGAATTAGAAGTTCTGTCAAACCTGATTCTGTGAACTGCTTGCAGGAAATTCATATCAGCTGTTAATTTCCATCCCCATACGTCTCAAATACCATTTGTGAGCTTTCTAACTCAATGCTATTTCAGTTTTAAAAGCACTTCAGGAAAACAACGTGGGATTATTTGGCAGGAGGCAGTTGTCTAAAGCACTGTCAGAACAAGAACTTTCTCTTTAGCAGCCTCTTTCCTCAGCATTACAGCTCCTGCACGGGCTGGTACAGGCTTGGCCCCTTTGGGCCTGGCACTGGAGGAACAACATGCACAAAATCCTGATGATTTTGTAGAGCTTGACGTACTGTCATGGAAGTGTTTCAGTCATGTGAATGAGGCAAACAGGGAAATCTGAAACTCCAGGACATTGTGCAAGAGCAAAGGGTTGGATACAAAGAAGTGCAGCACCAGAAAGGGAATGGCAAAGCCTCCGTGCCCAGGTGAGGGGAGAAACAGAGGAGGAACAGAAAACAACGAACCAGCTTATGCAAAATCAGCACTGAACAAAACATTCACAGAGAAGATCCCGAACAAAATTCAGAGGAAGAAAAACAAAGATTCATCCAGGGGCCTGCACTCTGGACCGTGATGCGTGGGAGGATGTGGTGTTTTCCACGCCAGCCCTGGCAGTGAGCGCAGATACCTGCGAGCAGCGAGACCCAAGCTGGCGGCAGGAAACTTCCCGCGGAGGGCTGTGAATGCATCCCACGTCATCCAACAACTCCGCTCGCTGTTCTAGCCCGAGGCAGTGTTAGAATAACCGCGGAGAGCACTAGCAGGCGTTCGCTTCGGTTTGGGCTGTTTGGCACAAAGAACCGTGTCCCTGTGCGTGCTTATTCAGACTGGGAGGGGAGATGGAAACGTTCCCTTTTCATTGCTGATTTCTCCATCTGTTTTCTGTCTCTGCTTTGTTCGCCTGCAGCGCTGCGTGGGTGCTTGCTGGAGAAGGGCGTTCCGGAGCCCTTGCACAGTTTTCCTGGTAAACACGATTTGATAGTCACTTCAAGTGGGACTTTTGCAGTGTTCTCACATTTCATTCCTTTGTGCTCTGCCAATCCAGCCGAGTCCTGCTGCTCCTTTTGTCCCTCTGCTATTCCAGCCCAGCCCTGCCCCCACCCATGAATGCACCGAGAAGTATTTATTCCAATTTAACGCTGACCAGTTTTTATGTGTAGCTGTAAGTGTGTCCATTAGTGCTAGTCGGAGGAAAGCTGAAGAACATTTGGCAGATAATTGGGCCTGGATCCATCAGAAGGTCCTGATGTGGAGCCTGCAGCTCTCTGTGCTGGTGAAACATCTGTGTAAAGAGCTCTGCAGCTGAGGCTTCGTTAGAACTGCCCATCACCACAGTCCTCTTAAAGCTCTCAATACACCAGGGACTCCTCTGGGCCTCCCCAAAATAGCAACTCTCCACTTAGGCAGCCACGTACTGAAACGAGAGTCATCTCATTTAAATGTTCGCGGCTGTAGGCATGACCTGAGCCTCTTGGTGGGATGTGCTGAGCTATCAAAGCCTCACTCTTCACGGCTCCTTTAGTCCTGGAGGATGTGGGGCTGGAGATGGCACCCAGCTGTGTACCTGAGCTGAGTGTGTAATTTTCCAGCCACATCTGGAAAGGGGCAGATGTGTAATTGCATGCAAATGGTCATTTGTCACAGTGAAACTGTCTTTTCCAGTATGATTATCCTTGAAAAGAAGGCTGTACCGTTGGATGAGGAGATAATTGTAGTGTTTGTGGAACTGACAGTCAGATAAAATCTGGGGCACTTTCCCCAGGTCTGTTCAAATTCTGCTCATTTGCAGCCTGGCAACCTGTGCAGCTGCTCTGGGGCCCCTCGCCACTGTCTCATGCTTTGTTTCCCCATGCATTTTCCAGCTGTGCCTGTGCCCAGATCTGCTGCTCACCCGCTGCTCTGTGCTGGGACCTGCTGCTGGCTCAGGACCTTCTGCACCCTGGCACTTGTCCATGGCACAGTGCTCGTGGCAGCCTCCAGAACCAACATAAGGTTTATTTAAGTGACTGTCAGGGGATCACAGCTTGCCCTGAACCAACCAAATGAACCCTAACCCTTCCTTAAGTCTCTTAAAAACATTAATCACTGAGAGAAGACGCAGAATGGACCAGAGCTAATGGAAACCCTGACGCTTCTCTGCATTTCTTGCACAAGGGCATAATGATTTCCTCTTGAGTCTCCAGGCTGTTACACCCTGATCATGTCAATTGTCCTAGGATCAGCCAAAGGAATCAGCTCTCCAGAGCCACCCACCAGCTGTGCTGTTCTGCTGTTGTCTGCACCCCTGCCCTCTCCACCAGCACAGGGCAGTGTGATGCTGATGGGTCCTCCTTGTCCATCACCAAACACTGCACACGCTCACGGTGTCAGCCTGGGCTGTGGAGAGGAGGTGTGGGCTCCCACCCCTGCTGATTAATCTGGAAGAGACATTATTTAAGATTATTGTTGCACCACTGAGATGAAGTCAGAGGATGCTGTTGGCTTGCTGGGGTGGTGTTGTGCAGGATGAATGCGTGCCGAGGGTGATGCTGTGCAGGATGAATACCAGCGAGCAGGGAGTTTTCAGACATGCAGATTTGTTTTGTGGATCATCATCTGTTCCTTCTGTGTGCTACTTAAACTGGCTGTTGTTATGCAAATCCTGTAATGTATTTAGGAGTGCTCTCCAGAGATTTTAAATGGCATCTAATCTGGTTAGCAGATCCATTCTGCAAGAGACCTGGGTAATGTGTTCAGCTAAAGATGAGATATTGGTATTTTATGCATGTGACTAGCGACAGAAACTGTTTTATCCTATTGACCAAGCACTTACAGCACTCTGACTGACCCAAAACCCCTTGTAACTGCCAGGAAGAAGAATAAACACACAAATAATGTGAACAAGTCAGTACAAGATATTTACAGCTCCTGCCAGTGCGTCAGAGTTGCTGCAAACTGGGAACTTGCCTGTTCTCCTGAGTTAAACACGACTGGGCTGAGTCTGTTCCTGGATGAGAAATCCAGGAGCTCCTAGTGCTCCTGACTCTTGCCCTGCCTGTGTCACTGTCATTCCAGGCCCCAGTGCACCTTCCCTCTGCTCCCTGGGTTTAGTTGTTATCAGTTTGTTTTGCAAAAAACTGGGGAATTTTTTTGTGCCTCCAGATTGATGAGAGTTCCATGCCCAGGGTTCTTCCTGATGTCCTTCTGTCTGTCCACCACCTCCTTCTTGGGCTGGGGGATGTCCGACATGAAAGAGATTCCTGTTTATTCTGTTTTTCATAGAATTATTTTCATGCAAGTAAGTGTTTCTATTTTTCTGCTTGAACTTAAAAACTGTGTGTATCCCCTTGGAATGCTCCACTGAAACCACTTCTTTCTAGCCCAAACGACAACCCAGACTTTTTGACTAAATGACACTTCAGTTTCTGTTAGTTAAAACAAATGTTTCTGATTTTTCTTTTAACGTTGCATTAGAATTGGATTGCGAGAAATAAGCTTAAAAGTATGTCACTGAAATAAAAAATGTTAATTGAAAAAGTTTTTACTCTGAATTTAAAAGGCAAATGTCTTCAACAAAGCAACGCGAGCGATTAAATAATTTTGATGTACATGAAACACTTTATCAAAATAATCTTTCATTTGAAGACTATAAATATAGTAACATTTACATTTGTGTGTTCTGGAAATGCAGGGTTTGGTGGAGTTCTTGTTCCTGGTTTCTTGTGGTTCTGGGCTGGCTCCTCATTCCCATCTCCACCATCTGCCCCATGTCTCCTACCCCAGAACTGTCCCATGCTCTACTGTAATGTTCCTTGTCAGATAACAGATTTTGGGGAGCTTTAGTAATTAGGAACTCCACTCTCATCAAGGAAAATAATTAGTGTGAATGCTGGTGGTTTACTAAAGCAGCTCAATTAAAGAGAGTAACAAGCTTTTCACAGCAACAAAGGAGAGACTAAGCAGGCCTCTGTGAGTAAATAAAGCTGTAATCAGTGTGATTAATTTAAAGTCTCAGGAAGGCATGAATTGGATTGATATTCCGAAAGTCTCATGAGTCTCATGAGATCTCAGAAGAAATCATTCCACATTTTAGGGTTAACATGATGCCTCGTTAATTGTGAACAAGAAGAAGTAAAACCTGACAACTGTAATTTGCTATTAATTTCTTCTGGAACTCAGATTTTCATGAGTGTTTTCATGGGGCTCCTAAAAAAATCTGTGTATGTTTCCTGGCTAAAATAAATTCAAGAAAGGTTTAGGAATGGACTGAGTTTTAACCAGGATCCTTAAAACCCTCCTTCATCTGTGTTTTTTTTTCCCTGGCACTACCATGGGGACTCCCTTGTGCTGTTTCTGTTGCTCAAGAAATCATTGCTACTGGTATTCCTTCTCTCACACCTGAAATTTGGCTTTCCTCCACAGTTAATTTTGGGATACAGCAAACCCTAAACAGCTGGACAGGAACTTGGACTGTAAATTGTAACCAGCTTTAATTTAGTTCATTTCCCGCTGGTGAATGATGGTTTTATGGTGCTTTACTGCACTTCATAATAATTTAAAGCAGATATTTAGTATGTCTATAAAATCTCTTTCACGAGGTTCTGGGGAAGGGAAGCTGTGTAAATTTACTCTGTGTAAATAACCTGGTTTTTGGTTGAGTTACAAACTGTTGACAAGTCAATCTACGAAATAAGTCATCCCTGGGGGTGCAGGAGTTACTGAACCCCTTTGCTTACAAGGAACTCATTTATGGAGGTTTCTCAGTTTTCTCTGATTAAATCCAGACAGGCTTAATGCTGAAATCAGTCTTTGAGCCTGGGAAACATCCTGGTAATGTTTCAGTCTAGAAATGTCATATCAGACAATTCTTGGGTCTCCTTTTGCTGCAGAACACAAGGATTTAATAATTTCCTTTGATAAGTATTTTTCATTCTTTCTCATTTTTCTGTTGTTTCCAGCATTCTCAAATTTTCTCCTCAGCATTTTTTAGGTGAAAAAAAAAAATCATTTGAGTGTCTTATAACTGATGATTTGTATGACAATTATCTGAGAATAAGCATCTCTGATTGTTGGGTCTTGTCCTTTGCACAAGTCAGAGATCAGGGCGGTTCTGAGTGATTTAGTGCAAATCCAGCAGCCCCTGTCAGTGAAACCCTGGGTGCCCCCAGCTGGGTAGTGAGGTGAAACTTCCTTCTCAAATTACAGCTTGGCTCCTGCTCCTTCCCTTCTCAAATCTGTGTCTCAGCTGATGAAAATAAATACTCCAGCCTTGTGTCAGTTTGCTGTGGCACCCCGGAGAGAGACATGGCATTTCCAGCAGACATCTGAGCAGGGAGAAGCAAGACAGAGCCTAATTGAAAATACAGCTGGGTAAGGACAGTCCTGATGTGGTCCTGGCAGCCACTGGAATGTGGAAATGTGGAGGGTCAGTGGCTGCAGGGGCAGAGGCAGGAGTGATGGTACGTGACAGGGCTTGGCTGTCCTCTGGAGATACTCTGGTCAGACAAAGGTCAGCCTCCAGCAGGAAACCTGATAAAAACTTGCAGAAGCAGCATAATATTAATTCTCATTCTAAAATGTATGTTGCTGTTACTTTGCAGTGTTGCCTGGACTGGCTGTGGCTCTTGAGAGCATCCTGCCCATGCAATGCCAGCTCATCCTCCACTGGATATGGATCCAGGGCATCCCCGTGCAGCCACGTGCCCTCCCCGCCTTGCTCCTGAAAACACAACCCCCCCTTGAGAATGGAATTTCATTTGCAAGTCTTCAGGTTTTGGATTATCCTTCCCAATCCCCTGCAGTATTATGAATTATTTTCAAATTTAAGTCGAGTGTTTCTGTGAACCTTGCCCGTGAACTCTGCAGTAATTTGTATTGTAATGGGAAGGGCAGCACGGCATGGAAAGAACCTTTCCATAAATAAATGCTGAGTGCTGGGGAGCACCTGGCAGCAGGAATGAAAAATCAGAGGCGATGGGGCTATTTCAGCAAGTTCAAATTCCAACCAACCTCCTTGCAGCAGAGGAAAATACCATTCCAGTACCTGCCGTGGTGTTCATTTGCACTGGGGAAGGATCAGCGTTTGCATTAGGTTCTCCAAATTTTGATAACCTCATTTCCCCTGAGGGAGTTTTTGGGCAGGATAATGTATAGCCCCATGTTGTGTGTTCCGAATTCCATTTGCGAGAGATCAGGATTTTATTGCCAGAGCAGCATTTAAAAATTGCTCTCTCTTTTCTTGGCTTTGTGGGAATTTGCAGGCCCAGAGCAGAAAGAAAAGGATTTTTTGATAAGATGTAGGCTTGATTTTTATTTATTGCTTTTGATGGGAATCTTTACCCCACGGACGAATCTTGCTAGTTATGAAAAGTAGTGTCCAAAAATGCCCAGCTCCTTCCTGCTGCCAGTGCAGGGCTGGTTTCCTAGCACAGCAAGGGCTGTTCTGGAGCTGAAAAACCTGGTGGTCTGAGTGCCCAGCCACCAGCATAGCCAGGCAGGCAGCTCCAAAGGCAGTTCCAAGGGCGAGTGCTCAGCTTCTCCTAAAAATAGGACTTCTTTGAGGTGTTTTAAGTTTTTTCCTTTATTCCTGCCTTTATGAGCAGTTGCTGGGGCAGCTGAGTCTTGTGCTCGGGTACCTCTCTGTAGCTGCTGTTCCATTGTTGGTGCTGTGCCTTCAGATCCCTGTGGCACCTCCTGCTCCTTGCAGCATCCAGGCAGTCCTGCAGAGCTCCTCGTGTGTTCCTGCAGATGGATGATGTGCCTCAGTGGCTGGAACAACCTTCTCCTCACTCTCCTACTTTTTACCTTCTCCCTCCTCCTCCTCCTCTTCCTCCTCCTCCCAAGGCTCCTTGTCCCAAGTGCTCTCTTGGCTCCCTGCTCTCTATTCCCTGTGATGTGATTCCAGGGAGCAGGTGGTCTCTAGGAATTGCCACCTCAGTGAGGTTGGGGAGGCTGGAGGCATGAGCAGACATGGTCCAGTGCATGCTTTGCCCCTGCCTCAGGCCAGATCCATTTTGGAGGTGCCTGGGTGCTCCCCACTGCTGGGTCAGCTCCGTGCTGGACTCTGTCTCCAAGCTTGGAATGTGCATCAACCTTCCCAGTGAGTTTTCCACTTGTTTTTTATTTAATCAAGCATCTCTCAGCGTGTCTCCTGCTCACTGGTCTCCTGAAGGATTGAGGCCTCGATGCAGATTGTGGGAATTATTCCTGGGATAGTGGTTTGGGCTGTTCCACTCCAACCCAGCCTTGGGCTGAGGTCCTTTAAATGTATGTGTTCCTTTCCTGAAGCATTAACAGAGGAACTCATTAATTGCTAATTGCTGCTAATTAATCCTCTGTATGGCTTTTCATGTTTATGAGCAGATGAAGTAGAACTTTCCCTCATTGATGCCTTGAGAACATTTAAGCCTTTTGTGTGGCTTGTTATGTCATCACATTTCAAATTTCCAAAGTTACCAAAGTAGTCAGTAATTAATTGATATCCCTGTGGTACAAGGTAATTGTATGTTGGTTTTCTAGTCCTGCTTTACTTCATGTATTTTCATGTCATTAAATTAACTCCAATTTCCATATTTTTCTCTGAGCATTTTCAGAGCCATGGTTCCTGTGGGGCTGCTCTCTGAGGTCCCTTTTCCCACAGGGGTGACCTTTTAAGAAGTCTTTACTCTGGCCCTTCTCCCCTCAAAGCTCCATTCTTCTAACCCAGCCAGAGAATAGCAGCACCGGCTCCACAAATCTCATCAAACTTGTTGCTTCTTGGTACCAACTGGAGATAAAAGGATGTTCCATTCCCTCTGGGGGTAATGATGGTTTGAAACTCCCTGTCCTGCCTCCACTTCCTGCATTTGGCAGGTCTTTGGGAGTTTATATAATCTGGCAGCAATTCTCTGTCTAAACCCTGTCCAGCATTTCATGCAATAAACTTAATGGACTTTTCCATCTTGGAACAGCTGAATTCTTTCAGAGCAGCTGCTGGGGTTTATTGATGGGCTCATTAGAGCACTGCCACTGGCCCAGGAGGGACTTTGTACATATCCCAGTGTGGAACATAAACTGGGCATTTCCAGATGATGCTGCTTAAAGGCTGGGAGCCCTGGTGGCTGGGATTGATAGCTGGGATTGCAGAAGCTCAGACAGGGAGCCTGGGGAGATGGAACTGGTGAGTGCAGGGAAAGCCAGAGGGCAAGGGCAGTGTGCCAAGCCCCAGCTGGTTGGCAGGAATGCTGTTCCACACTCCCCTGTGGGACCTGTGTCTTTTTGGTGTAGGACATCGTGTTGAGAGGCTGAGCTGTGGGGCTGTGGGTCCCCACAGCTCTGCCAGAGAAAGTGGCATTTCTCTCACTACTATATTTGGAGAAAATGTAAACAGTTTGAGATTGTTTTGAAATTTTCTTTGGAGGGTTTGTAATGAAAGTGATTCCCCCCCAAGCAAGAACATTGCCCCTTCCACACAGCTCTGTTGTTTACTTCATCCATCATCCTTGCTTGGGAGCTCAATTCATAGGAGTGCCCTGACTGCTTTCTTGGGTGTGAAAATTGAAATTTCAGTTCTTGTCCTCGTCTAGAGAAGTCACCTGGCCTGAGTCCATCAGCGAGCTGGTCGGGACTGTCTTATCTGACCTCGATTTTCAGGGGAATAAAAATTCCACCTTTATTCTCTGAGACTGTTCTTCAGCATCCACCTCAATCACACTGTGATGGAAAACATTTAGGATGGCACTTGTTTACAGGGCCTTTCTAGTGATCAGCACCTCCTGGGAAAAAAAGCATCAAAGGAGTAATAATAAACTCAAAATGTTTCCAAATCTTGTATTTAACATTCATGATCATTTTAATGGTTCTTTAGGTCCCAGAAGCATTCAGACCTGCAGAACAGCCCTGTCTTTGCAGCTGAGCTGGAAGAGATGAGAGTGAGAGGAAAAGCCTTGTGCAGCCAGTCTGGAAGGGCCAGGTCCTCTGAGGAGCATTTGGAGCACAGGCTTTAGGATAATTAGGGCTTGTGTTTGGGTGAGAGAGTGCCAGAGGCTACTCTGTCCAAACTGCCCCTAACCCAGACCATGGTGTGCTGTAAATCCTCTTGGAAACAAACAACTGAAGCCCACAAACAACTAACAGATTCAGCCCTCAGAACCTCAGACGGTTTTGTTTGTGTTATTTTCATTTGCCTGGGTAATCGAATTTGTTGGAATTAGGGGTTTGTCTGGATAATAACGTTGTCTCACCCTCTGGCTGCGGCGAATGCCGATGTGCCGAGTGCTGCATGGATTGGAATAAACTGGCCCTTGATAGCATCAATTACCCACTCCTGATGGATGGCTGCGTGCAGGCTGCCAGCTTGGGATTGCACAGCATCAGCTACTACTTCTCTCCGATGGAAATGCTCTGAAGGAAATGTAATTCCAGCATTGGTGGAGACCTGTGCACGTGGAGGGACCCCAAGGACAGCCTGGCACCCCCTTAGTGCCTGTGTGCCCTGGGCAGTGGCAGCCTGGCCAAACACCCACTGGTGACAGTGTTCTGCTGCCAGGCCACTCAGTAATTGCCTCTTGGCTGCTGTTCCCTGGGGGTTGCTGGAGTCAGGCACTGCCAGAGCTCTGGTGACAGAATTAGGGGCACCTGTAATGGCTTGTGAAGCACCTCAGAAGCTGTTCCCCCCCTGGTTCTCCAGGGCGAGGCTGGGGAGGTGGATGATGAGAAGTGGCTGTGGTTTGTAGGTGTGAGTGTAGGTGGTGGCCAAGCTGTGTCGTACCTGAGCCTGCTCCTGGTGCTGGTGAAGGATCCATAATGTGGGAAATTGGTGCTCCCCACCTCTGTGTGGGGGAAAGACTGCACCTCTTTGTTCCAGCTTCCCCAGGGGTGCTCAGCCCAGCAGCAGGCTGGGTGATGGTCCCTGGGGCTAGGCTGTCTGAGGAGCCCTGGGCAGACACAGGGACCCAGCCAGCCCCACAGACACAGGGACCCTGCTCATGTTCCCACTGGGTTTCCAGCCAGGAGGGGAGCAGGGCCTCTCCCTGCTCCAGCCACATGAGCTCCCCACAGGCTCACTCTGTGGGCTTGGGAATCTCTCCCCAACCAGGAGCAGCCAGGGACAGCTTCAGGGAGGTTTGGGGGTAGAGACAATGTGAGTTCTGAGCCATGGTAGCACTGGGACAGCCAGGGAAATGGAAATTAGACACATGTGTATGGATGGACTGTGAAGGCTGAAGTGTGAGCAGGGCTGCAGGGGTGGTTATGTTGCTGATCATCAGGGACCAGAATTCCTGCTAGAAGACAAACTATCCCAGCTGTATTACCTATTGTAGGTGCATGAGCTGCAGGATGGATTGGGATTAGTGCTGTAGTAACAACCTGCTGAGCAAGCCCCAGCTCCTGCAGCCTCTCTCATGCTGCTGTGAACCAAAGGAGTCGTGTGTGTTCCCATGCTCTGCTCCTGTCTGAGGAGACAAGGGTGGCACAGCCATTAGCTTGGAGCACATTCCTTAATGTGGCATAAGCAGCTAAAGAAGATGTATTTATGCTCCTTCATTTGCAACTGATAATCTCAAGAGTGAGAACTGGTAATAAATTCCCTCACTGGGGCTCCTCTCCCTCCAGCCCAGCCACAGAGGGGAAGAGCAGCTCATTTGCATGAGATAATGAAACTGCAGTGAAATAGTAAAATTGCAAAGCAACTTTGTTTTAATAATGACAGATGCTTCTTAAACACTTCAATTATGTCTCTCTGAGCTGTTTCAGCAAGGCCACAGAAAGGG
This sequence comes from Erpornis zantholeuca, assembly GCA_013400515.1. NCBI lineage: Eukaryota > Metazoa > Chordata > Aves > Passeriformes > Timaliidae > Erpornis > Erpornis zantholeuca. The sequence continues at coordinate 584,022 of VZTN01007916.1, read as the reverse complement.
AGAGCAGTATTCCTGAAACACTTGGAATAAATCTCATTCCCTTCCCACAACATCTCCAACCGAAAACTTTTCCCCTTTGTTCAAACGAAAGCATTTGTCCTTTTCCTGGCTCAGGGCATGTCTGTTTCAGGTCCTGAGAGGGCACAGGTGAGAGCTGCCAGGCAGGTCACCCTTCCAGAGGTGGGGTGGTGTGGGCTGTAGACCCTGGGGTGCTGGGAACTACCATTCCTCGTGCTGTCCTATGGGAATTGTAAAAATGGTGCCAATCTCCATGGTTCATGACCCTGCAGAGACACAGTGTGAGTTTCAGCCTCAAGTTCCCCAAGCAAAACAGGCTCCTGAGGTACTGCAGACACTCTGCTATAAAGGAGCAGCGAATGGTGCATCCAACAAAGCACAGGGAGCAAGATAAACACATTAACAGAAAAAAAGCCATTATGTGAGCACACAGCATGCATGGAGAACAGGCAGAGAGATTCTGGGCAGCAGGGGAGGATGAAAATAAGACAACTATTGCTGAAGGGTAAAAAGCCTGAGAGACTGGAATGGTCTGTGCCTGAAATGTTTCTGCAGCACGTTTCTGTGTTTTCCGCAGTGATTCTCCAGCCCTGTGCTCTGCTCTGTGCCCCCTTCCTTCCTCTAATGCCTTCTCCCTTCTGCTGGGCACCGTGCTCTGGTTCCTCCTGCTTCTCTTTCAAGCCCATGGAAAGACACCTCTCCAGACCTGCTCCTCCTCTCCACCCGTGCAGTCTCTGGGCTCTGAGGTGTTACCTGTGTTACAGTCACTTTGCTAGTTTACGACAACCATTTCAAGGCACATTATACCCAGAGCCCATATGTTACCTCACCGCTGCCAAAAGGGTTCTTGTTTACTAAGCTGATGCTTTCAGCGTGCTCAGAGTGTGCTAAATAGCACCATCGATACTACTTAAAATAAAAGGTGTCAGCACCTTGTCTGCCCCTGCAGAGTGCTCAGTGCTCTCAGCTCTGAAACGTCCCTGAGCACCCACACCTCCAGCTGAGCTGCTCCTGCCTCTCCCTCCAGCACCAGGGTCTGATCCTGCTCTGGTCCAGACCCATCCCTGCTGCTCTCCTGTGCCCCACGAGCTGTTCTTGGGCACCACAGGGTAACAGGAAGGCAGTTCTTGCTTTGGGGCAGGATGACACACTTTTAGTATTTTTAATACTCTTAATGTCTGGAGTTACCGAGGAAATCCAGGGCCATGTGTGTGCAGCTGCTGGTGCTGTCCAACTCCGGCAGAGGAACAGCTCCTGGGGCGTGCAGAGCCCACACAGAGCCAGTCCTGAGCTGATGTGGCCCTTCTGCTGATGGGCCAGACTCCTGCTCTCCTCCCTTTCCTTGCCCTTCTGCGTAGGACAACTGTGGGCTCTGACAAATTAGTCAAAGGGAAATTCTCAGCTTTTGGCTCTGGATGTGGAAATTTTTCACAGCCAGAGCTGTGAGAGTTGGAGAAGCTACCTGCTCACAGCCAGAGATGGGAAACTGAAGAAAGTTTCTGTAAACTATCTGAAATGTTTTGGGAACATCTATCTCACAGAAGGTATTTTTACTTCTGTTATCCTAGCGGATTTCTGTGTAATTAACCAATGGTGTGAGAGAGGTGTTCATGCAAGGACCCATACCTGTGTCCTGCCTCTAACAATCTGGGTTATAAAAATAGAGGATTTCTCTTAATAAATAGCTTTTCTCTGAAAAAGTCCATGCCACATTTCTTGCTGTTTCAGACTTAACTGCGACAGTAACATCTTTCTTTTTTTTTTTGGTGTTTTCTGCTTTCTTTATTTCCCTGTTTACCTGAGCACAGCTCTCTAAGCCAGAGGCTCTTTTTTTCCCAGTTATAAGCATAATGATAGTGCACAACTCCAGTCCTCTGGTTGGTGAGATATTTCAGTTTCTGGTGGAAAATATCAGATGCAGAATTTGCACAGAAATTCCTGAAGGGAAGTGTCACCAAATTCTTCCAAATGTCACAATCCAGTTTGGATCCAGGCTGTATGTCTGGAGGCTCAGGGCAGGTTTCTTTTTGTGCTGTTCACCTTTCTGCTGGGCTCCACTTCTCACTGGCATCACCCCCTGGTTCTGCAGGGCCCAGCCAACTCTGTTCCCATTCTCTTCCTCCTGGAAGGGGGAATAATGGAGGTGTCTCTGGAGGAGGCTCCTCAGCTCCTGGTTGTGCTAGAAGTCACTTCAATTTCTCATCTGTGGAGCTGGAGATGGAGGTGGTATGAACTGGGATCAACCTGTCATGCTCAGTAAGCTGAGATGGGATGAGATAATGCCACTTGTGGAAATCTCAGGAAGATCCTGAAAGGCTCCCAATGCCAGACAGACAACAGTGTTATTAAATGGGAAGTTATTATATTCAGGTGCTGCTCCCTGTTTCTGTGGCTGTATTAGTGATGCAAACACAGTTCTTGTACCATGCAGGGACTGTCCTGCCCAACCCACTCTGGCAGGCACTAGAGGAGACAATGAATTCCCTGCTGCCATCATTCCCCTCTCTTCCATCCCCAAATTTCCATTAAGGATATCAGGTGTATTTTACCTGTGAAAACATTCAGGTCCAAACTTGCCTGAGTCCCCCCCTGAGTGGCAGAGATTTTGTCTGGTTTGTTTTGGGGAGAAGGAAAGAGTTGGTGTTCCTATAGAGTGAGAGTTCACAGAGGAGTCATGTTGGCCTGATTCGGCCACCTGTCCCTGTGAGAGGGCACAGGGATGCATCAGAGCACTGACATCCAGGGTCAGGAAAACACCTGCTCGCAGATGCACAATTACTGCTTCAAAATGGGATTTTGCTGGAAGAAATCCAGGTTAAAAATTGTTTTCTACTGACCTGAAAATCTAAAATGTCTGAAGGTGCCTGGCTGGCACTGGGCGGTAGGAGGGTGGGAAGATGCCTCTCACCACTTCCCTATTTCCTCCATATTTTTGCCCAGAGGGATTAATTGGTGCTCAAAGGGAACCGAACTGCTTTATGAGTGAAATCTGTTGTCTCATTCATTATTCATTTGGAGGTGATTGGCAGCTTGGAGGCGGTGGGTCACAGTCAGTAAAGGGTGAGCTGCTGACTGACAAGGTTAATTGCTGCCTTGCGTTATTGCTGATAACGATTTGTGTTGACAATTCCTGGTACTCCTGGCGCAGCCGGAGGTTTGTCATGCAGGGTCAGCTGGTGCTGCCCTGTCCTGCCCCTGCTGTCCTTGGCAGCTGGGAGCAGCCATTCCCTTGGCACGTGGGAAGGGATTTTGTTCCCAGAGAAGGTCTCTCATGCTAAGTGATGCAGGAGCAGCTTTGCAAATGCATCCGTTGCTTTTACCTTTTTTCCCTTCTTCTTTTTTGCCATGTTCTCTGCATATTGATCAGGGTTCAGAGCATAAAAGCGAGGCTGGGCTCAGCTCTGCTGATCCCCGCTTGGCACCAGCGTCAAAGCTTTGGTTTTCTGGGGGCTCAAGCGAATAGAGATGTGAAAGACTTTTGAGGGTGACCCCTAAAAATAATTAAAATGGGAAGGAATTGTCTTTATTTCAGGGTGGGCTGTGCCACTGAAGCCCAGAGCCACCCTCGGGGCTGTCCCTCTGCTTTTTGGGGTTTGTTTGATTGCTGCTGGAAGGGCACAGCTCCAACCACACTCCCTGCTCCCATCCCAGAAACCGCAGGCGTTTCCTGCCTGCCTCGATACAATAAAGCAGAGTCATAAAGATTGCAGACTAATAAACGCTGGCCTTTAGGGTGCTCTCAGCTTTTATTGGGCTAATAAGATTTTTGACTTACATGGGAGGGAAGAGGCAAACAGAGCTTTTATGAACCCCATGGCCTTGTCGGGGCTCTCAGGCTCCGGCACCTCTCTGTGATGAAAAGCTCAGGCAGCCTCCAGGCAAACCACGATGTGAGAGAGCTCCTGTGGATAGCTCTCCATGGAATATCCAGGCTTAATTACCTGTCTGATATCAAACTGTGGGAGGTGTGTGAGGGCAGGGAGAGCTGCACTGTCTGAGACTCATGGTCTTTTCCCTCCCTCTGGCCAAAATTCAGGCTTCCCCTTCCTCTCCTTGTGTTGTGCTTGACATCATTGCCACTGCCCCAAAAATGCCATGACCCCCTTGGTGAGCAGCACCAGCAGCAATTCCCAGGTGGTTGGGTTCACTTGGGAACTGGTTTTGTCATCACCAGCTTCATGGCTGATAAAGTTGGGATGCAGTTAAACAGTGTGAATTTGGGATAGAATCTGAACAAAAGGGAAGGGAGATGCTGAGTATAAACAGGCATAAACTTCATTATTTTCTAGAAATTATTTATTTAAAATTTAAAACCATATTACTTCATACAGCAAACTGTGCACTTTGATATATCACAGTGTCTTAAAAAGGAAAATAATCAGAACTTTTTCTTTTTTTTTTTTTATTTTTTGGAAATTGTATTTACATCAGCCTAGAATGATCAGCAAGTAACACAGTTACTATGAAACCAAAATTGTTACAAAATGTTTACAAAAAACTATATTCATAGAAATTCTGCATGTCCACAAAGGAAAATCCCCTGAATGTCACGGAGACTATTTTTTCCTTTTTCCCACTCTTTTCTGTTTTGTTTTTGTTTTTGTTTTGTTTTGTTTGGTTTTTTTTTTCTTTTTCCTTTTTTTGAGAAACATGTCAAAGTAAGGTACAGAGCAGAAGGCTTGTGATGCCAATGCCTGGGAATTCTGCTGCCCTGCCAGCCCCAAGCACTCTGTGGACTGTGGTACCCCGTGGTCACTGGGTGCTGGGGTGAAGACTGGGTGATGCCACCAGCATCCATGGTGTCCCTTTGCTGTGACCTTCCCAGAGAGCCTCCGTGCTGGCACCCAGCCGAGTCCTGCTCCCAGAAGCTGCCACCGAGGTGGAGCAGTGGGTGCCCAGAGCTGGAGCTGGTTCCCCTTTGCATATTCTGTCTCTCTGTGGGTCTGTCCCCTTGACATCAGACCTGGAACAGTGCTGTTGGTTGACTCCGAACAGAAAATCCACCCTGGGGAAGCTGCTGGCTGCCCCTGCTCTGTCTCATGGGAGAGTTTGAGGGAAAAAGCAAGTGATAAGGGGACGGTGAGCCAAGGTGACAACAGTTTAGATACAGTTTAATAACCCAAACCTGCTTTTTCTGTGTTTCCTCCTCAGTTTTCCAGTCCCTCTGCCCAGTTGAAGAAAGGAACTGAGTTAAACAGCGTTGGAAGTCAGATGATTTCAGACGTGAGTTGTCTCTAGTCCCAGCCAGGTCATGGACATGCTCACAGAAGGCTTTGAGGCTTTGCCATCGGCTCTGTCCCTTCCCAAGTCTCCAGCACATGGCTGTGAGCTGCGGGGCTCGCTGCCTCTCCTCTGGGATGAACACACATGGCTTTGGGCTCCGGGACCAGGAGCACACAGGGAGGCACGGGAGAGGCTCCAGGAGCTCTCCTGGGTGAGCTGCCCCCGGGTCCCACAGGAAGGCTGAGGGCTGAGATCATCCACGTCCCCTCAGGTCACAGTGAGCGGGGGCCAGGGGGAAGGGTCTGCGCCGGGCTGGGGTCCTAGGAGCTCCTCTGCTTTGTTTTGGGCGCTGCAAAAAGTTCCCTTATTGGGTGTCAAGTGTTTCAATGATCAAAGCTTCAGCAAAAGCCATAATGTAGATGCAGGAGTTTGGCTGCACCTACATCATGGCTGTAGGGATGGAAGGAAAATGCTCCTCGGCAGGGTTCGATCTGGCTGGTGGTACACCAGTAATTCCGGGTGCTCACCTGTCACATTTTTGAGTAAAATCAAATCAGGCTGGTGTCAATAAATAAATGGGGTTTGTGGTATTAGCAATATTTATTTATGTTTAAAAAAATCTGCCAAGAAGAAAAATGAATGCTGATTTCTGTGGTGTTTTACTCTCTGGACATTTAAAGCCAGTTTCAGGCTTTGTTTTCATCTCTGCTTTTTTTTTTTAGAGCTTAGAAATTCGCAAGGAAAACATAAAATCTACTACTCTGACAAGCCTAAGGATTTGCAAAGGACTACAGAAACCATGTCATTAGCTTTTGGAAGCTGCCCCACAATTCAGTCTGTCCTCTGCTCAAGGTATTTGGGCAGCAAACTATTAAGAATGTGATGCTCATTGCATTGGCAGCTTTAACCACTAATTTTTCATGGTTTTTATGTAAAGGTGGAAATGAATGTAAATTCTTTGCATATCTTTACTTGAGTCAAAGTATGACAAATCACCTGGTTTTGTTTGGGGTCACTCTGTTGTTTCTCTACATCATGAAAAAAGCAAAATAAGGACAAACAGTGTTCCACGATAGGATGGGGGAGCAGCTCTTCCCTCTCGAGCTAATTTGCTAATTCTGCTCAGTTCGAGACAACCTTCCTGACTGAGCATGGAGAGGAACAGGTGGGGAAAAAATCCACAATCAGCTACAGATGGGTTTGTTCCTTTGGGTGAGGATAAACTTTCCAGAATGGCTGTGCAGCTTGGGAGGGCAAACAGGGCCAGTTCAGAGGCTCATTCCTGCAGTGGCCACAGCACCTGCTGCACCCATGGCACAGAGCAAGGCTCTGGGTGCTGAGCTCGGGCACTGGCTGCTCCATCCCTGCCCTGCCTGCCCTCCACACAGGTGGGCACAGCTGTGGTCCTGTGGCAGGTTACTGTCCCTCTTACCCCTGCAGGGGAAGGGTGTTGCTGTTTTCTACACCACCAGTGTTTAAATCAGAGCTTTTAAGCACCTTCACATCACATGCGTGACACTCTGGATTGTAGTGGGCAGAGGAACTTCCATTTGTTTAATTTTGTGAATGAATCCATTGCCTGTGGGTTCCCTGGCTGGGATGAAGCTGAGGGATGCTACTTGAGTGTTATCTTAGGTCAGCAGAGGGGTCTTTGGTAATTCTGCCTAAATTCGTCTGCAGGACCAACCTTCTGAGTTAAGCAACCCGAATATAAGAAGATAATTCATGGAAGATTTCCTAAAAACATTTTAGTGTGTGTTTGCTTAAATCCCATGGAGAGGCTGCCTGAGGGATGGCAGTTTTTGGTCAGAGCAGGAGGGACCCCAAGCTGGGCTCTGGCAGCTCCGCTCCTCCCAGGCCAGCCCTGGTCCCATAGACTGAGATTCATCTTTCAGGTCCTTGACGCCATGGAGAGCACTTAGTCTTAAACCAGGCTCATAGTCCCCTCCCAGTCTGGAGTTGCATTTCAGCGCTGCTTAATTTCATGGAAATCGGTACTTTTGGCTCTTGGAAGCAGCTCTGCTCCTGCCGCTGCTGGAGCCCACGGACCCGGTTTGCTTCCCATGCTTTTCTGCAGGAGAGACTGAGCTTTGTGGGAAGAGCAGAGATGGAGCTGAGGACTTGGAGATCACGGTGTCACCCTGGGCTTGGGCTGGAGCTCGGCACGGGGAGTGTGGGCGATGTCACTCGGAGGCGCAGAAGGTCCTGTGCACACCATGCCCTCCCTGGCCCGGAGCTTGGGTCCATTCAGGCTCACTCCCCCTTTCCCAGTCGGCTGCCCTGGGTCTGCTGAGGAACGTGCAGATCCTTCTGCCACCACGTTCCCATGCGGACATCCCGCTCCAGCTGGCTGCGGCCAGCACAGCCGCGAGGTGAGTGGCCACCGTGAGCTGCTTTGAGGGCAGGCACAGCCTCGACCATCCCAGTGCTTCCCAGATGCCTCTCCCTTTCCTGGACAGTGTATCCGAAATGTGCTCTGTGTGTCGGTGTGGATCAGGCGCTCACACCTGAGCCAGTGTTCCTGTTTATTGCCGTGCTGGTGGAGCCACGCTCGGGGCTCCTCCTCACCCGCTTGGGGTTGGCTCATTTCTGCTTCGCCTCCGTGTGTTTTCAGTGTGTAAACATCAGACTCCTGGGTGGTGGTTGGACTCCATGAGGCCTGGAGGATCGAAGCATTAAAAAAAAAAAGGAATGAAAAGTAACAAAACCAGCGCAAAAAGCCCAAGACCCACGTTACTGTCCGTGCTTGGAAGTTCTGGCTCTTCTGCAGTGATGGATGCAGCTGGATTGCAAAGGCCTTGTTCTTGAAATGTTTAAACCAGGCTTTATTTTTTCTTTTTTTTTTTCTTTTTTTTTCTTGTTTTTTAATCCATTCTTCCCTCGTTAAGGGTGCATCCAGCCTCGTCTGCCACAATTCCTTCCCTCCCTCCCCGCCCCACTCCCATTTCCCTAGGGAAACACAGGTGCCAATCCGGTGTTGCAGGTCATGTTGTCCTTGCCGGGCAGCCGTCGGTCGTTGAAGGTGTGCATGTTGATCACGGCGTCCGTCTTCACCATCACGGGGGGCTGCGGCTTGTGCTTGACCCGGCGCTGGCAGGTGAGCGACAGCCGGATCTCGTCGGCCATGGCGCTGCAGAAGGAGCGCTGGGGACAGCGGGGACAGAACGCTCCATCGTCACTGCTGCACGCTTCTGCTCCCCCCACTGTGTAAACCCAGCCCCTCCCCAAAGCCTAGAATTCCTTCCCCAAATCCCATCAAGCCCAGCCCCTCCTCACCTCTCCAGGGAAGAATTCCTTCCCCAAATCCCATCAAACCCAACCTCTCCCCACTATCCCAGGGAAGAATTCCTTCCCCAAATGCCAACCACGCCCTCCTGACCTCCCAGTGGCACTTCCCCCTCTGTGAGCGGGAGAGGCTGGAAGGGCTCAGCAGAGGGTGAGCACCAGGTTTGGGGCTGTTTCAGGCATGGGCTGTGCTCTGTGGCACCTTGGCAAGGACTGTACCTTTGGCATGCTAAACCCTCCATAAAGGCAGAGCTGCAGGAGGCTGCTGGAGGTCTGGCTCTGTGTGATCCCTGCAGGGGACGGGTCTGGGATGGGTCTGACCCTCCTGCTAGTGGGGCAGCCTTCCTTTCTCTATCTAGTCCATCACGTGTCGCCCTGAAATTAAGCCTTCTAATTTGGAGTCAAAACTGTTCGGGTTGTTTTGAAAAGTTACTCTCGAGTTCCCACGGAATCCTACACAAACAAGATGTGTTTTTCTAACTGTCTTTCTTGTTTTTCATTCCATTCATGATAAACAAGGTTTTGATGGACTTCTGTCCAAACCAATAGAGATGGATAGGAGAAGATCTCCCTGTCCAATCCACGGGGTCTCAAAGAATTGTATAAAAGCTGTGAAAAACAAAACTTCCTTTTTTCTTCTTCCGACACCTCAACCTGTGTGTGTGTGTGTCTGTCCGTTCGTGCTCTCAGCTCACTTTGTGTTCTGGTCATGCACACAAATGCAGGTTCCACTTACTGCATCGGGACACCCGTGGAAGAGGAAGAACATAAAAGCAGTTCTGTGGTTTCCTGAACACTGATCAGCCACTGATGGGCTGCTTCTGTGAGTGTGGCTAAGAGTTGATTAGACATTGTGAGGCTTCCTGGTGGGCCCTGACTTGTCCCCCTTTCAATGGGAATGGAGAGAAGGTATGCACAGTCACACCTGGAATGTGCAAGGTGATTTCAAGTGGGTGTAACAGCTGAGAAAGGCCTCTCCTAGGGACGTCTACCTATGTTTTAATGATTTATTTGTCAGCTTGCTCTAAACTACCCAACCAATGTGTCCTGGTGCTGCTGCTGCAGCAGCAGATGACCCTGATCAGAGCAGACTTGACTTCCCAAGTGGAAGGGGGACAGAGCAGTCAGAGGCACAGACCAGTGAGCCCCTGGGGATGGGGTTTTAGGGGTGCCAGGCTGAATCCCTCTGCCCCCTCCCTGCCTGTCTCTGGGGTCAGCATGCAAACCCCTCCCCGGCTGGGCTAAGGGGGTGGCAGGGAGTCAGAGGGAATCGGTACCTGCTCGCGCTCTGCCGTTTTGCGGAGCTTGTAGATGAACTCCACCATGGCCACGAAAACAGACAGCACCAGACCTGCTGCCAGCACAATGAAGATCCCTCCGATGTTCTGGATGCCCAGAGCACTGGCCTCCTTGTTCTCATCCTCAGGGCAGCCATTCCCCCGCCACCACTTCTCCTTCATGACGTGGAGCTTGTCCTCCTCCTGGAGCTGCAGGATGGCGATGGTGATCTTGTCCCTGTACGGTGACCCTGGGGATGAGAACACCATTATACACAGAGGGAAAGTGGGCCTAAATTCCCACCGAGCAGGGAAGGTGGCTGTGTTAAGCAGAGCAGTTCAGACCTCTCTTCTCCAGGCAGACAGCGTAAAGTTTGGTATTCGGAATTTTGCTGCCGGGAGTGGATTACCTTAATAACACTTAACTCTGTTGTGTCAGTGGTAACCAGCCCCCCTGGGGATACCTGCAGAGCTGCCACTCACCCATGGGTGTCCCAATCCCGTAGCCTTTGGTGTCGATGAGCCCCCCGATCTGGGTGAGGTTGCAGTTCCTCTGGGTGATGTACTCGATGGTGGTGGACTCCATCAGCAGCGCGTAATCGGCCGTCAGGGTTCGCTGGATGCCCTCCTCGTTGTTCTTCACCAGTGCCGTGGGCTTGCTGCTCATGAAAGCCCACATCTTTTCGAACGTGGAGATTTTGGATTTCTGCAAAAACCATATCCCCCAGCCCCAAAATAAGAATGAATTTTCCATTTGCTGAAAGCTGGTATCTCTACAGTAAATAATAGTTGAGAACAGATCACACAATGGAGCAACCATGACTTTGTCTTAAATACCTATCTGCCTTCACTGCCAACATTTGGATTTTTATTGGATTTATTTTGCCATAAATTTGGATTGGATTTATATATATTACCTATATTGGATTATATTGGATTTATATTGCCATAAAGACAAACACAGGTTGCAACAAACATCCCACTCTTCATGTCCTTCAGGTCCTGAGGTGGAACTGAGACCAGCCTTGTCTCACAGGCCATTGTTACATCTGCTTAAATGTTTCATTTCCTAACCAGGATTTGTTTACCCTGTAATGTTTCTGCATGCAGAGAGAACACGGAGAGTTTTGGAGGACGTGGTTTTCTCTATGATATTTTTGTCTGTCCTCAAGTGTGGCAAGGAAACATGTCTCCTCTGAGATATGTGCGATTGCCAAACAGATTTAACGTATCCACGTAAACAGAAGCACAAAGATATTCAAGAAGATTGTTTTATGGCTAAAAATAAACATGGATATTCTTTCACTATCAGCAGACATTCTGTTGCAAAGGAAGAAATATGTTTTCTAGCTTGCTATTCATGTGAATGTTTTTTTTTTCTTCTAGAAAATGTGTTGAGTGAGAAGAAATATGGTTATTTTACGTCTTGCCATAACGTTTGAAATGTACCATTTATCTACGAGCACCTTCTGAGTTGTCTCTGTCAGTCATCAGAGAAAAACACAGAGTCCCAGAATGGTTTGGGTTGGGAGAGACCTTAAAGCTCATCCAGTCCAGCCCCTGCCATGGGCAGGGACACTAGCCCAGACTGCTGGTCAGAACTGGCTTTAGGAAGGCTTCCCAAACAGGCAGAGCAGTGTCCTCTTGCCCCTTTGCTGGTCCCAGTGCTCCTGTGCTTCTCCCTCAGAGCAGCCCTGTTCCTCCAGTGGGCTCTGGGGTAGCCAGGCTTGTGTTCCCACTGCTGCCCGCTCCTTTATGCACCGTTCCTCTTTTCAGCCAATTTCTTGTTTTTCCTAGATCTGTTTTTACCTTCTTATTTCATAAGAGGCAGCTTAGTCAGCCAAACCTCCTCCTCCACTGTGCTTCTCAGCGAGCCTGGAGCTGGCTGATAAGTCAGAGGGCTGATAAGTCCCACTGCTTTGCCTGGAATAAGGGCAGCCACTGCACGGGGAATTGCTGCTGCAGAGCTGTGACTTCAGCCATCCTTTATCTCTCTACAGGTCTCTGTCCTTCCATGAGAAAGCAGGAGATGGAGCCCCAGCCCAGCCCAGCTGACGCTGCCACAGCTCCCCCTCATTTTTTCAGTATCACCCAAATGTGCCAGCATGCCTTCTTCTGATAAAACCGTAATAAATAAAGGTGAGATAGCTAAAAGTCCCTTGTAATGCCTCACATTCCAAATGCTTTGCCCATCCACCTATTTTATTCCAGCATGTTTAGCAGAAGTTAAACAAAAGCTCATCACCCCAAAGCTGGATAGTGAAGTGCTGTTCAAACAAAGGCTGTTCCTCTGCCTTTAACCCTGTGGGCCCATTCTCCTGACTGAAATACCCAGGGATTCATTTCTTCTCCATTAAAGCTTATGCTCGTTATAATCCACTTGATGAATGCGCAGCAGTGGATGTGCCGGAGCAAACTTCATTCAGGAGGCAGGATAATCTCCCTCGCTTGAAAATCTGGACCAGTGCCTGTAAGGTAGATTTGTGGCATCTATCAAACCTCAAAGAGCAGCAAGAAATGTAGCCTCCAAAAGGATTATTAAATATCTGTACATTACAATGGGTAATTGAAATGAATCGTGTGCTCAGCTGGCTGATAAGGACTTGTTTAACATTTATATAGTTCACATCAGAGGCCTCTGGGTTCCTTGGCTCTCCCTCTCTCTTCTTCTCTTTCTGCATTTAATGCTCCTTGGGTGTTGACACAGAGCTTTTAACATCAGTGTTCCCCCAGTTTAGAGCACAGAGCAAAATAAACTGGCAAAAAATCAATAGGCTGCATTTAGTGAAGCAAATGGTACTTGCATGAGGCACTGGACCTCTTCAGGCAACTGAAATTGCATGAGACAGTGTTCCCTGGAAGAGAAAAACCACTTTTCTCTTCTCTTAAATCACTGCTTCTGACCAGCTTGAAAGGATTTAATTGTGTTTGGGATGCCAGGAAGAGCCCAGATTTCTCAGTGCTGCTTTGAGCCCAGCTCCGGCCATGCCAGGGGCCGAGCACTCCTCCAGCTGGGGCACGCCTGGGTAAGGGCTGGCCACGAGAATGGAGCTGCTGGTCACTTCTCACTCGTGCCTAATGAACAGCTGGAACAGAGATGTGGGCACAGGGCTGAGAAGCCAGCAGGGAAGATGAGCTGGGAGATCCCTCCAGGAGGGAGGTCAGGCTATTGGTGCCGGCAGGGCAGCTCACACACAGCCCTGGTCAGGGCAGTCTCAGGCTCTAAAACTTAATAAGAACACTACTTTTCCAAGGGAAAATTCCCCAGCTGTAATTCCCAGCACAGCCCTCGCAGGCTGATAGCTTGCTAAAAACCTGGAAGCAGCTCTCAGTCATTGTGAGAAGGATGTTGGTCATTGATCCCAAATCGCAGGAGCAGTGAGGGCAGGAGCATCCCTGCTCCAGCTCACACCCAATTAAGCCACAGAACACATTTTGTAGTTGAGGGAAAAGTTAATTTCTCCCTTTCCTCCTCTCAAATACTTGGGTCACACTGCAAAGGTGTTGCTTATTGATGGGAATTTGGATGTCAGCTGGGACCGCACAGAAATAAGCAAAACCATCCTAGTAGTAATTTAGTAATAAAGAATGCCATAAATTGTGTTTATTTTGCTGATGTTTCTTCTGTGTTCTTTATTTGTGTGCATGTTTTATTTTGCTGGACCTCTGATATTACCACAGATTACCTTAAAAAATCCTTGCTGGGGTTAGTTACTGGTCTGATCTGGTATTTGCTGTGTTGTGACTGGGTGCTAATTTCTTCTCGAGAAATTTATCATTTATTTTTATGGGCTTCTTAAAAGAAGCATATCTCAGTTGGTTGTGGGTAAAGAGACCCTCCTGTGCCCCCACATTTTCCAGTTCCCCCTCGGTGACAACTTTGCTGCCAAAGGTAGATGACGAGGAACTGCTTGGGTGCTCTGAAGCATTAAGATAAATGGTCTGACACTGGCTGCTTCCTGGCAGAGAAGTTCTTGTGTCAGGAGCTCTGGGACGTTAGGAATGATGGAGATATTGCTAATTATCCAGGGCTGGTGCTGCAACCGTGGCTCACACAAGGGGGTCGAGTCTGACACTCCTGCTCACATCTCTCCCTCCGACTCATGCGAGTGAAGCTTCTCCTTGATTTGTTCAGGATAAATAACATCAGAATCTGGTCTGCTGTGTTCTGCATCTTAATCACCCCGTGTTAGTGCTAAATGAGATGTGTGTGTGAAAGCCGAGTGCCAGCCCCTCCGAAGGCAGCGATAGCAGCGACACCGAGAACGCCTCCGAGTTCATTCTTCAGAGTCACAGCTCAGAAGCCACCTTTAATAAGCAGTTCTGCAGGGCCAGTCACCCAAATCAATTAATGGAATCGTTTAGAGGAGCCCCTGCGAGGCATCTTGCCAAGACATATACGCTTTTTTATCAGCCAAATTGGCACGAAAGGAACTTTCAGGCTTAAGATTTTCAATTCCAGCCTGTATGAAAAAATAAATTGATTTCCACCGACTGAAGATGCTTAGTCTTGAGGATTTAACATTTCTGTATGAGTGAGTATCTGTGTACACACATACATACACTCACACCCAGACTCTGAACTGCATGTGAGACCTGGCCTTCCATTCAGAGAGGCAGCATCCTCTGTGGGATGGGAAGGATTTCTCCCATGAGTTATAATGAACTCTAGATGCTGTTCCTAAATTAATTGATCTGTGTTTATTCCTGACTCAATCTGTATTGCCAGGGAGTAAATAGCTTCTCAAAAGTTCTTTTAATGAAGTCAAAATCTGCCAATATGGTTCATAAAAGTCTCTCATCTTCCCATTTTCCACGGCTGGTTCACTGGGCTCCATGGGGCCAAGTTTTGTGGGAGCAGCATTCCTCACTGTGTGGCTGCCCCAGAGGTGTCTTGGTTCCATTGGGACCTTCTGCAGTGTCCCTGGCGAGCTCTGCATGAGCTCTTGGGCAGCCTGAACACAGGGAGAACTGGTCAATGCTTTGGGAACCATCTCATGGAACAGCGTGCAAGGCATCTGCCTTCATCTTCCTCCCACTGTGCACTGCTCCCTAAGATCAGCTCCCAGGATGGTGCTCTCCTCCTGCATTCCTGGGGGGGATCCAGCATGGACTGTGATGGGCACTGATGGAGGGGCTGCAGCTCAGGGTTGGTGTGTGCAGTTTGCAGCTGATTTAACAGAGAAATGAAGGAGTGAGTTCCTGCTATGAGGGGAATGATTTTTGGGGAACAGCCATACAAGGAGGCAGGCAGGAATTTGGGCCAAATCTAGCAGGTGAGATCCTCATTTTTGGGCTGCCATCAGCCTTTTGTACCAGCAGTGATGGTGTGTTCAGAGCTGCTGGAGTGCTCAGGCTCTGGATCTCCAGGAGTGCTCTAGGACCTGTGGCTGGTGTGGGCTCTCTCTGCTGGTGACCCCTGGAGTGGAGCAGAGGAAGGGGAGGGAAGCCATGTGCCGTTCCTCCAGTGCCTCCCATCTGAGGGAGTGTGGATCCTCAGCCGACACCCAGTGCCTGGAGCTCTGTGCTGTGGCAGGTGTCCCCGTGGAGGTGGCACTGGCAGAGCAGCTGAATCAGAACCACTGCAGGAATTACCCAGTCGAGGACAAAGACCTTGCTGGGGGCTGAGAGAAATCCTGTCTCTCCCATGTCCCTCTGTGCTCGAAGGAGGAGTGAACAGAGCATCCCACATGGACACTCCCACTGCTCCAGCAAAGGAAACGCTTGTCAGAAGGGACATTCCTGAGAATTCATCTCCATGCAACAATGATAATAAAAAGGAAAAGGAAAATATGCTGCATCAATAAACCATGCCAAGGCCGTTAAAAGCCTGAAGTATGATTCTGATGGATAATGATATGAAGCGATAAATACACTGTGTCCTGATGATTGTTAAAAGAGACAGTTTCCTTTTATTCCCGTATAAAACTCGTATTGGAAAGCGCAGTTAAAGCACACAGTTACAGCCTGCCTTTCCCTGCTGCCTGCTCCAGGTTTATGTGGCTTTGGAAGATATCACCATGCATCTGGCTGTGCTGTGGACAGAACTGCATGGACCAGCTCCACTGCAGGAGGTAAATGGCCCTCAGCAGCAACTGGGCATTCCCAGAATCATTAAAGATCAAACCAACCCCTCTGTGCTTCTTTATCAACCTCTGCTGCTGCCTGTTAGAGTCAGGACACAGATTCAGAGAGGACAGTGCCTTCTCAGGCAGTGCAGAGCCAAGAGAAGTTGCATAGGAGCAATGCTCTCTCTATTATTAAAATCCAGCATATTGATTTCCTTTAATGAGTCTTGGCAATCAAACTGCTGAGGCCTCATCAAGCTGCCATCACCCTGTGCCTGCTCAAATATTGCAGCACCAGGCACAACCTGCCTGGTAAAGCCTGAACTGTGTTTGTCACATGTATTTCTTTCTGCATTAGGGTGGAGGAGGGGGATGGAGCCAGAGGTGCGGGGGAGCCAGCCCCCATTCCTGAGCCAAAGCCTGGGATCTGCCTGTGGGCCTCTTTCCCTGCCAGGGTGATAAATCCTTAATCACCCTGCATTTCTATCCCCTTATTCTCTCTCTTTTTAAACTGGGTTTTTACAGGCCAGCAGTGGTTTTAAAGGTCATTTTACATCTCTCGGTTTCTTTCTATTTTTGAGGCAATGGTGGAATCTGACTGACTTCTGAATTTAATTATGCTTTAAATAGAAGAAGTTAATGCAATTGGATTATGATGCACTGGTAATGTTACCTTGCCCTGGATCTCAGAGGTTAATAAAACTGGATTACATTGATATGAATACCTGAAGGACAAGAAAGATATTTCAGCTACAAACAATACTGGTCAGGAAGGGCAGTTTGCAACATCTGTCCAGCTGTGGGTTTCATTTGGGGTCTTCTCTGTCCCTGAAGGCTGCCTGGATCACTTTGGGGCCTCCATGGGGCTGTGCTGGCAGAAGCAAGGAAGGAGCTGGATGGGTCAGATATGGAAACTGGGAAGATGCTTTAGGGAATGTAAGTTTATTCTATAAGGTTTTAGTGCAAGCTACACTTCGGTATGTGCTGTGTTTTAGGGTGTCTGAGCCAATATTGGGTAGAGCCTCCAAAACTGTAAAATCTGTTTAATTTTCTAACTGTGAATTCAGTTAACAACAGAGAGGGGGAATTTAGCCTTGGTGGGACCCAGGTAAGAGCCACTCTCAGTCTGGGCAAGCTGTGAGACTGAAAGAAGCTGTGTGGAAGGAGCAGCAGGGGTGGCTTGGGAACCTTTCTGTCTTTGGATCTTTGTTCCGCCTCCCGTTGGCCTCGGAATGTTGCATCTCTGCCCGGCCTCACCTTGAAGAAGGTCATGGTAGCTCCATCCTTCACTGCTCCATACTCTATTTTTGTCTGCTTTGCCAAGTCATCTGCAGAGTCGATGGGGGATTCCATCCTCTCCACCGTCAGGAAGGCCGCGAGGTTGGCCGTGTAGGACGAGATGATAATTAGGGTGAAGAACCACCATATGCCACCAATGATCCGTGTAGACAGAGCTTTGGGCATCAGCTCCGAGCCTGGGGTGGGAGAGAGGAAGGAGGGGAGAGGAAGTAGAGGGAAAGGACCTGTTTTATATACCCATATGTACATTTTATAGATGTATATAGATGTATGAGATCAGGTTTCGCTGTCAAAACTGTTCCAGCTATGCAATTAAAGCCAACTGGTTTTGAGGCAATTTATCCAGGCATCTTGCATGCGAGGACATCAGTGGGGTTTTTGTAGCATTTGCAGAAAAACCCTCTCCCTTGATTACTGACCTTGGGTACAGTGCCCAATTTACAGGAAACATCTAAACTGAAGTAATTAATTGGGCTGCTTTTATGAGATTTAAATAGTAAGCTATTTATGAACTTTTATAAGTGTTTTGTTCTGCCATTTAAAAAGGGCTTTGCTTTTAAACAGATTATTTTCAAAAGACTCACTCTGGGGAGTGTGTTCAAATACACAAGGTTTAAAAAAAATCAAACAGTGAGAGAAAGGAACTATCAGGGTCCAGGGCTTTGAATGCCAGTTAGAAGTGGGGAAGAAGGAGATGTTACAGCATAAAAGGTGTAGTGGGTTTGGAATGACTTTTATTGAGCAGACATGAAGGGCTAAATGGGTTGTGCTATTTTTGTAATCACCCAAAACACCTTTTAAAGCCAGGCAAGAGCTTTGGGTTTGAAACAGCTGTGCTCAGAGGATTTATCAGCCTGGAATGTGCAACAAAGATTGGGCTTTGCAAAGCAATTTTAGGCAGCGTGGCATCTAAGCAGAGCATGGGGTGTAGCTTTGCTCCCTTCAGAGTGCAGCAAGGAGACACCAGGCAGCAGAGGAGTCCTGGATATTGAGGGTGCTTTGGTTCTCCTCAAGATCCTGCTCGTTCCCTCTTCCATTTCCGGCCCTTTGATGCACTGGATGCTGTGACATCAGTCTGGCTTTGAAATATTTTTCATCTTAGATGCAGAATTGAGTTAAAAAGAATATAGCTCTTTTCATTTATCAGCATCTGATAAGAGGGATGATTCATCCTGCTAAACCATCTTGCTGGGAACTGTCACTGTCCGTGAGGGCAGCCGAGATCCAGGAGGAATCTCTATTACAGGAGGCAGCAGTGGCAGTGGAGCTCAGAGCAGGAGCTCTGTGCCTGCCACGGAGCCGAGGCTGTGCTTCTTTTGCTCTCTGGATATAACCACTGATACACGGTAAATTAAAGTGTGACAAATGTTTGACATTTTCCACTTATTTCTATTCCTGGATTTTCTGCAATTAGATCACAGCTGAATTTCGTTCCTTATTCAGAGCTGCTCCCAAGCTCCCCCCCTGCTGCCTTCTGAACAGATTTATTCTATTCATTCCATCTCTCTATTCCATTCACACAGGAATGTAATCCTATCCATATCCCATTTCTGAGGTCCCTGTCATCGTGGTGGCTCACCAGTGCCACTGACAGCGCTCCTGAGGGGCTGCTGGGCAGAGGCTCCCACGGCAGCTCCTCGCCTCTGCCCTGGGCTGGGGGAGCTTCAGGGCATCTCACACTTCTCAGAATGACCAGGGGAGGGGAAAAATGGAGATGGAGCAGAGGGCAAGACACCCTGTCTGCTGGAAAAGTTGATTTGGAACAGAGATTCTGAAACTGAACAAATGGTTTGAATTAACAGAAGCAGGAACTTAAAGAGTCTCTGGGATGTGGGTGAATGAAGCAGCTGAGGGGGAAGGAGGCAGCATTCCTCCTTGGAGCACAGTGTGTGCTCAGCACTGCATTGGGCCAGGAAGTGCAGAGGAGGTTGCAACCAAAACAAATTTTAAATTTAAAAAACCCTAACGGCAGGTGGGTGCTGCCCTACCTTGCTGCATTAGCGCTCCCATCCCGAACCAGAAGCTGTTCAAGAGGGTGAAGTTGTTCTCCACGATGTCCGAGCCCGGGTTGCAGGGATGGGCGTCGTACCACTCATAGGGGCTGAACCTGTGGCACACAGGGAAACCAGAGTTTATTAGCTGGGATGTGGCAGGATGAGACCCCAAAGGAACTGGAAGAAAAGAGTCTCAGTGCCTCTGGTGCTGCTGTGCAGGGGCTGCCGACCCTCTGGTGGGCAGCTTTACCGGGAAAAAGGCAAATTCAGCGCACGTCACCCACATGGCGATGAGTCTGTGTCCTGCACTTGAGAGAGCAGAGAGACCTGGGCAGCCAAGTCCTCCTGAGGTGTCTCAGGCAGCTTCCCCAGAGCCTTTGGTCTCTTTGGATCATCTCTTCAATACTGCATCCTACAAGAGCATCCAGAGCACGTGATGGATGGACGGGATGGGATGGGATGGGATGGGATGGGATGGGATCCATGGGATGGGATGGGATGGGATGGGATGGGATGGGATGGGATGGGATGGGATGGGATGAGATGAGATGGGATGGGATGGGGTACAGATATGTAACCTCTTGTATGTAGCAGTTCGAAAACATGGGAAAAAATGGCATTTTTGATTGACTGAGGGGAGAGGCCTCAGTCATTCTGCAGCAACAGCAGGGACAAACTGTGGTTTCAGGAGATTCTCCCACCAATGTGCATTGGGATTTAGGTCGCTGAGAAGTAGAACTTTCCACCATCCTGACAAGCAGGAATTTGGCCCAGTCAGGGCACTGGCAGAACACTGGAATGAGGTGACAGTTCTCTGTGGATTGCTGTGTCACTTGGCCCTGTGGTGGGTAGTGGGAGAAACTTATTTCCTGTGGGGATGTATTTCCATGGATAGAAACACATGTATTCCCATGTAATACATGTATTTCCATGAAATTTCGTATTTCCATGGATAGCCCTGTAGTTCTTGAGCAAGACTGGGGGAATTTCCTAGGCATATCCCTGCAAATTCTGCCCAAGACTGGCAGGCAAGCACCGCTGGGAACAAGCTCGTTTAGCCAGGATCTGGGGAGGATGCTCAACAGGAGAGATATTAATATTTTTAGAGCTGTTTATTTACATTTTCTGAGAGTCCCAAATTTTGCAGAGATTAAATTAAAAACATAATTGGTATAATTGCTTTTGAACCAGGCATTAATTATCATCTCCGCTTCCTTCTGGAATCCCTGGAGATTCACAACAGCCCCTCCTCAAAGCCCAGCCCACAGCCTCTATCGGGAGATGTTTCCCTCTGTAATTCTCTGCCAGATGTGCCACCCCCCAAGGTTTGTGGCTCAATTCCAGGGGTGCCCTCGCTCAGACAGTGGGATGGGTTTGGAGAAGGGCCCCAGCTCTCTGCCAGAGCTCCTCCTTGAAGCCAGGAACTCTAAAGTGGGGTCTGAGAACAGAGCAACAGACGATGTGAACCAATTTGGTTTATCATGGGCTCTCCGTTTATTATCTCAAAATCTCGGGTTATATAGAGGTCAGATAGTTTACAAATTCAGGTGCTTTTTAATTGGTACACAGAGTGAAAAAGAATTCAGAACAATCCCAAATTAAGACAGCTACCGTGATTCTGGTGCAACTATCCTATCTAAAATTAAAACACACCTTAACAACAACTTTTTGCTGCGCCACAGGCCTTGTTACTTCAACACAGGCCCAGAAATCTGAGGCCTATGTAGGTAACTCAGAGCTCTTCCATTAGACAATCATGCCCACGCTCCCTAAAAAATTCTGCTACACCTCCTGGCACTGAAACCTGCCCTGGGCATGCCTGAGCATGGAACCACAGTCCTGGTGAGTGACAGGAGCAGTGCCAAGCATGGGAGAGCTCCGTGGGGAAATCCATCCCAGAGGATGGACAAGGCACAGCCCACAGCTCTTGTGGCTTTAGAGAAGATTACACTGGGCACAGCTGTCCTACTTTCCGGTTCTGTTTTCCACCTTCAAGGTACAGTCTGATCCTCTCCTTTCCTCCCTGGTTATTTCACCTTCCTGTGGTGGGGACAACTCCCTGGGCTGGGTTTGGGGTGCAGAGGTCTTGCTCAGGCTGCACCCTGATATTCCTGCTTGTTCATCCAGGTGATGGTTGGGCTGTCCTTGCTGCTCACCCTCCTCTGCTCTCTAAATCAGAGGAAAGCAGCAAGGAAACAGGAACTGGGCTGAACTCAGACTTGGCTTTATATACTGCTTATTCCTTGTAACATGCTATAAAGTCACACCAGAGGTGGATAAAGGATGGTGTCTCAGTCCTTTCTGTCGGATAAAGCCAGAGTTCAGGAATTAGATTAAAACTTTCTTGGGCTGCCAATGAAAGCCCATGAAAAAGAAAGGGAATGGGTAAGATCAGTGAGCCTGGCAAGATGACACACTGGAGAACTTCAAGGTCTGAGAGAAAAACTACTGATGCAGCTCAAATGACAGAGAAATATTCAGAAATCTGCAAAGCAGCAACAGCCTCCAGTGCTTGAGCAGAGAAACCATTAGTGGAAGCAAGAGGTAACGAAGGAAGGAGGGAGAGGAGCTTGTTGACCCCGCAGAGCTCAAATCAATGGGGGAACTCAGGATTCTCTGTGGCTGGCCTCCCTCATCCTCACGTGCACAGCGGGATCTGAGAAATATTTCATCAAAAACTAGGATCATTCTCCTGTCTCTTTCGGCCTTTTGGCAGGGAAATTGAAGCATTTCGAAGAAGTTTAAAAGATCTAACACAAAATACTTTTGAGTCTAAATTGCATCTCCAGAGAAATTTCCAATGGGTGACCCAGCCCTTGCTGCAATTAGGATGAATATTAAACCCTCCCACCCTGCCACGCAGCCGAAGGGGCTTGGTGAAATTTGGAGGCTGTGTGAGCCCAAGGATGGGCACTTGAGGCCAGCTGGGCACCACAGCCTCCAGACACATCAACCCCACAGAGCCCTGGGGACTGCCAGTGCTGGTGGCTCTCTGGGGGCTGGGGGTTAGGAGCATCAAAAGCGAGGAGAGACTGATTAAAAAGACAGAGGGACCAAATCCATCCTTTGCCTGCCTCTAAATAGTTCCTGAGTCTGCTTTAAGTGGCATTGACCTATGGTTATAGCATGGGCAGAGGACTCTGGTGCCTAGTTCAGAAGAGTCATGTCTCTGAATTAAGGCTTTTCTATTTTGATTGCGGTTTTCTCCTGAGAATTGGATTTCAGAGGCCTTGCTGGGGTCAAAAGCAGATATTGTTTCCATTACTTCTGAATGCAATAAATATTTTCCCTGGGAAATCTCTTGCTTTTTGTCTCTATGTGCTAAAAGACCATTCCTGCAGAACTTTAATTGGTGTTTTTTATGAATATTCAGTGTTCTTTAAAGAACAGAAGAAGTGTCGGGAGCAAAACAAGAAAAAGAAACTGTAATTGCAATATTTTATGTGTTGAATTTAATTCAAAAAAGGGATAGGGAAAAACTGTTCTATTACATCATAACTGATGTGATGCAGGGAGATGCTGAGGCTCATTTCAGAATAAAACCTGAGACAAAGCCGCAGCTCCTCAGGTTTTCATTCCTCAACACCAGCCAAAAGCCAGGGCCAGGCAGTTCTGCCATGCTTGGACAGAGCATCTGGACATCTCTGTTTGTGCAAGTGGTGTCTGAGGGACTTCACATCAGGGCAAATATCCCAGAATTTCCTTCAGCCTTTCTGCAGTGTTTCGTGTGCAGATACAATTTGCACATTTACATACTTTGAAAGCAGGATCTGGACGATTTGGGCTGGATCTTGTCATTAAGAGCTGGGAAAAATAATCTCATAAATGTAAAATTATGTTTGAATTCTCATTGCAGGCCACACGAGCAATCTGGTGCCTGGTGCCACTAAGGCCAGCGCTGCTGTGGGAGCAGAGCCCACTCAGCTGTGCCCTGCATGGATGACAGGGACAGCTAGCCAAGGGCTTTCTATCAGCCATCACAGGACTTTCCTCCTCATGGACCTTGGGTCCAGTTTCCCAGAGGAGAGTCCTCTGCTGCTGAGAGCACCTGGTTATCTCTGACACTCCTGGGTGAGGAGGCATGGCAAAGACAAGGGAGGGGGGCATTTGCAGCTGGAATCTTGATCAGGGAGGGCCCTCCATGCTCTCTGAGAGGAAAACACAATGTCCAGCTCTGCCCCCCTGCAGAGGAGGGACCAGAGGATGTACCTGCCTCGCCATGCACGTTTGACATGCTTTGAAAGTGGGGTCTGGACAATTTGGGCTGGATCTGGCCATTATGAGCTGAGAAATTAAGTTCCTAATGTGTGAGCATTCCAGGTGCTCACAGCACTCAGGCCCAGCTCACTCTGCTGTTCTGTGTAATTAGGATATGACAGACTGAATGCAGGAAACCTGCTCTAAATGCCCTCTTGGACCTGAGGGATGCTGAAAATTGTAGATTTGTTGTACCATCAGGGTTAATGGAGTCTGCTCGCTCCAGTTTTGTATCTCATCTTTCCTTTGACTCTCTGATGTCAGTGGATGAGGGAGGAGGCTGGATGCACCCAGGAAGGTGTAGCACAGCAGACCTTGGGGAAGAGGGTCTGCATGGACCCCCAGACCAAGGCAGCAGGGAGGGTTCTGAAATCCCCACTGGTATAAATTCAACTGGAAATAATGAGAAATGAGCATCAAACTGCAGAGAGGGCTGAGGAAGCTTTCTTGGACATGGAGTTTTTGCAAAATATTCCATCGAGGGCTGTGCGTGGTCACGGAGGGCAGCAGCCTGCAGGAGGGGGCAAGTGCTTTGTTTTGATTTGAAAAGGTGGGATCATGGATTGAGAGTAACCCTGGACTGTGTCTCATCAAAGGCTCTGTGGAATTAACAAGACATGTAAATATATGCAAATTCTGCCTTTAAACATAGAGGATTTAAACATGCTAATTAGATGCATATTAATGTTGTAAACAGACACATTGTCTGATCCATAGCAATGGCTTCTCCATTCTTTTGATATGGGGAAGGGTTTGTGTGAGCTTTACTGGTGCAGGGATCAGAGACAGAAGTGGAAGATGGTGTGGGAGACAGGAGCTCTGTGCCCAGGACCCAGGAGAGACTGGGATGGGTATGAGCAGTGACCAAACAGGAGCATGAATGGACAACGATGCAGAGCAGGAGAATTACTCTTCACATACCAGGAGGTGCTGATGAGATGGAAGGGCTGCAAAATTTCTAAAATCATGAAAGAAAGTCCACTTTAAAATTCTTTCATACTGGAAGTGTGTGAAAGTGAGCAGCCAGCCCATGGTGATAGACCAGAGAGGATCTCAGTGGTGACACAGGTTTGATGCTGCAGATTCCACCAGGGACCAGCGTCCCCCTTACCTGGCTATGACAAAGAGCACACAGCTGACCCCCAGGTAGGCGAGGAGGATGTACATCCAGATGTCAGGAGAGAGAGGGTTGAGGAAGGAGAACACGCTGGGGTTGGTCCCATTGGGCTTCCGGTACAGGATGCTGACCCCCAGGGTCATGAAGGGCTTGGAGAAATCGATGGCTTTCTCCCGGACATGAGTGATGGTGAGAGGAGCCACGGCCAGGTCAGCTTTCTGCAAACAGCACAGAGGGAGGGCACACAGGCAGGGAGAAAGGAGGAGTTACAAACCGAGGTGTTCCCACCCCCTTGGAGACAGCACAGCTCTCACACAGCCAAAACAGGGCAAAAACCCCCAAAGCACAACCCTGGAGTTCCCCCTTCCTGCTGCATGTGGTGCACATTTGCTGTGAAATACAGATGTTGGGGGCACAATGTTTGCTGTGAAATACAGATGTTGGGGGTACAATGTTTGCTGTGAAATACAGATGTTGGGGGTACAATGTTTGCTGTGAAATGCAGATGTTGGGGGCACAATGTTTGCTGTGAAATACAGATGTTGGGGGCACAATGTTTGCTGTGAAATACAGATGCTGGGGGTACAATGTTTGCTGTGAAATACAGATGTTGGGGGCACAATGTTTGCTGTGAAATACAGATGTTGGGGGCACAATGTTTGCTGTGAAATGCAGATGTTGGGGGTACGATGTTCACCCTAAAATAGGCACAACCAAATGGAGAAGTTACAGCCTCTGCAGCCTCTGCCCCAAGGCAACGAGCTCTTCTGAAATGGTCAGAAAAATCAGATTTTACAGTGTTCTAAAGTGTCAGTGACCCTTGCTGTGATTGCTCTTCACTACAAGACTCTACAATAGTGAGTAAGCTGAGTGTTGACCCTGCCGTTGGCAGCAGTGGTTTGTTGTTGTTGTTGTTGTTGTTGTTGTCCTTCCTTTCGTTTGTTGTTATCCTGCCTTTCACACTGATGCAAGAGGAGAGGAGGGTGTAGAGGAAGGCTGCTCTGGATGGAGCTGCAGGGAGCCATACTGTGGCAGTGTGAGGTAAAAGGTTCAATTTCTTTTCCCTCAGTCATTTCGTGATACAACTTGAGAGGTTCAGTCTCAGGCAGGAATGCTCGGTGCCTGCTGGGTGGGAGGGAGGCAGGGAGGGAGGGAGGTGAGACCCTCTGAGGGAATACTTCTCAGCCCACCCTGCTGGTATGGTCTGAGCTCCATGAAGAATTTCAGCTGAGCATATTCTATATCCTGACAGCTTGTATGAATTGTGTTTGTTTCTATTATTCCTGTTATTTAATAATTTCTGTGCTAATTCAGCAAGCCACCACATACACCCTCTTTCTGTCGGTTAAGAGCTGCGTTCATTCCTCTCACTAAACATTCATCCAGGCTCTTAAAAGCCACAAGTAAATACATCCAAGGTTTCCTCAGTATCACCCGCCTTGCTTGAGCTTTGCAAATCATTCTTTGGGATTGTGAACTTCTGAGGCAACACAGACACATAAATCACAGCTCTGAAGCTGAGCAGAACCTCCCCCCATACCAGGAGCCTGGGCAAGATTTATTTAACATCTGGTTCTGAAAATTAAAATTCTAAATTACCCATGAGTGATAATTACCTAGAGATATAGTGGATTTGTCATTATTCATGAACTTTAAATCAATACTGGCTGGAACACACTTTGCTCCAGCAGGACCTGGGGGTTCACCGTAGGAACCAGAGCACATCCCTGGCCTGTGCTGGGGGTAAAGGTTGTACTAATGGTTTCATTTGACCTTGCCAACCTGTGATGAAAGTCAGTGCAATATTTATAAATAGAGGAATCTGGGCCTTTTACTCTAAGAAGAGTCTCTGCATGAGCTTTTGTGCATGTACACACATTTATGTGTGTGTGTGTGTGTGTGTAAGGGACCCCTTCTCCAACGAGTGCAGCCTTAGAGCTCCTGAACAGAGGCCTTCAGGAATTATGTATCACGGGTAAAAATGGTGTATTTTTGTTCTAACATGGTTCTCCAGCTGCACCCTGGTTGGTTTTCTTTCTTTCTTTCTCACTTTCCAAATGGAAATACTATTTTACATCAGCCTGGTACAGGAAGAGCCCATTTCAGTAACTGGCATTTGTCAAAACGTGTGGAAAACGGGAACAGTGTTTTCCCAGTGATCCCATTGTGCCAGCTGTGGTTGTGATGACATGGATAGAAGCTGAAGTGGGTTGGAAGTGGCTGGGCATTGGTGGCTGCCCAGCCTGAGGTGGGGATGTTCCGCATCCTTGGGACCATCCTGGCAGGTTTGGAGCTTGGCTGCTCCTACCACCTTACAGCACACCTGGAAATTTTGGCTTAGTGCTCCCCACAGTCACAAGGCAGAAATGGCAAAAGAAATGCAGCATTTTCCCTCTTCCATCACTTCTGTGTGGGTGTCCTGACTCACCAGGGAAAAGCAAAGAAGATGTTGAAGGATTTGGCTTTGGGTTTTTCTGAAGGAGGGAGCGAATGTTTTGTGGTCAGAGCTCGTTGGCAATGGCTGGGCTGAAGCATCCTTGGCCAAATTTGACAGAATGATACAGTGAGCTAAAGAATGGCCTGGGGTTTGTGCTTTGCCACAGAAAATGAAGAGAGAGAAATCTGCACGGATGCCCAGGGATCCAACTCTTTTTAGCACAGAAATAAAATTTTACTATGTCACTCCAGCAGCTCCTGTGATGTGTTCCCAGCCCCATGTCCTTGCAGGGAATGTCATATGCAGGCAGGACAGAGCACGGACTCAGGAGCCTGGGCTGGGGTGAGCAATTAGAGGCAGCACAGGGCTGCACTTCCATATCCTCTTTTTCAATGCAGATTTTTCTGAAGGTGGCCTCTAATTAAAGGTTTGCTGACAGAGAGGATCTAAATCAAACCCACCAAGGGTGAAGCTTTGATTTGTCGTGCTCTGACATTCTAAACTGGGCAGTCAATTACCAGACTCTGGCTGCTTCCTTCACTTAGCCCTGACTCTTGTGTTGTTGCACAGTCAGGTGGGTTTTATTAAAGTTGAGGAATTAGAGCAAGTGCCAGTGGCTTAAAGACCCTTGTCCAGCAAAACCACTTAAGCCTACACCTCTGTTTTACTGGAGCTCACACCTCTTCCAAGTCTTGTCCCTGTTCTTAAGTGTTCTGCTGAATTGAGGCCAAAAAGACGAATCCTGGCAAGGCAGCTGCACATCAAATGCAGACACTTCTCCAACACACCTCCAAGGCTTTGGATCTCCTCATTCATCCAGTGAGAGCACTTCACTTGGCTGGAGTGCTGTGAGTTCACTGGGTGTTCAGCACACAGATGATCTTATTTGCTGCAGAGATATTTGGCTTTCATCAGAAAATGCCAAGTCTTCCCTCCAAGTTCTCAGTTATCAGGGAGATAACTGATAACATCGTGGCCTGTGGGTCAGGACAGCCCTTGTGCAGCCACAGTCACTGTGGGAATCCTGCAGTGCCTGACCTCGGCCAGAGTCAACCTGGGCAGTCATGGCAGACCCAACAACAGCATAAGCACCAGGATAAATATTTATTCAAGAAAATAAGCTGCCTCTGTGCTTATTTTGCCAACCTGCATTAGGTATTTACATAAACTAATCATGTGTGTGTTGCCTGAGAGACAGAAACAGTGTGCATGTTTTACTGATTTAATTGTTACCCAGGTCTGGCAGCACCCACCCTGTCATCCCTGGGTCTCTCTTGTCACTGCCAGCGCTGAGGCTTCTGCCTTGGGTCCTATCTCTGCTTCCTACTCTACTTGCTTGGCTGCTGTGCCCTGCTCCTGCTCCTTGGCCCCATGGTCTGCTGGGCTCCCACCTGCATCTCCCTGCAATTTTCCCTGCAGCAGAGCAGCCCTGGGTGTCCTGGGGGGTGGGGGACGAGGGGGCAGGCACAGCTGAGGTAGCTGGGGCTGTCCTGCAGCTCAGGGCTCAGAGACGAGGGGCTGCTGCTGGGGCAGGGGTGGGAGTGCTCTGTGTGCCTGCCCAGGGACAAGGAAGCACTTGCTGGGAGCAGCCATGCTCAGGGAGAGCAGGGTCAGTGTTAACTGTCTGACTCCAGCTCTTAATGGCTGCTCTTGCAATCTCAGTCCTAATTTAGACATAATTTTTGTCAACGGATTTATTCAATATCAGTGGTGAATTAAGAACAGATGCCAGCAGGAAAAAACCTAGCTGTGAGCTGAAGAGGAGGAATGAGGGTCATGAGGTCCTGTTGGGGCTTTTATAATCTTCACTTTAAGGAAGTTCTTCAGAGCTGGACCTGCCATTAACTGAGGCTGGGGGATCCCGGTGAGAATGGCACTACTGTGAGAGACAAGCCCTATCCTATGGATTCCTGGCAGGTGAACCAGCCAGCAAGGGGCAGGGACACCTGCTGAGGCACACAGAGAACTTGGGGCTCTCAACATACAGATCCTTCACCTGGATCCCTGAGTATGACCCAGTTGTGAATCCACCCAGTTAACGACCTGAGCACAAAAGGAAAACCTGTTCTGGCTTATTGCCATCCCATCCCTAACACTGAGGTCCTGTAGTGTCTAAACAAAAGGTGGAGGACACTTCATCCAATGAAATTGTTTTTATTCCTGGCCCAGTGGCATCCAAAGGAAGCCCCAGTTCATGACAGTTGAGATGAAACACCCACCAGTGCGGGAGCATTAATGGGGAGCTGGCAGTGTGGTGCAATATGTATTTCTGCCAGAATCTGCTGTCAATAAATGGCCACTTATTGTGAAAGTGTTAAAACAACTGTCAGGAATGGTCCCTAAGGATGGATATTACAACTGCTCTACAGTTACCATTGGCAGGGATTTCCATTAGAAACCCTAGTATTTGCCATATCTGTTTTATTCCCACCTGAAGTTTCAAATTGAATGGCAATTTGATGTGCACTGTCGCAGCAGAAGACAAGTTTTATTTATGAACAAGTTTGTGCAAAATGTCCAGAACAACTCATTCTGCTGCTTTTATGGGATTCTGCCCACAAACAATAGGGAAGATTTGCAGGCATTGCTTCGCCAGACAACTGGAATTTATAAATCAGAACGTATGGGCCACAGTGTGCAGTGGAGCTTTGCTTGTATCAGTAATAATTTCTATGAATAAACATCAATAGCAGTTCACTCTTGCTGAAAGGAGGAGGTCTGGCAGTTGTCAGGCTCCCTGTTTGTTATGAATAAAGGGCTCAGGAGCTTCTCTGCATCACCTGGGTGCCCCAGACCTCCCTCAATACCTGAGTTCAGCTCTCATGGTCTTTCTAATCAAGGCTCCTCTGCGGGAATGGCCAGAGAGGTGACAATAAGCAGTAGACTGTGGTGAGGAAGAGGCTACTTCTGCAGGGAATGGACTGAACTCCTCAAAACAGGGACTTTTTGTGCTGAGGTTGAGCAGCAGATGAAAGGCAGCAGGGCAGGGTTGTTGCATTCAGCTGCATGAGGCTGTTGTCTCTGGGTCTGCTACTGGGGACCTGTCGGACAGGGTTGTGCTGGGGCTGCTCTGATTGCTGTTGCTTTTGCTGTTTATGCTTAAGGCCAAACTAGAAACACAGGGATTTTACAAAGGATCATAGCCTGAGGCATCCCTGCCTGTGGCCAGGCATGTCTGGATCAGAGAGAGGGGAGGGGAAGGATGCGTGACTGCATCAAGCTCTCACTCTGTAAATACCTGTCCTGGTGCATGGTTTACCTTTGGGGTGCCAAGATTTATCCCTTTGGTGACAGCACCTTTGTCCCCCATGCTCCCACCTGGGCCACCCTGGCTCAGCTCCTCTGAGGTGCATCTCCTTCCCAAGGGACAGGTGCCCCTTGCTTTGCCCATCTTTTCCTCTCCAAATTTCAGCCTCTGCTCAGGCTGAGTTGGCTGATTCCTGGTACACAGAATCTGCCACTTCCAGAGTTCCCAGGCCCTCTGAGCAACAATAATCACCATTTTAGCCTATCACTTCACCCCAGGAGCACCCCCTACTCTGCATTCAGGGAGCCCACAGCAGCTCTGCCCCTACCAGCTCTGCCCACCTGTGTCACAGCAGTCTGGGGGGCTCCATCTCCTGAGCTAAGTGGGTCTTCAGCAATGCACTGACTTTCTGCATTGAATTAATCCTGACCTGGGTATTTGGACCTCACAACACCCTGCCTGTTTTAGGCTCCCACCTGAATGATTCCAATCTCTTTATGAGAAGGAGACACTGAACACAGAGGAAAGCCAGCTCAGACATCAAACTCCGGAAGTGGGCAGCCCTGTTTTCATCACTACAACTCAATTTGAATGCTGTCTCTAATACTTTTCCTCCTGTGCGTGAAATAAGCTTGATCTTGCCTGTTGCAGAGTGTCCATGGGTTGTGCCTTTCCCCACACCCTGTGAAGGTGTTGAGGAAGGACACATCTGCTTGCAATTTCACTTTTTAAGGCTTTTCCCAAACACTGCTATAAAGAGCAATGACATGCAGATAAAGGAACTAATGGCTTCATGTGGGGCCTGGGCAGTGTCATCAGTGCCTGCAGGCATGTGCCCAGGCATGCAGGGCAGAGTGCAGAGCTGCATCTCAGTGTTAGAGCACAGCTTGCGAGAAGGGGGTTTGGCCCTTTCCTGCTGCTGTGCGTTGATTTGCTTTTTAAATAGTTATCCAAGAAATACTACAGTGCAGGTTTGACCAACAATTTTGTGCTATTTAATGAGGTTGCTTCCCAAACCTCCTTCTCGTCTATCTCAGTTTGCTGACCACAGCTTCGGGAATGGCTGAAGCCTCCTGAGAGCCCTGTTGTGTCTTTCAGAACACTGGAAGTGACTGGAAGTTTGGGCTAAATGACCATCTGGCTTCTCTTCCCTTTGCAGGGATTTGCTTGTTGCGAGCCCTGCACGGCAGTGAGAGCTCCAGTGGCTGCTCCCAGCAGCAGCAGCAGCGGGTGCTGGGTGCAGGAGCTGTGTCCCGGGGGGCTCTGCCCAGGGGCGCGGCCGCCGCTCCACGTCGGCTCCGATCTGTGTCACACACATCACTCGGAGCGGCAGAGCACCGGTGCCTTCCGCTGGGACACTGCCGCTTGTCTGACTGGGCGAGGCTGTTGTGTAACAGGCTCCAAAGTCTGTATTTTGGGCTGCATGGAGTTTTCCAGAAGGAAAAGCACCGAGGCAGGTTTGCTGAGCTCGCTGGTATGTTCCCCCATGAGGCAGTGTCCTGCTCCCCAGGGCTGTCCTTGCCTGCCCTTGCTGCTCTCCTGCTCCCTGGGCCGAACCAGCCGAGGGCTGCAGCGCTCGTCGCAAACTGATTAAGCGTCACTTTGTCCCTATAAGGGACATAATCATTATCATCTGCATTTTACAGATGGAGGAAGCAGTGCACAGAAGCAACTTGTCCAATGTCATTTAGGGCAGAGAAGGCAGATCTGGAAGCCCAGCCCAGCTCCTGAGCCACTCAGCAGCCCCTTGCTTGACTCTCCACATACCACAGTGACTCACCCAGCAAACACATTCCTCTCCCATGAATGGTGAGAGCATCACAACTCTGCAGGGGATTATTTTTGTGTCTTTGCTGCTTAGGCTGTTGATTCAGAATATAGCCAGGACCTGGAGGTGGTCAAGAGCTGCCCCACTTGAGCAGGATATTCAGGAGGAGACTGCTGTGCACTGCCCTTACTGCTGCCAGTGCTGCAGAGAGCAGGGGTTCTTTTTGTTCTTAGCTTTTCTTCCAGAGGCCTTCTCTGAGAATCAGATATTCATAAAAACACCAGCTTTCTTCACCTCCATATCTAGGCCCCTGGGATCACAGGATGCACAGGAGGCAAGATATCTGATTAGGAACCTGAGCAACCTCTGGCCATGAGTGATGGGT
Organism: Erpornis zantholeuca; assembly: GCA_013400515.1. Taxonomy (NCBI): domain Eukaryota; kingdom Metazoa; phylum Chordata; class Aves; order Passeriformes; family Timaliidae; genus Erpornis; species Erpornis zantholeuca. The sequence goes on along the minus strand of VZTN01007916.1, from coordinate 551,647 downwards.
TCAGACTCGGTGAGGCTTTGGCGGCTGCAGGAGCAAAGCTGTACCAACAGGTTCCCTGGTGTTTAATGGGCTTTTGGAAGTGGCCATGGAAGGAGAAACACAGCTGCTGTGTGTCAGAGGAGCTCCATGTCCCAGGAGATTTTAGAAAATAAGTTGCTTTCATAGAAAATAAAAATTAAACTGCCCAGTGCACACCTGCTCCTGCAGTCTGGATACTTCCTCTGGACTGTGTCTGGGACATAGCTGGGGTCCCCAAGCACAACCCATGTTTGTCCTCGGGGGTGAGAGCAGCTCACACTGCCAGCTCAGGACAGCCAGTGTGGCCTGGGCCCAGGGAAAGCCTCTTGTCTCTCCACATGCTCAGCCTGTGTCCCATGTGGGCAGCATCCAGCAGGGAGGGGCTGTACCTGGAGCCACAGAGCCCATTTCTATGCTGTGAGAATGGCTGTTTTCAGGAGCTTCAATTTAATATTTGGAAAAGCCAGACATGGGGTTATTCTTCTGACAACCCATGTGACAAGGAGCCAGGCAGGGTCAGGAGCTCACCGTGGGTATTCGGAGCCAGCGAGGAATGGTACCTGTCCCACCCTGGAGAGCCAGCCCAGAACAGCTCCAGGGACAGCCTGGGCAGAACCTGGCACAGCTAACCCTCAGCAGCCACCCACAGGCTCACTCACGTGGTCGATGAGCTCCTTGATCATGCCATTCCACTGCCCCTTCTCATCCTGTGCCCCGTATTTCCCGTCCTCCACCAGGCGGATCTCGTAGGAGAAGCCCAGGATGATGGCCAGCTCCTTCAGGAGGTCGATGCAGTAGCCCTCGAAGCGGTCATTCCCAAACAGGGCTGTGTCGGACTTACGGAACATAACAAAGGGCTCCTCCTGCACAGGGAAAGCAAAAAGTCCCCATTCAGGGTCAGCTGGAGGCAGGGCCACCTCTGTGGGTGAGCCCCAGCCGCCAGGCACCGGCTCTCCAGGCAGGGCTGGCACTGTGACATGTTGGGAATAAATTAACTTTGCACAGCACATCAGCTAATTAGCAACCTTGTTTACCCCACAAAATTTAATTTTGTCTCTTCTGAGCAGCCAACTGTTTTCCATTTGGTAGGATTTCAGGGAGAAAAATAACCATTTCATGCTCTGAAAATGAAGTGTTAGAAACAGTAAAAGAGGGGGAGGACAAACTCAGCCCCGAGCCCTGCACCCGGTACCTGCCATTCACCACAGCGAGCAGGAGGCCAGTGGGTAAAATTCAGGGTGAGGGAGCTGTGCATGGCTGGGGCCACCCCAAAACCTCCCCACTCATCTCACTGGCACTCCCCTTTGCTGTCACTGCCTGATGGGACACGGAGCCCTGCTGCTGCCCAGGGAAACTTTGTGCTGTCTGCTGCACTTCTGCTGCCTGGGAGAGCTGGGGGTGTCTGAACCAGAGCAGAGCTGAGCACCAGCACAGGGAGGAGGACTAATAGGGATACCTCCCCTTGAGCAGGGGCTGGCAGGTGAAGTCACACAGCAAAATCCAGAGTGCTTTGGTGCCTCTCGGGCTTGGGCAGCCACTGAGGACAAGGAACACTGGGGAGCCCAAGGGAAAAACGTGTGGAGAACAGATGGAAATGGGAAAAAATGGTGGGCAGCAGGCAAGAGCTGGAAGGCAAGAGGAGAGTGAGATACCTACAGTGAGTCCCTGGCTCCAATTGGGGGTGTCTGCAGGGCTCCTGTCCTTGCCGTGGGGTGGCCAGCGAGGGAGGGTGAGGGAGGGCCACGCTTTGTGCTGGCAAACACCCTCTGTGATTTTGCTCAGGCACAGGGGGCTTGAAGAGGTGGGAGGGCAAGCCTGGAACCCTCATTAGAACCCTGTCATGTTGCCTGGTTTGGTGGGGCATGGGTGCCCTGCCCGGGGGTGCTCTGAGGAGGGCGCTCGGGGCCCTGCATGGGTCCTGGAAGCTGGTAGTGCTTGTCTCTGCCCACCTGCCAGCCCCCAGCTCTGCCCTGGGGCTCTGCGCTCCCACTGAGAGGCAGGAGGTGCCCCTTTGGCCTGGCAGCAGGGTCAGGAGGGGACGTGGCAGCACATGAAGCCCCATTTGCAGAGTTCTAAAGCCCAGCCGATCACATCACGCCCGTGGAGTTTGACTTGGCACGCGCAGCTCGGCTCAATCCTGCGCTCCCCCGCCGCCTCCTCGGCTTTCTGCTCTGGAATTAGTGCTTTGTTTGTGAATCAGCTGAATCTATGGATCTTGATATAAATACACCAGCTCCAGAGCAGCCATAAAGCACTATTAATTTTGGGAAGCGCTGTAGGGATTACATACATATTTAACAGCCGAAGCACTGAACATTAGGACGCCACTCGCTTCAGTAATGTATCTCCAGGTCTCAAACATTTCCTAGGGGGTAATTCTGAACTCTGTGAACCACTTATTCACGGACTATTTCACAATTTATTACTGAAAATGGCCAGACATCCAATTCACAAGCTCTCTCAGTTTGCTAATCGATTTCTCAGTGAAGGTGCCCTCAATTTCATAACTTCACAGTTCCCATATTGCTTGGGGAGAGCGGCGCTGGCTGCTGGGGTAATATTTCTCTTCCAACAAGTCACTGCAATATGAGCAAAAAGGGAAAAAAATAACCTTTCATGCTTTTTCCTTTAAAGGCTCCTCCTATGGCTCTTCTCTTGTCATTTACAGCAGTGCAGAACCTCAAAGGGGTGTTGCAAATGCAAATAACATCTAACGTTGTATTTTATGTTTTAGACTCCAGCATGTGCAGTGCAATTACTGCAGAACTCAGAACATTCCCTCCTCCCGTGGGCAGGGGGATCCAGGAGAGCTGTGGTTCCAAGGTGGAAGCCCTGTGGCACGTGTGCAGGACCATGGAGTGGCACAATTAATGGGAACCCATACCACCCCGTGCCTCATGTCATTTGTATGTGCTCACAGAGCATGAGATGGAGATGCTGCTCCAAAAAAGCCTGTCAAAGGCAGATGGCTGCCAGTCCCCTCCTGGCTCCATCGTTTTGCATTGTGCCATGGCCTTTGAGGTATGGTGGGTACCACAGCCTGGACCCAGACAATTCCACAGCCATGGAAATGTTTCATGGGGTGGATGGGAAGTTTCATTAGGAGCAGTGGCCGATTTGCATTGAAAGCTACAGCATTATCTGTCTTTGGCTTACGCTCTGCTTCCACCCTGCTAACCCCTTGCTGAGCGATACAAGACCTTTGATTCTAGCCCTTCTTCTGCTCTAGACCAAGTGTCCCCTTTCTCTGTTCCCCTCTGGGCACCTTGGTCCCATTCCTTTTATGATACAGATCCCCACTGTCAAGTTACTTCCTCTTGGGAAGGGAAGGACATCAAAAGGCTTCACACTGCTTCAGACTGGGGAATGCATCCCCAGCTGGCTCTGCTCCATCTGCACCTTTATGTTCCCTGAAAACATGGAACACAAAAGGGCTGGAAAATTCCCCATGGCAAGTCCGTAACTCAGGCCCAGTTTTGGGCTGGTCGGCCAAGGGCTGCTGTGTTTTGTTGCTTCCTGGTGCCACACCATGAGCCCATGCTCTGTAACAGCCATGCAGGAACCAATGCCACCAGAGTCATGAACTACTCAATAAAAACTCACTGAGATCTGACACCTGCTGTCAGATCCAAGAGTGAGCAGGAGAACAAAATACAGCGTGACACTTGGGAGCGGAGCTGGGTAACAGCAGCAGCCCTCCCTAGCTCAGCAGGACATGCTCAGGAGGACAGACAGACAGACAGTGTCACAGCTGAGCCAGGGGCTCTGGTTGCTCTTGGTATTCTCTTCAGTACCAAGAACACTCCTGCCTGAGGTGGGCAGTGCTGGCCAGCTCAGTGCCCAGTGCCGTGGCCCTGCCTGCCCATGGGTGCCATGGTGACATGGGGCTGTTCTGGGGCTCAGCATGTGCAAGCCCCCTATGCCCTATGGCATGTAGGCATCAACAAGGCACAGACCCTCCAGCACGCAGGGAGCAGCTGGGGCTGGGCCCTCTGGCATGCAGGGATGGGCAGAGGAGGACTCTCCAGCATGCAGGGATTGACAAGGGACCTGGGTGGGCAGAGGAAGCAGAAGAGCTCAGCCAGGATGAGCTGCAGTTTCCTGGGCAGGGGAACAAACTGAGGGGGACAGGGGCAGCTGAAGTGGAGGAGCTTGGCCAGGACCAGCACCAGTGGTTCTCACTGGCTTGTGCTAGCCTTGCTGGCCACCATGTGGGGGCTGGCAGCCTGCTCAGGGGCAGAGACATCAAGGATGTTGCAGGTCACCTCTGTGCAGGGACACAGGGATTGGGTGCCCCATGAGCCCTGCCCATGTACAGGTCCTCTTCCAGCAGATCTGCACTGGGGTTCTGTGAGCTTTCAGAGATATTGGATATCCCTGGGATTTGTGGGGGAAGGACAGTGACAGGCTGGCAGTCTCCTACCAGCACCGTGGTGACAATGAGGGATCTGTTGCTCAGTGAGTCTGTGACGTTGGGCCCTCGTCCTTTGGAGATTTCCGTGATGTTCAAACCATCAGAAGGGCTCCATGCTCCAACCTGAAATGAAGCAAACCAACACAGTGAACCCCCACCTCGAACTCCTCGATCCCTACCTGCATTCCTTAGTCCCTGCCTCGCATTCCTCACTTGCTCCCAGCATCCTACTGGCCTGAAAAGGGAACTTCCTTCTTTTGTCTGCAGTGAAAGGCAGCAAAACTGGAATTCCCATGTAATCTGCAGGTCACTCACTGCCTTCAGCTGCAGGTCACTCCATGACACATGTGGCACATGTTCCACAGTCCCTGTGCTGCTGCAGTGGATGAGGGCTGCAGGGACTGGAATTTAGGGGCTGAATGAATGAACAATTTGCAAAGGCACTGTATAGAGCAACAATCAAACCACACTAAAGAGTCAAAACTGGGCAAGGATAGAGCACAACAAAAGAAAAATAACCACAAATCTGAGTCCATTTTCTTTCTTTTCTATTTCTCCACCAATTTGCTTTGGTGGGGAGAATTAAAAATGACTTGGACATGGTCCCTGGTAGGGACCATTCCTTCTCTCTGTGCCATAGCAAATCAGCTGGAGGTTTCTAACACATCTCCTGGCAGGGTCCTGGGCCCCCCTTTGGGAAATCCCTGCAATGGGGGGGTCTCAGTCCTGCCTGCAAACCTAGAGGAGTTGGTGGCAGCAGCCCTTCCCAGGCATGGCACAGGCACATCAGCTCCATTTCAGGTGCTCTGTTTTCTCAAGCTGTCAAATTTAATAAATTATTAGACTTTAAAGAAGTCTATTGATCCAGAAATGGCAAAACATGTCTCTATTTAGGGAAGTCACCTGGGCGAGGCTAAGCCTGTTAACCTGATCTCCACAGTGCAGGGGAGGCTTTGGGACAAACTTTGAAGGCAGGAGTGGCTAAAGGACTGTGACAGTGAGATAAAATGTCAGGAAAGCTGGGGGAATATGGGAGTGCTGCCAGCAAATAGAGCAGGGTGGCCACAGAGCCATCCTGACAGCGAGAAAAGAACAAACCCCACCTGGAAATGGGAACAGAATGATCCATCTGTAGGGTCAAACTGCAAGGTGGGACATGGAGAGAAGCCAAAGGCAGCCAGCTCAATCCACTGGGGAGCCAGCAGCTTCCCATCTTTTATTTATGGCTGTTTTTAAGATTCTTCAGCCTCTTCAGCAGTCCAGGGGGAGAACTTGGTTTTACTGCATCCCCAAAAAGAGACTTTGTAATGAGCAATGCTGCCTGGCAAAAAAATTGTCATAAATTCTAGAAGAGTTTCCATGAACTTTGTGAAAGGTTTTAAATATTTCAGGTAAAACCGAAGCAATCCCCCATCTCTGCCTTGGATCACACAACAGCTGCAATATCAAAAATTGTTATTATTACTATTATTATTATTATTATTATCATGGATGGGAAAAAAGCAAGTCCAAGAGGCCCCAGTTTGCTGCATTGCAGCCCAAATCACTTCTGCCTTGCTACGTTTTCTTTAAGAAAATTAAATGCATGGCACTTAAGACTGAATTAATCAGTTTAAAATATTAAAAAAGGAAGAAAAAGGAAAAAAGGAAGAAAAAGGGGAAAGTGCATTAAGAGAACTGTGTGAGTCAGACAGTCAAACTATACATAATTAGGATTTGGTAATGCTCCTGTAATCCCTGGAACATCCAGGAGCTATGAGGATCAGGGGTTCAATCCTAAAGCTCAACAAACATAAGCTGTGATACATAATGCACAATCCAGCTGGGATTTGTTTGTAGTTTGGCATTTTGTTACTTCAGATTAACTATTGACAGAATTCAACAGAGATTTGACATCGATACTTTAAAACCCCTCTGGAGCTGACATGAAGCTTTGGGAAAAATAATAGCGGGAACTGTGAAATCTCTGAATTATTGGAGACAAAAGTTGGTGGGGTTTGCATCAAGGTTTGGCAGCTTCCAGTGGGCTTGATGTGACAGAGAACTGCAATATCTCCAGCTGGTGCCAGCTCTGCTCCCCACACCTGAGGGGTGCTGGTTTGACAGGAGAGAACACAGCTATGCTTAAACATTTGCATTTGCATGGTATCAAAGGCTGGCACGTTTTCTACTACCTGACCAACACAGCTCTCCAGCAGTGTGTCGGTGCTGCTGGACTTCAAAAAGATGTGTTGTTATTTTTGGGCTAGACTCAACAAACAAAATGTTTTGTAAAAAAATAAGGCTACAAAGGCCAGCTCCTGCTCAGCTCTTGCGAGGCAGCAAGGTATCTTCCCCAGCTCCGTCCTGCCTCCTTTCTCAGTCGCAGTGAGACTGAAGGTCACTGGGTTGATCTGAAATGCTTTCTTTATTCCCTATTTGACACCAAAACCTCCTCAGCCAAGAGAGGGCTGTGGTGACCTTGAGCTGTGTTACCTGAGGCACCAAGCTGCTGCTGCGGTGGGGAAGCGTGGCAGCCATTCATTTCAAAGCCCAGGAAAAACACACGGTGAGGAAGGGGGATGGGGCACAGGCTGGCAGGTCCCAGGAGCCTCGTGGTGCAGGATCCATCCCCTCCAAATGGAGGAGTGATCCATGGCTGCCTCCAGCCCTGGGGCTGCCTCCCTGTGCCGAGTGATTAATTCCCTGGACAAGTCCCCTGTGCTCTCAGGCCATGCATGGGTAATTGAAATCCCTGCCCACTGCCAGGCGGGTGTCCTGCAGGCTCAGAAGCTGTCACCCTGCCCAGAGGGACAGACCCAGCACCGTGCCCGGCTGCCACAGGCACCTTGTACCTGTCGGAAAGCAGACTCTGCTCTAGAAAGGGCCTTGCTGCCCTGCCAAATTCCTGCTGTACAGGGGATAGGCACCTGTTAGCAGAACAGGGACACAGAGCTGCTCACGGAGTAGCCAGAACCACAGAACTCCTTGGAAATCACAAGTGCCTGTGTTCTGGCCACTTGCTGCTCTGTTTGTCATCAGCTGATCTCACCTTGAAACCTGTGTTCTAAGGGATTTAAGGCTGTGCATGTTGCCTTTTTATTTTGTGTTTGGTTTTTTTACGTAATCGAAGAGAAGGAAATTAAGTCCCCAGGCGCACCTGAGATCAGATTTGCACATTAGCATGGTTTTACTGTGCCCAGAGGAGATCTGCACTACTTTGGAGGATCCAAGGTTGCAGCCTTCCTGCCCTTGACCCTCATGACACCCCCAGCCAGCCAGGACAGGCCACAGTTTGCTTTTTTCCTTATTGTCCCTTAGATAATAAACAAAATACCCAGTGCATCCTCCTGCAAAATCCAGGCTGTTATAAACTGGGGCCATTCCCAAGGCTTGGGAAATTTCATAATGGGAAATGACACCAGATGATGATCTCTAGAGCTATGGTCTCCTTGGGGAAGAACTGAGGGTTTGTGAACCAGGCCAGCAAGAGGGAGTGGGACAGGTGTCATTCCTGCCTGCTTAGGGCAGGAAGGGGTTAATGGATGCTCAGAAAGTTTCTTTTGCCTCCACTATCCCAGGAAAGTGCCACAAGCACTTCTGCAATCTGTAATCCCACGCATTGGCTTCAGGGCGAGTGAGTCATGGTTGAGCATGGAAAAGGATCTGAGAAATCCCACAAAGTGAATATCCTTTTATATAAACCCCAGAAACCTGGAATCAATACAACACCAACCATTTCTCTGTTGCTGAGCACCAGCGTCATCCTTAGCCACATGCAGATAAGACAAACCCTGCCTACCTTTTCAAGGCCATCTTCTTTGAGACTGATGATATCCAAATCAAAATCTGTCCGTAAACCACTGGTTTTATTAAAGACGATTCGTCCCGTTAATCCTTCCCATTGGGCCTGTGGAAGGGAGAAAAAGTAGCAGGGCTGTTACTTAGTATCATAAATTATCTTTTGCCCTCCACTGTATGTTCTTTTAATTAGTCCTTATGCTGGTTCTTTCTCCCTAAAGAGCTTGATTAATTAATAATCCCTCCGTCACTGCTCACACTACAGACAGAGCTGGAGATTTCCTTAACTCTCTTGCAGTCCTTGCTACAATTTCTGTTCACACCTTTTGTGTTCACCAGCTGTTGCAGGACGTGATGGCTCAGTAGAAAACGACTTGCATTTATCACGGCATCTTTGTGTGCTGCGTTTATCCTTGTGAATAGTGCTGATAAACACCGGCTGCAGGGAGCCACGTCTGGGACAGCTCCGCTCAGAAATAATCCCTTTGTGCATGAACTTGTGGGTGCTTCCAAGGTGTGCAGAAGCTTAAATGTCAGCAATGCTTCCCTCTGTCCTTCCAGATGGAAAGTGGAGCAAAAGAGGACAAGAATGTGTCCGTGCAAGCAAGGTCTGAGGTTTGGAAACAGGCACAGGAGGCTGGGGGCATGTGCTGCTGGTCCCCCGCTTCAGTTTTTGGCAGCATGAAGATGAAGCAGGTGCCCACTGGGACTGGGGACATCCTGTTCCCAGAGATTTTCAGTGCTTGGCTGACCAAGGTCCTGAACAGCCTGGTCTGACTGGGACCAGGAGCAGGAGCTTGGTGTAAAAATGCCTAAATTCAATTCCACAAAAATTCCTCTGTGATTCTGTTTCTTTCCCACATTTCACTTTGCAGCACACCTAGAATGAATCTCTCTGACTCAGAACCCCCAGTGCCAGGTGCTCTGTGTCAGCAGAGCAGGAGCTGGGGACTGCGAGGTGTCCGATGCCGGGGGCGGTGCTGCATGTGCTGTAGCATTGTCCCGAAGAGGATGCTCCCGTAGCAATGCCGGGCTGCTGCCGCAGTTTGCTGCTCAGCAATCACATCCCAGCAATGGGGAGCTGAGCCTCGGGGTCTCTCCCCTGAGCAGCTCCGTGCAGGCTGCTCACTGGGAAATGTGTTTCTTTTATGGGTGGGAGAGCTTGAAATATTCCAGTGTGATCAAGGTGGCATAATGTATTCTCAGGGGGAACAACTGGCATTTCTCCCGGTAAATGCTCTCCTCTGGCTCTCCCTCATTAATTCCTGAGGAGCAGTGACAGCCTGCTCCCAGCCTCGCCACCCTGGAGTCCTGGGAAGGCTCGTGTTTGCTCATTTGGGCGTGCAGGTGGTTTGCCTGTGGGACGCGCAGCCCGCGGAGCCCCCGGGAGCCAGGGAAAACACAAACAGGGAATGTTTGACGTTGGCAGCTGGAGCAAACACAGCTGCGTGCTGAGCCCGCAGGGTCCCGCGGGGCTGCGCTGGGAGCACCGAGGGACTGCCCAGCCCCGGCTGCGGGAGCCCGGCCCGGGGGCACAGCGCATCCTCCCGCTCCGCTCTGAGCTCACGGGAGTCTGGAGAGAGCAATTCCTCTGTTCCGGCTGCGGCACGGAGGGAGCTGATGCCTGCAAAGGGCTGACACGGTGCCAGAGAGGAGAACAACAGGCAGGGCTGGGGTGTGAGGCGCAGGGCGATTTGCAAAAGGTGCCAACCAAACAAATTATTTACACTCTGTTTCGGCAACCAGCTGGAGCGGTGCTGTGCAGAAGGGAACGAAGCATGGGAAAGGAGAGAGAGAGAGGGGAGAGGTTCGGTCCTCAGTGCATGCTGAAAGGAAAGTTCATTCTCTCTCGGCAGTGGAAATCACTTTCCCGTTCTCCTCCCGTGAATCTGTGTGCTCCGTGGAGCTTGGGCAGTGCCAGGTGGGCACAGTCTCACGTCATGGATGGATCTGCTGGGGCCAGCAGGTGACACGGCAGCACAGACCACAGTAACGATGAACAACATGCTCCACTCTTCTGTTTGGAAACTTTTGGGGATTTTATACCCAATCTTTAAACATGGCCCACACTTTCCAAGGCAGCCAGTTTCATGACTTCGCTTGGGATGGGCCACAGGGACTTGGGGCAAATAAGAGCTTTGTCACAAAGAGGGCTCTGGCAGGGTTTGCAGTGTCTCCCTGCAGCTCCACTTTCAGTTTTCCATGGGCAAGGACTCCTTTTTGCAGACAGAACAAAACCCGAGGTGTGAGTGCAGGGTTGTATGCTGGGGGCTCATTGGGAGGCCTGGTTCCCTGTGCTGTGCTCCCTTGGAGTGCCCTCTCCTCCTGATACCCTGCTCTGAGCCAGCTTGGGGCATTGAGCCAAGAAACAATTCCATGGGCTGAACAGAGAAGCGGTAATGCCTGAAATCAAAGAGGGAGAGAAGCTGCCCCCTCATTCCCTGGTCTCCACCTACTGAACCCCACCTTGGCCCATGCCATTCCCTTGGCACTCGGTCAGGGACAACCACAGCTCGGCCCTGGGGTTCAGAGGCACTGAATGCCCTTTGTGGATCCCATAAACTACTTCAATAGAAGACAAATGGCTGTTGCTGAGGTATGGAATGACCTTGGACGGAGCGGTCCAGCTGCTTGGAGAGGCCAGAGCCAGTCTCAGAGACACATGGGAGATTTCAGCTCCTCAGGGATATTTCGGCCTGGCTGCACAGGTGTTATTTTGAAGACCAAGGTGTGATATTTCCTTTCGTGGTGCACTCGGTAGCCTGGCCTGTGTCTGTGCTTCTACCCAGTTTCACCTGCCCCATGCAAGGCCGTGTTTCCTAACGCTGGACCCACCAAACCTCCACCACCTGCCCCTGCCACCCCCTAGCCGTGCTGCTCCTCCTTAGAGGGAAACACTTAGATCCAAAAAAAACAGGCTTTTACCTCTTTTATGAAGTTCATGAAGCGGGCGCCGAACCTCCAGGCTTTGTGGCGGTGGCACTGCAGGGAGTTCACTGTCATCTGCGGCGCGCGCTGGTAGCAGACGGAGACCACGTGCACCGCGTCGTACAACAGGGCAGCGTCTGTCTAAAGGGAAGGGGAACAGCGTTGGTGGCCCTGGGGTGTCCTAAGAAAAGGTGGAACCCCCTCTGAGTTACCCTTTGCCAGCCCCAGGGTTTCTCTGTCCGTGTTCCCTGCCCATCGTCCCTTGGATCTTTAGAACAAAAGCTCGGGGTTCTGTGTGAAGTCAGCGATTCTGAAAGCGTTGTTTGTCTGTGAGCAGCTATTTGGGTTGTTTCTTGCACATTTCCTGCTGTGGTGTCAAAGAGGGAGGCAGCGACTTCTAAATGTGGAAGGTAGTAACAGAGTTTTCTTGTTGAGTCTGTTTTGTCTGAGTGTAAAAAAAAAAAACCTGTATGAGAACATATTTTCCACTCTATTTTATGGATCGGAAAATAAGAAACAGAGATGTTTGTGGGCACACAATTTTCCAAAAATGACCCAAACTGTCACCAAAATCGGGACCTCGTGGCTTTGTAACATATTCCAGCATTTCAACAATCTGAACTAGGGAGAACTTTTTTTCCCCCATATAATGTGATAATTTTAGATTCAATTTGAGATGCCCCATCTCTCCTCCGAACACTGATCAAGAGAATTGGATTTATTTTTCACTCTGATGTGGTAAGACCTCCTAGTGAAAATACATTATTTTCTGGCTTCACAGAGCCACGAAACAGATGCGAGTGTAGCAGCAGCGTAATAAACCACAATAAAACAAAATAATACAGCAAATAACTGAGCAAACATCTAACAGGACATAGCCATGGAGAAAATCCTCCAGCGTTGGCAGCCATCCCTGTGACCTTCCCTTCTCTCAGCAACCAAGCATGAAGAGCAGGAGTCCCACCTGCGTCTGTGGGCGAGTGTGAACTGCAGCAGGGACACATTTGTGAGTTTGGGGCTGGGGGAAAAGGGAGGCAAGGATATGTCCAAGCAATTTCATGGTGAATTACAGACTGTAATGCCCATCTGAGTCCAGGGCCCCAGTGGATAGGCATCTGGCAAACAGGAATCAAAGGCAGGATCCCTCTGAGAAAGCAAAGAGGGGCTGGGAGCAGAGGCAGCGTTGGGGACCAAGCACTGCTGCAGGCACAGGAGGGCTCAGCCGTGGGCAGCCTGGGGAGAGGCAGGAGCCTGCAGGAGAGTTGGGATCTCTCCTCTAACAACTGAAACGACAGGAGGAATCTGAGGAGCCATTTCAAGGTGAAAGTCTGGGAGGCTTTGCCACTTTCTGGCAGATCTAAAGGGAGAGGGAAGGAGGGAGCCAGTCAGCAATTCCGGGGGTCGGAGACAGCCTCGCGAGGAAGACAGATGGGCGAGCAGGTGCTGTACCTTCCGAGCAGTAACTCAGCAGAACAGAGCTGCCATCAGACCCTAAAAGGAGTCATCAAAGCTGCAGCACAGCCTATGTTTGGGCACTGCAAAGCTCCCCCTGCATCAATCTCGGCAAAGTGCCTGGCCCAGCCTGGTCGTGTGCTGTGCTCCCAGCCCAGGGAGCTGGTGTCCCACTGCTCTTGGGGGCAGCTGAAGCCCTTTGGGACAGGTCCTGGCTACCTGCCTTGTCTGGTGGCAAATCTCTTGGCAGCTGGGCCTGAGCCGGGGTGTTGCCACAGCAGTGGGGCGTGGGCTTCACCCCAGACTTTGAGGGACGGTTATTAAAGAAAGCAAGAAAATACCTTAGCACAGATGCATGGAATGAGTTGTTACTGGTACAAGAACCAATAAAAAGTAACATTTAGGCCTTTTTGACCGTTCCTGCCTTCCTTACCACCTTGCTCTGCTTCCCAGACCCCTGTGCCCTGTTTGAGCTGCCCGTACCATCATCACACCATCAAGAAGCCCCAGCTCCGCCTTGGGTGCCGACTGCAGCCTCTCCATGGACCACTTCTCGATGATGGAGGACACGTAGGGGTTCTCCACGTTGAGGATCCGGAAGCCGGTCAGGTTCACCCCAGAGTAGCGATATGGTTCTAGGTCTAATGCATAAAGATCCTTAAAAGAGAGAAACCAGTTTAAACATTTTGTTTAGCTTTGTTTTGCTTGAGTTTTCTGCATTGATTCATGTCTGTGTTTGGAGTGAGACAGCAGAGCCTGCAGAAGGTGGGAGGGAGGACATATCCCTCAGGAATTCAGAGGATTGTGCTGTCTGTTGCCGTCAGTCGCTGCTTGCAGAGGCCTGTAGGTGTTGGTGGAATTTGGGTGCCGTATGTGCAGGTTCCCCCACACGCAGCAGAAGGGAACTCCTACCAAAGAACCAAAGAACTCGCTCTCTGCATGGAAGAGGCGAGTGGATTGTGGGGAGCAAACCAGAATCACTGCCTGTGACCCTGAAAAAAGAGACTTGCAACCCAGGGAGGGGGGATAAGGCAAGAGTTCCTGTGTCTGAAGCTCCCATGGGCCTTTCCATGGAGCATTTTCTGGGAGTGCTGAGGCCCACAGGGTGCTGCGGATGACAGAGTCACTCTGAATGCAAAACACCAATTTGCAGACTATCAAAGAGGAACTAAGACGCATTTCTTGACATTCCGACCAGCCTACACAGTCTGCAGATGAATGAGGTTGCCCTTTATACGATGTAAAAACCAGAGCCAGGCAGTGCTCAGCTCTGCTGGCTGCCGGCCTGCGAGCATTGCTTAGCAGACAGCGAGGGGCACTGGGGGGACTGGGGGGCACTGGGGGGGAACTGCTGTGGTGTAACTCTTGGCTTTCCACGTCTGAATATCAGTTTGGGGTTAGACAGCACATCAGGAGCGTGTGGCAGCTGATCTGCTCCCCAAAGCCAGGCAGCTCACAAAGCTGGGTGAGTGAGGGAATGTGGTGAGATGGCAGTCAGGGGTGGCTTGCTTGATGGGGACCATTTTGTTGGATGGGACATGTTTAATCAGCATTTACTCTGAACAATTTCTGCAAGTGTTTCATGGCAGTCTAAATGTGGGGAGGCGGAAAGGCAACACCACAAGCCTTCTGCAACAGAGCATGGGCTGAATATGTGACATTCATTGCTCTTGAATATGTGACATTCATTGCTCTGACAAGAGCTTATCCAAAAGAGGTTCAATATGGTATGAGGTGCTGTGGCTGTGGCTGTGCTGGAGCTGTTCTGTGCTCTGTGATGGGGCTGTGCTGGTGGGACACAGCTACACTGTGGGGTCACCCAGCTACAGCACCCATGTGCCCACAGGGGACTGGTGAAATCCACACATGCTGCCCTAAGCAAAGCAGAACAACAGCAACACTTGCCAGCAACTGAGACATCATTCTCCAAGCAGGACTGAGGGTTCTTACAGCTGCTTTGGTTTAATAAGCTTTGGAGGTTTGATCTTTTCCATAAGCCTGGCCTCGGCCTCTGCAGCCCCAGGGCTCACTGCTGATGGATGCAGTGCTCAAATCTGCAGGTGCAGCAGGGACCAAATCATTAATCACCCTACAGTGGAGGTTGGGGCTTAGGTTTTTGGGTTGTTTTCTTCCCCTGAAAAATTGCAAGTGAAAACCTGCACGTTCTGTTAAAGGGCATTGGGAAAGCCAGGCCACAATGTTGACTTTTAAATGACTTAAGGGAGCTAAGGGCAAATACAGTGGTTTGACCTCAGGCAGGTGCTCATGTCTCTGGCTGTGAGGGAGGACAGCAGTTCTGTGCCTGACCTGCTGGAATGGATCTGTTTTTTCAAAATTCATTTTTAATCAGTCACTTCAGTTTTTATTCCAGAAATTGTTGTGAGGAAATAATTTTGGGTTGCAAAGGCCAATGATTTCTCCCTCAGAATGTGACAATATGACAAATCCGATCCCCCAAGCTCCAGACCCCATGGTCTCTGTTGCCCATCTGTTTCCTATAGAAACCAACCTCCCATCAGGTCCCTCCTTGGTTCCAGTTTAAATCTCAGTTGCAGCCTGATTTATCACCTCCCGGAATCAGAGGATAATTCAGAACACCAGCTGAGTGTCAGGACATGGGGAGGTGTCAATGGGAATCATCAGATCAGTTTCTTCTGGATTTTCTGCTCCTGCACAGCCACAAATTGAAACATCTGGTTCTATTTTCCACCTCATCTACATTCCCTTTCACTCATTATTTTCTGCACTGCAGATTAATTCTCTCCTCCACCCTTTATTTTACTCTCGGCGTTTCTGTGATGCTCTCCCCTGTCCCCAGCTGGCCCAGCTTGGGCTCCTCGGTGGTGGCAGCAGTGCTGAGGGCTGATCCTCAGTGCATCCCACATCCTCAGTGGGAAGCTGGAAAGGTGGGTGTCCAGGAAGGGCACCCCTGTTGCTGCCCGTGGGAGAGGGGGACATTGGCCATGTCTGCAAAGCCACATTTTACAGAGTGCTGAGACACCCCCAGAAGAGTGGAGTTCTGGGGGTTCTCCCTGCAAGTAAAATCTGCATGTGACAGAGACCAGGGCTCGTCAGAGATCCTCCTCCTGCTCCTCCCCCTCCTCCTCCTGTGGTGGAAAAGGCTGATGGGGTTCTTCATGCTGGAGTCAGTGAACTGTAGTCGTGCTGCCTAGCGAAATGTTGAAGCATTTCATGCCAAGTGTTGATACACTGTGCTCAGTATTGACTGGGGACCTTTTAGAAACATTCAGTATAACATAATAGACTAATTCATTAGCACCCCATGGGTCTCGTACTGGGGAAGCTGAAGCACAGGCATTGCAAGCTAGGAAAACATTGCCTTAAGGAATGACAGATTAAAATATCTTTCCCATGATATAACTGTTATTTCAGGAAAGTGGCATTAATTGTGATTGCTTATCTATTAATTTATTATAATTCCTCTTTTCCCACCTCCAGGCTGTACCTACACATGAAATGTACTCCAGGCTCAGCTGGGGCTGATTAATAGGAGGTTATCTGGGAAATGCTTAAAGCTGCCTGGAATAGATAATGGCAGCAGGGGTAATTAAAATGTCTTTTGCATTTGAAAAATAAATTTTGTAGTTTTTAAGGGTTAGTTTAGTCTGTTTCTTTCCTAAAGGCAAAAAGATAAATTGGATTTTCAAAATCACACAAAATTCAACAGTAGACTAGACAATAGCATCTTAAATGGAGACAAAAGTGACCCTGCCAGGAAAGCCAAATGCCTCCCAGAGTCAGAGAGGAACTGGCCCGTGTTTAACAGAGGGGAGTTAATGTCAGGCTGAGTTCCTCTCCTGCAAAATAAGCCTTCAGGACTGACACTTGGGCCATAGCAGGGCTGATCCTGGCTGCAGAGGGGGTCCTGGATGCTCCTGCTCAATTGGGGTCCCACCAAATCCTGGGTGGAGGCTGCAGCCTTGCACTCTCCCTGTGCTCATTGTCAATGTGTGGGGAGCTGCACTGAAATCAAAACGACTGGGAGGGAAAATAAAATCAGAACCCACACCTGTGCACTCCAAAGGATCTGTCTGAGGGTGGGTGAAGGAAAAACTGGCATCACCCAGGCTGAACACGTGGGCAATGCTGCAGAGCAGAGGAGTTAGAGCCTCACTGGGGTCTGACCCTGACCTGCAGCGAAGTCCAGCCCTGCTCTTTCCTTCTGGGAGGGTCCCAGCTCTCACATTTCCTTGCATTTCCCACCCCATCATGGTGCAGTGCACACCAGGATGGAACACCCATCCCACCCTCCTGTTCCAGCTGCCCCCATCACATTCCACCCCCCCCTCAGTGAGTGTACAAGGTGTGTGCACAGACAGATACTTTACCAGAGTGGTGAAGATGAAGTGGTAATATTCTGTCATCATCCCCATTGCCATAGCCTTAAGGAGAGTAGGGAAAGGAGGTTAGTAAAGTGGGTACAAGAATACAACAACAGCCATGCAACATAAAACTCAGAGCTCATAGGTAAATGTGGCAGGAGAGAGCTGGAAACGTTGGGGCTGGATTCAGGATTGAGCTCAGGGAACAGCTAAGCGATGCTCAGTCACCATGGGACACATGCTCACGTGCTGAGCCGAGCTGCACTGTGGTCCTCAAACTGTTCTGAAACAGTGGCAAAGCCTCAGTATCCAGCTCCCATGAGGGCTGGTGGCATTTCTGGGTGACACTGGGTGTCCCTGGGAGTGCCAGGACTGTGGCACTTCTCTATGCTCATGGATGCAGGATCCTCCAGGGCCACAGGCTCTGTTGGCACAGCTGTGGGAAAGGGGGTCACCCTTCCTTCTCCAGTACCAAAGGAGCAACCTCACATAAACCTGTGCAAATTGACCACAAATAGCCTGTTCTTACAGTTACACATCTGTGTAGTGGCTAAGAAGGCAGATGAAAGGGTTTTGATTTCTGACTCATGTAATTCTGGGGCTCTGTATCCCCACCTTCAGTCCCATTTGCACAGACTACATGGAGCTCCTGCCTCTGTCCCTCCTTCCTGAGCACAACAGTCAGATCCTAATTTGGAGCCTGGCTTAGAAGTGGGTTAGTGAAGGTGTAGGCACAAGGATGGGGAGTGGGAGTACCCTCTGTCTCTCAGCCTTTGGAGATCACAGTCTGGAGGGCTCTTGGCCAGCACAGCTTAAGATTCCCTGCCAGTCCCTGCACTGTGGATGGCTCCTGCAGATTGCTGGGATTTGCATAACTGAGCATTGGAAAGAACAGACTGTCCTGGAAGCTCTTTCAGAGGACAACCATGGGCTGAAGAGGTCTTGGCTGGATGACCATGTCCAGGCCCCACACAACATGGGGGGAACACATTTCAGTCTATGAGAAAGGTCACCTTGAACCTGGTGGCTGGTGACAGGGAGATTCCCGTGGGTTTGGCTGGGATGCTGACTGTGTGAGCATGTTTTCTGGAGAAAACACATGCAAGAGCACTTTAAAATCCCCACTGATGGGAAAGTGACTTCAAGTCCCCCCAGGAAATGTTTGCTTCCCTTGGTTTCTTGCTAAAATTACTAGGGCGGAATTTACCTCCGAGGAAGGAAGTGACAGTCTGAAAAGAAGTGAGATGTCAAAAAACAAGGGAAAGGAAAAGGATCTGGATTGCAAGCCTAGATATTATGACTGTAGAGTGTGATTTCACCCCAGGTTTCCTGCTCTGGAAGTAGCTTTTAGAAAGCTGTGGGGGCTGTGCCTGTGGCCATTCACCATCCTGTCCCCCAACCCCTGCCTGGTCGGTGGATCCAGGGGGCTGCAGTGTAGCTCCCTCCTGCACACCCTGGTTTGAAGAACTGAAGCAGGGAATGGTACCTCAGGATGGGAAGCACAGTTAGTGATGGGAAGCCAATCTGGAGCAAATAATGAGATCCCAGTTCAGGTTCTACAGCTGGATCATTCTGGCCATAGCTGAGGAGCTCAGACACACTGTCAGAAGGAAGCTCCAGCTTCCCAGCGCTGGCAGCCTGGGGCAGGATGCATCTGGGTTTGTGGGGAAATGAATAAATGATCATCCAGGTGGATAAGCCACAGGCAGTGGCCAGGATGAGAGCAGGAGCTCTGTCAGAGCTGACAGGCACAGCTGTGCCCTGCAGAGCACAGTGGCTGCCTGGGACAGTGTGGGGAAGGCTGGGAACACACCTGGAGTGATAACAAGGGACCAAAACCGAGGAAGGCTGGAGAATCTGGAGTAGAGCGAGAAAGCCTCACAAGCAGGACTCACTCTCTGATAGGTTTCTACAATGATTTGTTTTCCAAGAGGGTAAAATAATGGGTGGTTTGACATCTGGTCACTCCAGGGGACCCAGGCTGGAGCAGTAGTTGACAGTGTCATCTGTACAGTTGTGCCAGCTCATGTTACTCAGGGATTACTAATCCATGGGGCTTTTTACTACTCCAGTTTAAAAAAACTGCCCAGATGATCACAGGTGTGCTGTGGGAGCATGGAACCTTGAATCCCTGGGGAGGAAGATCCTGACTGGCATGGTGGTGTGTGCAGTCAGAGCTGCTTCAGCCAGCACAGGCTGTAGGTGCTCAAACCTGTGTCATCTGAAGAAGTGCAAGGAAAATCAGTGTCAAGGAGTGGAAATTTTAGCACAAGTTTTGTGAGAACCTTGTTGCCATCCATGAGGCTGCATGGGGTGGCAGCAGGGCCAAGAGACTCCAGGGACTCTGTCCAGCCAAATGTCTGCAGAGCTGACTGGTGTAGTGAACAAAATGTTACAAAAGGCACCTAACAGCAATAAAATATGAATATTACTCATTCTGGTATAAACAGAACGCTGGGCTTCCTCCCTGGGTTTTTTTTTTTTTGCAGTCCATTATTTGTTCTGTGCATTGTTCTTCTACCACTGTGAAGGGAAGCAGACTCCCCTCCTCTAGGAGATGGCTTTGTCTAGCTCGTACTTTCAGTTCAAAAGAGCTGTTTCACAAATACATGTGAAGGTGGCACTTCTAAACATGTGTTTCTTGCTACAGGTAGGGAAGTGAGGAAAATATGAGGTTTCTAAACTTCCTAATCTTAAGCAGATGCGGGTGAGCTGCAGGTTGTGGTGCACCTCCCCAGGCCTGCCCAA
Organism: Erpornis zantholeuca; assembly: GCA_013400515.1. Classification (NCBI taxonomy): domain Eukaryota; kingdom Metazoa; phylum Chordata; class Aves; order Passeriformes; family Timaliidae; genus Erpornis; species Erpornis zantholeuca. The sequence goes on along the minus strand of VZTN01007916.1, from coordinate 531,964 downwards.
TGTTAGACACCAGAGTGGCCAGGCATGCAGAGACAGCCAGGCTGTGGTTTGTGTTTGTGCAACTTCCCAGACTCCAAAAACACTGCACAGTATTTCCCTGAGTAAAAATACACTGTGTTATATTGCTAAGCTGAAATCCATGGCTTCAGGTCCCAACAAAACCCCGACACACACACACACACACAAACTCAGCCAGAGAGACTTAAAGAGATTTGTCTCCTCTAGTGCCCCCTCTCCTCCATCTTCCTCACTCTGCGCTGGTGGTGATGAGCTGAGCAGATGGCACAATAAACTATAATAAACTGCATAATAAGTGAGCAGCACCAAACACAACCAGCATGGGAAAATAACTGGCAGGAGACAATAAGCCCCTTCTATTGCTTCCTATAATAATCCCTCCCAGGCTTTTCCAAGTTCTCTGAGCACTTCCCTTCATTTTGCATCAAGCAGGCTGCAGGAGAAGGCTCTTGCCTTGTGCTTGCTTTCTCATCCATTTGGGGATTTATTTAATCTGTGTGGTGGTGTCGTGCTGGGCTGATAGGAGCAACGCTTCCACCAGCTAGTTTTTAGCATCTTTGTGAGAGCCTTTTCCTTTGCCTCATATTGACCCTGAAACCCAAAGGCTCTCAGGAATGAGGAGGAGCTGGGGTGAGCAACAAGAATGCCAGTGGAGGAACTTGTGGAGGAAGAAAGGAGGGAGCCTAAATGAATGGAAAATCACTGACATCTGGCTTAAAGTCCAAGAATTGCAGACAGTGCTGGGAAAGGGACAGGGAATGCCATCCCTCCTGGCTGGGCCTGGCTGGGAGAGCCACAGGTGCCAGTCTGGATGGAGGGGGAAGAGATAAGAGGGAAGAAGGCTGGGACTGTGCAGAGGCAGGGAAAGCCACAGAATTGTCTGGCACCAGCCTGGGCCTGGTGCTGAATTCGGCACAGGCACTTCTCCTCCTGTAACATTTGTTCCTTCTTACCCACAGCCACTGCTTGGTACTTCCAGTTTATCAGTGAAAACTCCATTTTCTGTAGAATCCAGCAGTGTCCTTGAAGGATGGACATGCTGTAGCTTTTAGTGTGATGGTGGATTGTGGCCCAAGGGAAAGCTGCACCCCAGTGTGGGGTCAGTCTGCAGTAGGGCCACCCCACACCCATGGGCTCCTAGGCAGCCACCTTGCTTTCCCCCTCACCCCTGCTCACCTGCTTGAGGATCTGAGCTGCCATCAGGTGGCTGCAGTCGAAGATGATGCGGAATTCCCTGCCCCGCTTCATCTCCTTGAGCAGCGGCCGGGCGTCGTCTGTGTCCAGGGGGAGCTGGCGGATCTTCAGGCGGATGTTGTAGCGGGACGGGGCCATGATGAGCTCCTGCAGCCTTATGAGGCCTTGGGGTGTCACACAGAGACAAACCCACAGTGTTACAGGTCTGCCTTCCCCCCAGGCTGGGCCACAGCCGCTCAGTGCTTCTTCTGTTCCCCACGGAATGAGACCGCGACCTCCTTCCCTCCCTCCATCCATCCCTCCCTCGCTCCATCCATCCATCTATCCATCCCTCCCACTCTCCCTCCCTCCATCCATCCTTCCCTCGCTCCATCCATCCATCCATTCATCCCTCCGTCATCCATCCATCCATCCATCCATCCATCCATCCATCCATCCATCCCTCCCTCATCCATCCATCCATCCATCCATCCATCCATCCATCCATCCATCCCTCCCTCCCTCCAATGGCCATTGCTGAAGGGTATCAAAGCCATGTCAACCATTAACCCCAGAGCAGCTGTTCTAAGACAGAATGGCTTTTCCTGGTGGTTCCCTGCCACTGCTGCAGCTGGTAGAGCTGGATGGGGCTCCTGCACTAGGTAGGAAGGGGAGAACAGTAGGTTGGTCCTAACCTCTGACACATCTGGGATCACAAAAAAAATTTCTTAAGCAGATGTGCCCTTGAGAAAGGACAGGATGTGATAATTGTCTACACAACAAATTAAAATCTGCAAATTTACCATGCACAGCAGCAAAAAGGAAAAAATGAATATGCACTTGGATTTATGAGTCGTGTAGATTGTAATGGTCACTTAATCACAACTCGTAACTTCCTACTACCCTCAGAATTCATTTCTGTTTCGTGCATAAGGCAAAGAGCCATGGTGGATGCAGCTGAGCAGGAATTATTGGAATCTGGTGTTGCAAGGAGAATCTCAGCAGATGCCTATTGCAAAGGGGAGGAGACAAGCGTGTCCCTCTGCATAGTAGAAGAAACACATTAGAATATGCCACGAAGGGAACATACTGTGACCCACATTTGCAAAACAGGAATGTCAAACTGTGTTCTCATCAGCCCTCCCCTAAAGAAACCATTTAGTTTAGTGAAATTAGGTTGGACAGGCTATCCAATGTGGCTTTTGTTTTTTGGGGGGGGTCTATATCTAGCGCTGTGCAGTGCTTTGCTTTGTTTAACCATCAACAGCTTTCCTTACATGAAGAACTTTGCCAGCTCTGTGTTACAGAATTATCCAGAAAACAACGAACTTTCCAGAACTGCTTTTGGTTTTAGCTGGAAACTGCTCCCTCCATGGCAGCTGCAGACAGGGGCTTTTCTGGTGCAGAGAGGCACCACAGTCCCAAAAGAGCCAGGCTTAGATGGTCACCCCCTGTCAGTGAACCCCCCCATGACCCTTTGCCAGCTCGTGGGGCCAGGGGTTCCCCGCTTGCTGAGAGCTTTGTGAATGAAATGCTTGGAAAGATCCCAGGGCCTCCCACAGCACCATTCAGAACTCCTGGGAACCCATCACTGCATGGGGCATTGTTTGGCTCCAGAGAGGGTTCATCAGAAAAGCTCCCAAAGAGACCCAGAACAGAAAATCTCCAGGATTCCTTCTTTAACCCTCTCCTTTACCCACCTGTGCTGTCATCGTACACCACCGTGGCTGACCTCCATTTCAGATACTGCACGAGGTCCAGGATGGCGTGGCTCAGGGAAGCATAGTCAGGGTACAGGTTGACATAGAAAGTGTCCTTGTTATCCAGAGGGTGGTGCTTCCATCGGAGCTGTATGTGTGGCACTTCCAGGGCGTTGCAGATAGACTGGACAGCGTTGGTGCAGGAGCCTTGGGAAGGTCCAAATATTGCAACGACCCCCAGAGCGAGCTGGTCACAGGCTGGGGGGGGAAGGGAGGGAAGTTGTCAGCAAAGCCTTGGGGGCTGAGTGTGAGGCAGCCCTGGGCACAGCCCTGCTGCCTGCCCTGGGCTGGGCCAGTGTGTAGACAGACACTTCTGGGCACTGACCCAGCACTGATTCTGGGTAATTACAGCAGTGAGGAGGCACAGAGAGAGAGAGAGAGAGAGGAGGAGTTATGCTAGGTGGGTCTGGACTAGTGGGTAGAGGCACAGAGGAGTCCCAAGCTCCTCTGAGGGAGCCTTCACCACAAAACCAACTGAGAAGGGCCAGGGGGTCACTGAGCTGGCTGGGAGCAGATAGCTCCCTCCTGGTGGTGTCCCTCCAATAGCAGCCATCTCAGGCAGCAGGTTTCCTTTCTCTCCAACCAGAATCAAACTCCACGAGCCTGCAGGTCATCAGCTCGCAGCCTTTTCTGTGCAGTCCCTCCCCTTCAGCATTTCAAGCGTGCTGCTGTTATCCAGTAATCAAAAGTGCTGTTATTAAGAGAACAGAACATCCATGTGACGGATGTGAACACTGCCAGGGACACAGTGACACAAACACCGGCGTGGCCTCCAGACCTTCGCTCAGGATTAGAGCAAATGCTGAAAGGAGTTTTGTGAGGTTTTCAGAGGGAAAAAAGGTAGTTGTTCCCCTTGTATTAAAATGCCTCTGGAAGATCAGCTCCAGCAGGGGTCCTCACCCAGATCACTGGTGAGAGCAGGACAGAACAAGCTGCTGGTCTGGAAACCAGACCTTTCTTACGCTGAATAAAGGGCCACAAAGCTGCTCAGGTTTGCTCTGCTCTTACCTTTCTTAGTTGCTTCAAAGCTGTCGTGGAAGTGTATCCTCTGGATATCATAGGTCAGGGTTGTGTTGGGCAACAAAGTCCTGTTCCTGTTAATGATGTTGGCGGAGAATCGGAAGGCATGTTCCTCTGCACTCATCACCTGCGGGTTGGGGCCATCTGCGTACTCAAAGATTCCTCCTGCAAGACAAAAAAATCCACCTTTGAGCCACAGTTTGTTTCATTAACTTATGCAGCAAGGATGAGAAAACTCTTGGAATGTTTGCAGGTGGAGCAGGGCTTGCTCGAGGACCTGTCTGGTACTGAAATGAAGACATGAAGACTTGGATTTTTCTTATATCCTGGTATAGCTGAGAATGTTCAGAGTGGCGTTTTTGTGGGACAGTAAGAGGCAGTTTAAAGTCTTGGAATATTTTTATGAGCCAGATAAGTGGCTTCCCATAAAACTTTAGGACCAGACGTTGGGAAGTGGACAGGCTTATTGCCCAAATGCAGGGAGGCTCCAGGTCTGTGCTCTGAGGAGTTACTGAGTACCAAACCAGCACTCCCCTCCTCTTGAAATTCTCCTGCCTCATCACCCACCTCTGCTCCTCCATAGGAGACAGGCAGGGCAGTGCTGCTGATGCCTATTTTTAGTGCCATTTTCAGTCCCCTTCTCCTTTTTTATTGTTCCTCACCTTTAGTTCTCAAAGTTCTTAATTCAGACCAGCAGAGACTTCTGGATTTGCCTACCCTACAGCTCCTCTGCTCAGTAATGCACATCTCAGATGCAGCTTTGCTGTGTCCAGAAGTTGTTAATGCCATTACACCTCCCCAAGGGCAACAAGCTCATGTCACAGCATTGCTGGGTTTCTTGGCTCCGTGTCTGTGAGTCTTGTCCTCAGTTCCCACCGAGAGCTGTGCTAAATGGAGTGACTTGGTGCAGGCATTATGTAACAACATGTCCTTGTCTCTGAGATGCAGGAGCTGTCCTGCACCCCTTGCAGAACCACAGAAAGACACAAACCTTGCTCTATCTTACTCAAAAGTAAACCACTATAATTAATGGATGAGCGAGATAAGCAAGTACAATTGGTAACAGATGGTCTCAGGGTTCATTAGCAGAAAGAAAATCTTCCTCTTCAATTTAAGATAGTCCTCAAATGTTTTGTTGTAGACAACAGATGTCTGCTCAGCCCTCCTGGCTTTCAGGCAATGCCATGAATCCTTCTTCAGCAGCCAGAGCACATTTGCTATAGTTTTGTGGCAGTTTGGTGTTAGCCAGGAGTGCCAATATAGCCAGAGCCAGGCTGATACTTCACTGACAGCCATGCTCTGTGTGTCCTCCCAGGAATGTGACCAGAGCCATGGACTGGATGAAGCACAGGAGTGACAGCTGGAGATATTCTCAGCAAGGAAGCAGGAGGACTTGCAAAAGACCTCTGACTTTCTGCTCCCTTTGATCGTGACAAGTCCCTTTCCTCCTCTTCCTCTGCAGTCTTTGTGCATCTGTGTCCCCGGTTGTGAATTGAGTGTGGGAATTAATTTACATTCATAGACATGAAAAAAGTTTGAGCTGTTCCCTGAATGTCTCTGCTAGAAAAAAAACCACTGAACTCAGTGCTAATTTTGGTAATAGGCAGAAGAATAAAGAAAAAGAGGCTGAATGCTCATTCCAGAGCGTCATTCCAGTCTCACGTGATTTTCAGCTAGTCACTCATGGGCAGGTTTTCAATCCAGAATGCTGAGCAGCATGGGCAGGAGTATAGCAGAATTGTCCACATGCCTCATTCTCACTGGACTATGCCAAAACATTTGGGTTTCGACTGGTGCAAAGAAAAATTATTCATCCCCATCAAAGTTTGCACATGCTGGCAGCTCAATTAGGGCAGAAGAAGATTCATATACATCAGACACAACAAACAAAACTAAAGTGAGTGTGAGAATAGCAAGGGATTTTTTGTTTTCTAGCATTGTCCTGAAGTGATAACTGCTTCATGTTACATTGATTATCCACTAGCTAGCATCAGGCTTTCTCTCAGCCCAGCACTTTCAGGGTTGCATTGGAGCATGTCTTATTATGAGAGAATATAGAAGGGCTGAGTATGGGGATTATTGGTGTTTGATCCTAAATAAATTCCTGTTCCAGACATCCAGCTGAATATAATGGGCTTTTTGACAGGAAAGAATTTTCTGTGCAGCCACCCAGTACCTTGAGTTCAGGGCCAGATGATGAGAGAGCTGGCAGGAAAAAGGGATGCATTTCTGTGTATTTCCCACTGCTGGGAACACACCAGGAATGCACTGGGACATTGGGAATCTCCCACAGCTGCCAAGGTGCTGAGGGCAGCCACCACATGCCCCAGCCTGGTCTTTGCTCCAAAACTGGGGAGGCTGGGAGCAGCTGATGTCAGACCTGCACTGCTGGCAGAGCTCATCCCCTCGGATCCTCACATCCCACGCTCCCGTCCCTCTTGGCTGCTGCGCCGCTCCTTCAGAGACGTTCATTCCCATCATTATTTAAAGAGCCTAATAACTGGCTTGAAACAGCTGATTAATGCATAATCTTCATCATGATTACACAGCATAACTGGCATTAATTTGCAAAGCCAGCTAATTATGAAAATAATTGTTGCGGTTCTTCCATTGGAGCAAAATGGAGACGCTCAGCTCGTGGCATTGAGAGCAGGAGGGATGTGACATCAGCTGGCTGATGGTTGGGCTGGGGGAGCCCAGGGGTCCCCTGCAACCCACAGAAGGAGAGATGAAGGAGCAGGGCTGGGCAATCTGATGCCAGGGTCTGGACAGTTGTGGGCAGCTCCACTGCAGGTGATCCCACATGGGCTGTGGGCAGAAACCTCATCTGGCTTCACTCTCTCAAACAAGTCAATGGGTGTGAAAAGTCCCCAACAAAACAATCTCCACTTTTATACACCACCTATAGCAACAAATCCCACCCAAGAGAGTAAAACTAAAGCTTCTTTAATGTTGCTGTCTCTCTGTAAACCTCTGCCCTATTTTGGAAGCTAGTTCCGTGGTCTTGGAGGTCACTGGATGCTCTGTGGTGCTCATGGACTTTCCCACTCTTTCCTGTCTGCGTGGGTCTCAGCTTCTCATTCCTTCTTTGTTTCCCCTCCCATGTCTTGGCAGAGATATAAAAGATGGCTGTGACAAGGTCTCTCATGCTTTGTGACATCCTCCTGAGGTTCGTGAGAGGATTTGCTGCCTGATTTATCTGTGCTGTTCCTTAACCAGTCAATAGAGCCTGTGGACTCCCCACTGCAGCACCATGAGCTGTTCAACCCACACTGAAGTTTATCAATTCAGGTTGACTTTGTTTGCATAGATATTTTTCCCTGGAAACCTTCTTTTTATGCCATGTTTGTAGGGCCTTTGGTGCAGTGGGATCTGGGACTGGGAGTCAGCCTTGTAGGAGATGCCTCACACAAGTTGTTGATGAAGGCTTTCAACCCTTATCACTTACTTTTATGTATTTTTTTATGAAGTCATCCATTATTATATCTGACTTCTTGGATTTTAAAATCAATCCCAGGCAGGTTAAATAATTATTCAGTTGTCTTTTACTCTTAAAGCAGACTAATTGCTCTCTGGAGAGTGTCAGCCAGCATATGGGAAAACACACTAATTACAATTACCTTCATGTCTGACTGTTTTATGTTATTTAACTTGATGACCTCAACGTCGCTGCTAAGGTGAGGAGTTTTCAAAATCTGAAATGAAATTCCAGAGCAAATGCCTGAAACTCCTTTTGGATCTAGACCAGAGGAGCAATGGTGGGGCCAGGCTGGCAGAAGGAGCCTGGCCTGGCACAAGGGGAGGTTTGGCTGAAAACCACAGAGGGTCTCACTCGGAGTAGCAGAACTTGAGCCTCTCTTGAGGGTAAAACCTGGATCCCACAGAACACCTAAGATCCCTTTGATAACAATCAGAACAGGCCCAGGTCTGTCTGCATCCAGCAAAACTGCACTGCCTTCCTCTGTCCCTATGGATGGTGATGGAAGACCTTGGGAATGGCCCTGGGATGGAGCTGGAAAGACACCTGGACAATGAGCTGGGAACCATCCTCCACTACTCCAGTGGACTACTCCCAGGACATGCCTGCATGCCCTCAGTGCTTGTGCAGTTATTTTTAGCTTTGTTAAGAGCTAAGCCAAGAAAGTCAAAGTATTTTAGGTTTTCACTTCTCCCCTCTTTTGCTTTCTACCAAAACAAACAGCTTCATTCTCAGAAAGAAAATTCCAGCAGCCCTCAGTGTGCGGTGTGATCTCTTATCTTCTACTCCTTATAAATCGCGGAGTTATTTAGCTTTGAAGAACAACTATTTCTGATAACACTTTCCTCTCCCCCGCTGACAGTGTTGTTCACACATTCAGACAGCTCTGACAGCCTCTTTCCATGTGACATCCAGGGAGAAATACCTGGTTTGAGACAGCTCTTACTGAGGATGGAGCCAGCAGAGCTCCTCAGGGACACGGGAGCTCCCCTGTTCTCTCACAGCCCTTCCACGCCCAGAGCTGTATTTTCTGTGGTTTTTTTTCTCTGAGGTTATAAAATGTTTTTCCTGTTGCCTTCTGAGGCATGGGATTTGCCCTCTTCTGAGGACAAATCACTCTGTTTTGGGGACAATATTAGCAAATGGGCCAATCAGGACAGGTGCACAGAATTTAGTGCCTGTTCCTGCAGGATGCTGCTCCACAGGTCCCTGAGGCAGAGAATAGAGAGTCTGTGGAGAGTCCTCCTCACAGAGCTGCCTCCCTGGAAAGGCTTGGAGAACAACAGTGCTGCTTGGCTGACAAGTCCAGTGGGGAGAATCTCACTGTCATGGCCCAGGTCCCCTGGGAGCTGCTGTTTATGCAACACCATTATATAGAGAAACGAGATAACACTGCTGGGAAACGAAAGAAAGTTCTCTGGAGCATGAGGTTGTGACTGGGAATGGGGCTTCAACTCCCAGAGCCTGCCCATCCTGGGGGACTGTGTCAGTCTCAGGTGCAATAATAAGGATGCAGTGAGAACAGCAAAAAACCTAAAGGCAATAAATATCAGCAAAACAAAAAGGGAAAGCAATGACAGATTTATTCACAAGGAATCTCTCCTTGCACCTTCCCCCAGGGAGCTGCTACTGTGAAATGCTCCACGAGTATGCTCCAAGGAGCTGGTCCTGTGCTCAGCCTGGCATGGAGCAGAGCCCCCGGGTCTGGTGTGGATGCCAGCTGGTCCCCAAACAGAAGCAAACCCACCCCACAAACTGATGAGTGAGAAAAGCAGTGCCAGGAGCGCTGGGGGCTCCCGGAGCCCTTGTTACTCTGGGAAGCCCTTGCCGACAGAGAGGCACAGCAGATCCCCTGCCCCAGCCCTCCACAGGCTCCCATCCAGCCCTGTGTGCCACATGGCAGCATCCCAGGATGTGCCCTGCAGCAGGACCACGGAGCTGCTCCGTGCCAAGGCGGTAAGCACAACTTGCAAGCTGATTGAAACAAACCTTCTGGGAAGGAGCTGAAAATAATTCCCGTGGTCTGTCAGTGGGTTCTTGGTTCTGACAGAGCGGCAGGATCTGAGTCCCTGTCCCCTTCAACTGCTGCTGATCATGCACTGGCCCTGTCACTTCAGCGTGGCACTGCCTAATGTGATGCAGCACAGCCACGGATCCAAAGCAATTTCAGGCTTCATCAACACGCATCACGCAAGAGAGCCCCTGTGCAGGGCTCGGCAGCCCGGGGGCTGAGCTGGCCCTGCCCACAGGAGCTCCTCGCTCTGGATGCTGATTGCTAAAAACCCAGGAACAGGATCTGCCTGGAACACAGGGAGAGGATTAACCTCAGAGCCGGCGCGTCTGGATCGCTTACACTCACGCGCTGCCTGCGTTCATTGTGTGTCTCTTCTGTACAAATTACAAAGGCACCAGCCTGTCCCTGAGCTGCTCCCATCCTGGCAGCTGCCTTGGCTCTCAGGTCCAAGGCATTTCCACCTGTTTTTTCTGAGGACCCCAGTTTCATGCTGCCTCCCACGACATACCCATGAACGAAGCCCATGGCATACCTGCCCATCCACGAGCTTTCCCTGTGTCCACAATGCCCTGAAGAGAGATGGAGCCAACCAGGGGCTGAGCACAGTTTGGGCATTCCTGAACTCCCCAGCACACTTGACCGGATTTGCTCCCCAACATCCTTCACAAGAGGCAGGGCATGGAGCTTGAATCCCCCACGAGCTCAGGGGAGGGACAGGCACAGTGGGGTGGGGGATCCCCCCAGTGTCCAGGAGCTCACTGTCCCCAAACACCCTCAAACGTGCCCAGGAACATTTCTATTTCAGCTGCTGTGATCCACATCACGGGGCCAAACCTGAGTGGGAGCAGTCCTGCTGTCACCTCCCTGCCACAGCCCCCCACACTGGGGGTGTCCCTAGGACCCCACTGTGGCTCGTAGAGGAGCTGATGGACAGAGATTCCACCTCTGATTCCACCACATGGTGCAGCAGGAGGAAGAGCCAGGTACTTGCTGAGTAATGCCAAGGAAATGAATTCAAGCAGAAAATCAGATAGGCAAAGTGGGAGTGTGTCCCACGAGGGAGGATTTCCCACCTGCCAGGGCAGAAATCCCATCACAGCAGGTTGATCCATTCCCAGGAGACGGCGTCTCCTTCTTTTCTCATTTTGGCATTGAATATGCAAAATCCTATTTCATTTGCTCTGAATTAGGCACTTCATGTCACAGGGGGTGACATTCTTCTATGTATAAGCTGCTTAACAGATGAGCAGTCAAGTGGCAAAGCAGTACATTATTAATGCTTCTGGTTAAATTAACTGATTAAAACCACTGGAGCTAAAATGTGTGTATCAGCACTTTACTCGCACTAAACGAAGAATTAATGGAACATGGCGGGTTATGTTTTTAATGAACACTCGATAGGGAAGGTCTGGAAAGGTTTGTCACTGCTCCTAGGGATGACCTGTTGCATCCTCAGCTGGAAGCTGGCACTGCTCCTTCCCCCGGGCCAGGGCATGGCCAGGGCATGGCAGAACAGGCTGAGACTCCTAGGAGCAAACCTCCCCTCATTGCAAACCCTCCTCGTTTGGCCTAATTGGCAGCATTTCCTCTGCCATGCTTTGAACAAGCTGTTCTGGTGTTGCACGTTTGACATCTGAGGAGGAGCGTTTAGCGCAGCGGCAGAGCGTAACCCCGACCAAGGGAGCGGATCAAAGCGCTAATCTGAGATCAAAAACCTTCAGTGGTGCTACAGCAGAAATAAATTAAGCTAGCAACAGATTTCTTAATGATATTTAAATTTCTAATTTGCATAATACATGATTAAAATGAAATGGGCTTTTTTTTTTTTTTTTTAAGCAGCCTCAATTAATTTAAAAAAAGAAAGCAGCATCATACTCTCAGAGGAACAGATTCCCATCAAGATAAAGGCAAGGAAAATGCCACAAAACTTTTAATTTACCCAATATTCAGCTCAGGAAATGCGAATCTCCCAATGTGACTGTGGAGTTGCAGCCTAGGGGAGACCTCCCCTAGGGGCTGATCTCCCAGTGATGCCCAGTCCCACCATTGCCCTCAGCACTGGCTGGGAAAGGCTCCCACAGGCTCTGAGTGCTTTATTTCTCTGTAAAAGGAATATCCTTATGGTACACCTCACCAGGTACCTGGGCTCCCTGGGATTATTCACCAGTTCACATTTGTGTGTGAGCTGCCACGGGCATGGAATTAAACCACGGAGTCAATTCCAGCCTCCACTCTCTGCCACCTCACTGCCAGGGAGGAGCAGCTGGACTGGACTGTGCCATCACCCCCAGTCTCCCCCATGCCCATCCCTGCCCTCCTGCCCCCTCCCCAAAACCTCACTGAAACAGTCTAAATGCAGCAGATGTGTGCTGGGAATCACCAATGGCTGATAAAACAGGCACACTCAAACGTCACTTCTGTGGCAGTGCTTTGGGCTAAGATCATGTGTTACACTGCAATATATGGGGGGAAAATGGGTTTGAAAGCTTCAAATTATTGCAGATCTGTACTACAGGGTTGAGGTGACCCAGCTGGAAGTGCATTTTCTATGGTGTTTTATGACTTGTGCAGGGATCTGGGGTGTCCATCGGGGCACGGCTCAGGCAAGGTACGAATCAGGGAGTGAGGCCACACTGAAACCCAGCTCGTGCCAGGACTGACCAGGCATCTAACAAAGCCTGCAGGGTGATAAAATACTCTGGGTTTTTCTTTACTGTGTGCTGGAGAGCTGAGGGCTGGCCCCATGTCCCCCTGCACACACTCCCCAGTTTGGGGCTCCCTGCCCAGCAGAGCTCCCACTGAGCTCCCACTGTTTTTCTAATTTATCCCAGTGCAAACTGGTTCATTTGTGAAAATTCACTGTAAACTGGATACAGGGTGTTGGAAACCAAAGCCACTTCTTTTGGGAAAAAAAAATCAGCTTCCCAGGTAAACTGGATTTTGCAAATCTCCGAGCTCAGCTCTGGGAGAGCCCACTGGCCACATACAGACCTGCCAAACTGAATTAAAATGCCAATTATTGCATGGTAATTAAATGCTTCTCCAATATTTACTGCTAAGACCCAGCTAATAAATGTTAACACCCACCTGGCATGTAGCATATATTAGACTTAGGAAACCTACATTAAATGCTGTTCTCCACCCAGTGTAGCCAAACACTGACAGTCAACTGCTTGTTTCTCATTCTTGCATTGATGCTTCCAAAAATTGGAGCCTTGACTAAGACGATGCATTGAATGGCAAATGCAGTTCTGCAAATATTATGACATATTGTTTGTCATCTGCCCTAAATATTTAACAGTTTCATTTTACAAGATTTTTTTGCCACATGCTGAGTATTTGCTCCTGATAGATGCTAAATTTGACTGATGGAAGGGATTCCATTCATGAGCTGACAGTCTCAAAGCCTTGTCAGGATCTTTGCTGTTGGCATCTTCTGTTTAAAAGAAAGCAGAGAAGGAAAAAAAAAAACCCTCAGAGTGCCCTGGGAAAATTGTTTCTGCTTAATCCCATCTCCTCTCCTCAGAAAATCCTTTTTGTAGAAAGAGATCAAAGGTCTGTAATAGATTTCAACAGGTCTCTGGGAAGTGTGGGATGCAGAGGGAGTGTGGGGCTCTGCAGGACTGACCTGCCCCTGCAGCTGGTGCTTGGGGCAGCCAAATGTGTAATTGGAGGATTCAGAGACCGATTTTGCCTTTTCCTCTTCCTGTTTTCATGTTTTAATGTTATTAATCTGAGGGAAAAACCAGACTTTGCCAGGATGTGGCACTTGCTGGGCACAGGAGGTGGGGGCAGCACAGGGGCCTACACTGGGACTCATTGAGAATAAAAGCTCACAATTTTTTACAAATTCCTTCCCAATCTACCTTAACTGATATCTTTTATGGTGGGAAAGATCTGTCTAGGGTGGGCATTTTGTAAATCTACAAACTGCAATATATTTTATGAACTGTTATTTTCCCTTCCTTTGTTTTAACCCTCCCCCTCCCATTTCTTAATTTTCAATTCTGAATGCCCAGGGTAATTACAGCTGAAAGAATTGCTGGCTTAAAAGCAGCACTTTATTCCACAGAATGAAAGAAAAAAAGGGAACGACAAAAGGATCTGCTCTGAAAAATGCTTTCATTATTTTCCTGTCATCTGTACTCTTGGTTTACAAACAGCCACACACAGAGCAGGGGATGGGAGGGGACGTGCTGGACCTGCCCAGCAGCACAGCTCCAAAGGAATCCCACATTCCCTAAATGATCAAAACCAGCTATTAAAAACCTATTCTGTCTCAGAGAGGAACAGGCTGCCCATGGAGGAGCAGCTGGCATGGGGCTGAGCACGTCACTGCACGGGGCTCAGGGAGTGTGGCCAGGGATCCCTGGTGCCGTGGTGGGTGCCCTGCCTGCTCCCTGCCATGCTGCCAGCCTGCCCTGGCTGTGGGTTTATCCTCCTCCTGCCTCTGTGCCCAGGGTCAGGGCTGGGCAGGTTCCCTTGCAGAGCTGGGTGTTCACAGCAGAACAGAGTCCTGATCCCATCTGTGCTGGGCTCTGCTCCCATGGGAAAAGGGCTTTGGATTGTGCCGTGGGAGGGGACCAGACCCAATGGGCTTTCAGGGCTTCAGCTGCCCCAGGCTGAGCTCTGGGGAGGGCAGGACCCCACTGCTCCGGAGAGGTGAGGAGCACCAGCTGCCATGGGCACCACATCAGTGCCACGGGCACCGAGTTCCTGCACAGAGCTGGGGCCACTATGCTAAAGGGTGATCCCATTGCCAGAGGGATCCACTGCCAGGGTGATCCACTGCCAGAGGAATCCACTGCCAGAGTGATCCATTGCCAGAGTGACCCACTGCCAGAGTGATCCATNCACTGCCAGAGGAATCCACTGCCAGTGATCTCAATGCCAGAGGAATCCACTGCCAGAGGGATCAGATCCACTGCCAAAGATCCCACTGCCAGAGGGATCCACTGCCAGAGGAATCCACTGCCAGCGTGATCCACTGCCAATGATCCACTGCCAGTGATCCCACTGCCAGAGTGATCCACTGCCAGGGTGATCCACTGCCAGTAATCCCAGTGCCAGAGGAATCCACTGCTAGGGTGATCCACTGCCAGAGTGATCCACTGCCAATGATCCCAATGCCAGAGGGATCAGATCCATTGCCAATGATCCCAATGCCAGAGGAATCCACTGCCAGTGATCCTAATGCCAGAGGGATCCACTGCCAATGATCCACTGTGAGTGATCCCACTGCCAGAGGAATCCACTGCCAGAGGGATCCACTGCCCATGATCCCAATGCCAGAGGGATCCACTGCCCGTGATCCCAATGCCAGAGGGATGCACTGCCCATGATCCCAATGCCAGAGGGATCCACTGCCCATGATCCCAATGCCAGAGGGATCCACTGCCAGCATTCCCACTGCCACACTGACAGAGCTGAGCATCTCAGTAGGAACTGAACCAAGTATCTGCTAATGAAGCTGAGCCTTCATTATTATGACTAAACACAGTGAATCACTAATTATAATGGGTATAAATTATTAATTGGTAGATCAGAAAAAGGGAAAATTAGAAAAACATTCCAATTCTACAGGAGATGGAAGAGGAAAACTTTATTAAGAGATCCAAATGAAATTAAAACGGAGTGCTAGTCACAGTGCAGTGCTTCACACAGGCCTTTGTCACTCCTGGCAGGGGATGTCACTGTGCCTCTGGCAGCTCAGCCCTGACCTGACCCTGTAACTGCTCACACCAACCCCAGAGCCTTGATGTTGTGTGGAATTCTGAGATTCATCATCATGATCACTGTTTGTTTAACGCCAGGACGGTGTTTCCTCTGCTCCAGTGTTATGAATTACCAAGGATTATGTGTTCAGTGGCTTCCATTGATTCATGCAGAGCTAATTAATGGGATACATCACCCTATCATAAACATGAGCAATAACTCATGCCTCGTTAGCACCAATGAGCAAACTGCTCCAGGGAGCAGGCAGGTCTCTGGAAGGGTTAATGGATCTACTGACTGGAGTGAAACTTCTTTTTTTTTCTGGTATACAGTTTTTTTCTGCCATTTCTTACATTTTAGGTGTGTCAGTACCTCCTTTGTAATGGTGTAAACTGGGAGCTGTAAACTGGGAGTAGCATGAATTCAAAGGAAAAATGGTTTGAAGAAGCTTGGGGAAAAGGGATATTGGTGAGTGGGAGATGCAAAAGGAGCTGAGCATGCAGTTGAGCTGAATTTTACTTTAATTAAAAAGCATATTGAAGGAAGAGATTTCTGACAGGAAAACTGAGGAGTGAAGGGTTCCTATTTCCCACCCTATTTATAAATCAGTGAACACGAGCTGGCATCCTCCTCTCACAAGGGCTGTACAGTAAGCAGATTGTCTGGGGGGAAAGCACATGAAGTTGGGCAAAACAGTCCTCCTTGTCTTCCTCCTGTGTGTGGGATGAGCAGCCAAGGAACAGCCCCGTGGCAGTCACTGCTCCGTGCCTGGACCCGGATTGGAATCAGGGAGTGTCCCTGACTCTTCCTCTCATTTACAGGTAACTGCTGCAGAACTTGAGTAATATCTTCAGAGTTAAGTGACAAAACCCAAGATTAATAAGTAGAACAGTCCATGTGAAAGCAAATGTGGAGAGGATGCTGCAGCGCTGAGCTTGCTGCAGTGCTGAGCCGCTGGTTTATGCAGCACT
This sequence comes from Erpornis zantholeuca, assembly GCA_013400515.1. Lineage (NCBI taxonomy): Eukaryota > Metazoa > Chordata > Aves > Passeriformes > Timaliidae > Erpornis > Erpornis zantholeuca. The sequence goes on along the minus strand of VZTN01007916.1, from coordinate 515,815 downwards.
TTCTTCTTGAGGCGTGTAATATATTTAAAGGCTATTTGGAAAAGATGCTTCTAGCATCTTCTGGCCCAGCAGTAAGTGGGACTGCGCTGGGCAGCAGCACGTGAATCTGATTAGATTAAGTGTCAGGTCACTGCCATTTGTCCTCTGCAAAATCCAGAATTAAGCTGCTGCAAACATGTGAGTCCCAGTAAAACCCCAGCAAGGCAGTGGGACAGGGGGCACAGGGCTGCATCCTCTTGCCCTGAGCTGTGCTCTCTTTGACCTCCTCAAGCTGCTGCTGACCTTGGCTACACTGCCAGGGTGAGTGTGTGCACTTCCCCTGCTTTCTGGGATTCCCTTAGCTAAAATCAACTGGTGACATCTTGGGGCTGCAATAATGAGGATATATGAGGCAGCACCGGGAATCAGTGGTGGTATTCCTGCTCCTGCAGTGGGCCTTGCTGCTGGAATGTAGAAACAATGAAGAAAAGATCTGAAACTAAACCATAAAGGGCAATGGGATCTGTCCTTGCCCTCCTCACTGCTGCCCTTGTCTTTGGAGGAGGAGAGTGGCAGCTGTGGGGGTGCCCCAGCCACGGAGGTGACCTTCCCTTCCCCGGAGCAGGGAGCACTGTGGATCTCCAGGCTTTTCTCAGGTCCCTCTCAGACAAACACTTGAAAGAAATCCAGTGTGAATTATTTTACTTCTTAAATACTGTTTATGGAAAGACTTCAAGGCCTGACCTAAGTCACATCTCACCAGACAATGAGTTGGGATAACCTAACCCTCTTAGTGCTTTGCTCGCCTTTGTAGTAGAAAGAGAATTCTCCAGCTTTATAGTGCAAAGAGAAAAACCAGATGCCAGCAGAAGGCAAGGGGAGAAGGGACGTGACTTTTAGAGCTTGCAGGTGGTAGGATTAAGGCCCAGGAAGATGATTCTTTGCTCAAGATCAGCAGTGAGTTTGGGTACTCTCGCTCAATGGGGATCCTCTCCTTCCTGGCAGGTATGAGGGAGAAAGTGCTAGCTGGAGCTCCAGGCATGATCCTTTCTCATCTTGCAGTAATAAAATGCTTCTACCCCAATAAACAGGAGTTAATTTCAGTGCATTTAAGCTCTCTGTTCAGTTTTGTGGATTTGGGAGGTTCTTCCCAAAGCATTCATGCTGAACTAACAAATTTTTATTAATGCTCTCAAATGGAGATGAAAATGATGTGTTATCTCAGAGATGTCAGGCTTGATGAAACCAAAAATCCCACAGCTTCAACCTCTGTTCCTCTTGCTTTGTTTAGCTGAGCCTTAATGCAGTAATGATCCCGCAGTCCCCTCAGAGATGAAGACAGAAGCCCTGACTGGATTAGCATGCAGAACTCTTTATTCCAACTGGGCTTCCTTGGCTCGCCAGAGCTGCTCTGAACTTCATTCACTAACCTGCTGCTAAAACAACTGAATGGCTTTCAGACGTGAGTTTCATCTTTCTCCCCTTACCTAGAGGAAACCCACAGCTCCTTATTTCCTCCAGTAGAGTGATCCAGACACAAATCCCAGGAGCAGCCAGGTTAATCTCTTTGGCAATTGCAGTTGGTCAGCAGAATCCACGGGAAGGGTGAATATCGGAGTTGGTCAGAGATAACCCCACCTTCATTCCTTTATCCCTTAGTGGAGGGATGGCTGGCAGCCCTCACAGTCCAGGGCTCACCTTGGTGGTACAGAGGGCACAGTGGTTTGGGGCAGGTGGCTTTGGCCACCAAGGATGCCAAAGGAAGCCACACTCCTGTGTCACACGTGTGGCTTTGGCTGCTGAGGATGTTGTGGCTCCCCTGCTCCACTCATGGCTCTGCTGGGGATGCCAAGACATGTCCCCATGGGCTGGTGGCTCTGCTCAGAGGGGTGGGCAGTGAGCTTAGGGAGGGCCACAGTCATCACTGCAGCCATGTGTGTGCTTTGTGTTGCTTTGTCCTTTGCAGATTTTATTGTGAATAATGTTAGTTTTAGCTTTCCCTCCCAGAACTCATCCAAGCAGGGATTGTTGATCTTGCTCAAGCATATTTTGCAGGCAAATTTGAAACATATTCTTATAGGGTATATTGCACGACTATAAGAAATTTAATTTTTCCTTGGATGTTTTTTGAATAATCACTGCTTTGAAATGCTGAAACAAATATACACAAAGGTCTGGCTCTGTGGGAGGAGTGTAAGTGAAAGGTCACAGAAGAACATGGGAGTTGTCTGTGGAGTTAAAGGGATAAACATATATTCCTTTCTGAACTTCTCTCCTCCTCTTGCTGCTCACCCACCCCCACTGGAAACACTTTTCCAGAGGCAGGGGGGAGACTTTTCTCTCTTCTGAATCTTTCTGCAAATTTTCATTTTTAAGGTGGAATCAGATACTAATAACTGTGCCTTTTCCTGGCTTAATACAAGGAATCTTCCCAGTGTCAAAGCAGTATTAGAACCAATGGGGCCAATTCACTCCCTGGGTTTTCCTGTGACCTTTCAAGTCTGCACAGAGCTACACTTTGTATAAATAGACTGAAATAATAGTGAAGGACGTGGATTGGTTCTTTAGCTGAGAAGCAGAAAAGGCTTTGCTTAGATAAACATGGCAATTGCATGCAGAAAGGTCAGAGACTGAGGCCTGTAGCCAGCTCAGGGGTTAGAATTAAAACCTGAATTGCCCTTTCGGAGTCACCTCACCACACCAGGCCAGCCTGGAGCTGGATTTTGGCTACAGCGTGGCCAGCACCCAATATCTGCTGGGCTTTGCCCCTGGCTGGGTTTTGCTGTGACTCTTTGGGAGCAGGCAGAGCCATGCCCATGGCACTGGGGCAGTTCTGCCCTCCAGGTGTGCAGAGCAGGTACCTGAGGTCTCCACGCTGGGGTGGGAGTGTCCATGCCAGGAGACTCCTCTGGCAGGGCAGAGCTGTGTCCTACTTGTGTCCCTACTGCCATGCTGCCTGTGCCTATTAATGAGGAGGCATTTTAGGGCAGAGCACCAGGGAGTTGGTTTAATTAGCAGGTTACAAGGTAGTTGTGCTTGAATTAACTTTGCCTCTGTTTTCCTTCTGTTACACAAACTCAGTTAAAACACCAGGTACTGGTGCAGCCTCTGACAGGGTCCTGGGCAAGAGGCTGTGACTTCACCTACAACAACCAGGAGCTGGATTGAAGGTTGTGATGTGGCATTCTCCATGGGTGTATAAAAAACACATGCAGTGGCCTTTCAGGAATTCTGTGCAGGCTTTGGGCAGGGGGGCAGAGCATAAACACAGCCATAAAATCACTGTAACATCACACTGCTCAATGACAATATCTTCTCTAATTATGGAAAGCTCAGAGACATCCTCAAGAAGATATAAAATGGAAATGTAGGTCTGTGGATGGATCCAGGATGAATCCTGAAGAGACTGGGTAAAAGAAGTGGGTATTAATGAGTAGAACAGAAACAAGGACTTGAGGAAACTCAACTATAAAAAGATGGAGAAAAGGGATTGTCCGTATAACTAGGAAACAGCTAAAACAAGAGACCAAAAGGGAGACATAAAGCTGGAAATTGGATAATAAATCTCTGCCCTCATCAAAGAAGAGACAGTTCTATTGGAAAATAAAAATAACATTCTAGAACACAACAAAGTGGAATTTATAGTCCAATTAAAAATGCAGAACTGAAAAAACCCAAAACTTCAAATACTTTTCTTCCTACTTTAGGTAGAATGCAGCAAGAGCACAGCACATAGCAGGGGTGGGGGCTGATCAGAAACTGGAAGGAAAGAATAGCTTGGATGTAGAATTGATTCAGGACTCCTCTCTGCCTCACAGGTGGTTTGCAAAGTCACCTCTGGCTGCCCCAGACCTGCTGCTCTCCCCAGGCTTCAAAGTAATTTGCTCTCCACCAGCTGAATGCCTGGGTCTGGTGCTCCAGCCTGAGGTTGAGAGACCATGAAATGGAGCCCAGGGAAGGGTTTGCAGGGGATGCCTGTACTGTATGTGACAGGGCTGTGTGGGAATCTTGTAGGTTTAAACCTGATGCTTTTAAATTTGTGGGAGATGCAAGTGGATGCTGGGGACAGGATGGAGGCTTGTGGCTGTGGTGGTGTTGTCACAGGAATCTGTGGCAGGAGTCAGGAGCAGCCCTATGGATCTCATCCCCTGAGGAAATGCCGTGCCAGAGCATTAACGTGCCCACAAACCCTGGAACAGCCTGATGGCAACAGATTGCCTCATTATAGAGCCCACAAAAACATCTTTAAGCATCGTAAAAAACAGAAGTGCAGGTCTGAGGACGAGCCTCTGACTCCCAAAGAACACAGAAACGGGGGAGAAACAGCAATGTGCTGCACAGGGACAACAGTCCCCCCTGTCCAGTGCTGGTGGTGACAGTGGGGAGGACAGAGGGGCCCCTGCAGGGCTTCCCTGGGGAGAGAATCCCAGTGTCTGGGCAGGGAGGGAGAGAGGAAAGCAAACACTCTCTCTCCTGAAAACTCAGGGCAGCTTTTGCATGAGCAGCAAAAGCCACACTGGCCACACAAACCATCTGGAGCTCCCTGTGGGGATTCAATAAACTCCTGCAAATTGCTTCAGACATTTTCCACTCTCTCTACTAATTTTATGTGCAGAGTTCAGCGAGACACTGTTTCCTATTCAAACACTACTTGTCACTTATATTTGGGTCGTTTTTCTTCTCTCTGGCGGTGCTTTGCTTTTCTGCTTCTTTAGTTTCCTGTGTGCCTCTCCCCTCAGCGTGGAGGGGCTGTGAGCCTTGGAACAGCTCAGGGCAGGACACAGCAGCCCCAGTGTGGGGTACAGCAGTGTGGGGAACAGTGGTGTAGGGTACAGCAATTTGGGGTACAGCAGTGTGGGGTGCAGCACTCTGGGGTACAGCAATTTGGGGTACAGCAGTGTGGGGTGCAGCACTGTGGGGTACAGCAGTGTGGGGTACAGCAATTTGGGGTACAGCAGTGTGGGGTACAGCAGTGTGGGGTGCAGCACTGTGGGGTGCAGCAATTTGGGGTACAGCAGTGTGGGGTACAGCACTGAGAGGTAGAGTGGTGTGGGGTACACAGTGTGGGGTACAGCAGTGTGGGTACAGCAGTTTGGGGTACAGCAGTGTGGGGTGCAGCAATTTGGGGTACAGCAGTGTGGGGTACAGCAGTGTGGGGTGCAGCACTGTGGGGTGCAGCAATTTGGGGTACAGCAGTGTGGGGTACAGCACTGAGAGGTAGAGTGGTGTGGGGTACACAGTGTGGGGTACAGCACTGTAGAATACAGCACTGTGGGATACAGCACTCTGGGGTACAGCAGTGTGGGTACAGCAGTGAGGGGTACAGCACTCTGGGGTACAGCACTCTGGGGTACAGCAGTGTGGGGTGCAGCAGTGTGGGTACAGCACTGTGGGGGACAGCAATTTGGGGTGCAGCACTCTGGGGTGCAGCAGTGTGGGGCACAGCAGTGTGGGGTACAGCAGTTTGGGGTACAGCAATTTGGGGTACAGCACTGAGGGGTACAGCAATTTGGGGTACAGCAGTGTGGGGTGCAGCAATTTGGGGTGCAGCAGTGTGGGGTACAGCAATTTGGGGTGCAGCACTGAGGGGTACAGCAATTTGGGGTGCAGCAGTGTGGGGTGCAGCTCTGCAGGCTCCACCAGCACCCGCGGAGTGTCACAGTGACACGGTGATCACTGGTTGTGCTCCAGGCTGTGGCTCAGTGCCTGCCCCTTCCCTCCCCTCCCGCGGGATTGCTGTCCCTGCTGTCCCTGCTGTCCCTGCTGTCCCTGCTGTCCCGCTCCGTCCTGCCGGGCTCCAGCCCTGCTGCAGTGCCGGCAGCCGTGCCAGCAGCACCAGCTGGGCACCACGTCCTGCCTGTCTGCTGCTTATCAGGAGTCCAGCCACAGACACTCACACTCCAGCAGTGAATTATGATATAAAAATAAGCACAGGCCTGATTATTCCCTTTGTCTGCTTTTTGCCAACAGATGCTCCATTATTTATCGAGCCTGTTCTCAAACTCCACCGACATGTACGTGGTATGGGATATCTTAGATTTGCAGGCACTTTTGTGTCTTAATTTTTAAAGTGCATTCTTTAAAATGCCCTGCAGGTGCATGTTGTGTGTGGTGTGTTTGAAGGACCTTCTGCCCCAGGACAGTGCAGTCAGCAGTGACCAAAGGCCAGAAGAGCTTTGCTTCCCAACCCTATCAAAGATGTAAATCCCACCACAACCTTGACCTGGAGAAAGCATGTCAGTGTCTATCACATCCTTCCCACACTGGTGCTCGGGCTCTCATCTCAAGGAAGGAGAAAATTTGTTGTGCTGACTCAAGAGTCAGATAGTTTTCTGCTAGACAGTGGGGAAATGTGCTGAAGCAATGGTCACTGACCCCTGACTGTGTCATCTCATGGCATACAGAAGGCTGAACTCTTTGCAAGTTGCCCAGTGCATGTTCACTGCTCTACTGAATGACCACATAGGTATTTCTGAGGCCTGCACAGACTTTATTTGCTCAGCTGCAGGTTTTCTGTGAATATAGGAGCTCACATGATGAAGAATTCCCTTGTGTTGAACGTTGTATCCCTTATCTTGCTGCATGGCATATACATGGCAAGCAGATTCACTTAAAAAAAAATGAGTTTTACACTGAGAATATTTGAAAATGTCGTGCCTACCAGCCTTGTTATGCACATGGTAGATAGAAAAGAGTTTCCCTGCCTGCTCACTGTGCTGCTTGTGACATTCTCAAATCTCAGCCCTGCCTTGTCTACCAATGCTGCAAGAGTGTGTCCTGAATAAGGGGATTGGGTGAAACTCTGCAGTACTCAGCAATTTCAGCTCCCAGGGATACAGAGGAGCAATTTCCCTCACGCTCCTTGCCATTTCAGGTTTCATTTCCAAAGAAACTTAAAGGAAAATTCAGCCCAAATTGCTCCGTGTTTGCCTCCCATCAGAGCAAAATTGTATGATAGCTTTTACTTGATTTCTGCATGAAACCCCATGTCTTTGTTGGGAACTTTTTGGATGGATCCCGCTAAAAAATGAAGGAAATGCAGATGTGTGAAGGGGTAAAACCCAGTTTCAAATCACTCTCAGCAAGCTTGACTCACTGCAGCTCTCCAGACAGGGAAAATGAGGGAGGACATCTCCTTTCTAAAGTCCTTTCTGCTCTAGTCAGAACTTGTCCTGAACTGAGGCACCTGTGGTGCCTCTCTGGGTACCTGAAGCCCCTCAGCATTTGGCAGTGCTGGGAGACACCTGTGCAGGATCCTGTGGGAATGGAAAAAGCCCAGCAAGAAACAATGACCTAGGCCAGGCTCTCTGCTGCCGATGCCAAATCTGTTTGTTCTGCCTCTAAAATAATAATAGAACAAATTTTCTGAGGATCTTGGCGCCAGACTTCTCTTCCCTGGGAGCTTCAAAGGAAAAAGCTTCTTTTTTTCAGACCTTGCTCAGGTCACTGAGGCTGCGGCACAACAACATTCCATGGCTTTCAAAAGCTTTTTCAATTAACACAAAAATCTAATGAAAGCACATAATCACAGGTGCTCAGCTGCCACAGGACTAATGGGAGACGCCGACATCAAATGCTGTGTGTCTTCAGAAACTTGGCTAGAAAAGGTTTTTTATGCATGTTAGTCTGATGCAGGCCTTTCCACTTGTGCCTTCAGCCAGGGGGACTGTCGGAGTCTAGGGAAGCCTGAAAGCTTCTCCTGCTCCTCTGGTGGTTTCTTTATATCCCCAGAGCTCCTCACAAGTGCCCTAGCCAGCGACCTAGGCTTTGGGAGAAGCTCCCTCCACTTTTGGGAGAACCTGAATGCACCAGAGAGGTGAAGAGATTTTTGTTTAGTGAACCACAGAGAGTTTGGTTGTAGTTTTTAGGATCTTGCTCTATGCATTATATAGAGACAAGATGAAGATTTTTGGGTGTGGTTTTTCCTTCTTTCTTCTTCTCCTCTCTCCTCATTCTCTTCCTCTCTTCTCTGACACCAGTTCCTGTGCTGTGTTGGTTGGTGGAAAAAAGTTAGTATTGAAAAGACATATCAATAAGATGAGGATTTACTGGTGTTGAAAAGAAAATAAGATATGTATTGTTTCTTGAATGGTTGTTAGTAAGATATAAAAGTAGCTGCTGATCTGCAGCCATTGCCTTTCTGCCCTGGTGTTCTCAGGGGATGCTGCCTCTCCCTCCGAGGTTTTGATAAGACAAATAAAAACAACTCTGAAACAGCAGAAGAAGATCTCTTGCTGCATTTTTTCCAACATGACGAACCGAAGGAAGAAAAACCCCAGAGCAGAAGACAGGGGTTGGAGCCCCCAGCTCCAACCCCAGCAGGAGCCCAGGCCCTCGAGAGGGGACAGTGTTTACTTCATTCTGACAGAAGGAAAAACCACTTTGCCCTGTAGGCACTGAGGCTGGTCCCAGCCAGCAGAAGCCCAGTGGGCAGCCTGGTGAGCAGCATCAGGTCCTGCTCGGTGCTGCCCAGCCCAGAGCCACTGCACACTGTCTGATCCTTCCTGCCACCAACCAGGACCCTCATCCCTTGGGAGGTCTGGCATCTCCTGGGTTCTTGCCCTTGTCCTGAAAGTGTTTGGCTTTTATAAACCAAATTGAAGCCTTCTAAATTATGTGCAGATGTGCATGGCTGTGTGTGGTTGAGAGGGGAACTCCAGCTCTTCCCAACAGCCATGAATCACTCAAGTTGGGCCACTTTTGTTGCTTTTGATAGCCAGGAAAAAAGCCAGTGCAAATTCAATAGTGACCAGAGTTTGACAGTCATGTATTAGATTTGTGCCCTGGAAAAGCAAGTAAAAGGAACTTTTATTATTAAGTGTCCCTACAGCAACAGAATATCTGAGCATGAATTCTCCAGGCTGATTCAATTGGAAATGATGTTTTCAAAAACAAGATGCATCTGTTCTCACCTCCTCTAATGCGATTATTTAGTGCCCTACTATTATGCTGTTGCAAGAAATAAGATTCACTGGGTGCTAAAAATGACACGAAAAATTGATTCAGGCAGAGGAAGTGTGTCTGGAGCACCAGTGGTGACCTGAGCAGCTGTGCCACACTAGCACACTTCATGGGAAGTGCCTTTTATAGCAGCACCAGTGCCTCACAAATGTGCTGCTCCTGTTTTGTTCACACATTGTTTGGAGTTCTTGGTGCAGGGATGTGTTACTTCCCAGCAATGGGAACGGTTGGGGTGTGGGGAAGAATGATTAAACCACATAAAGTGCAGAAGAAATAGCCCTAGAGTGCCTTTTCTTCCAGAATACAATTTTTCATTCTGGTGCCCAAAGCCATGGTTGGTGCTGGCACTTTCTTCCCACTCTAAAAACCAGAGATGACATCCCATGCTCCCAGAATTGTGTGAACTCTCCACCTGTGTCGTGGACCTCTCCAAGGTGATGTCATTTCTAGGGAGGCTTCAGAGTTAGTCGCACAGTGATTTTATTTTTTTGCCCTAAAATTAGACAGGAAGGCAAGAAGTGCCAATCTGCCCCTTCAGACCCCTGGCCTGGCCCTGCAAGCCCCTTCAGGTGCACCTTGCCAGTTTCTGTGCCTTCCACCATCCTCCCAAATGCCTTCTCACGCTAATTTACGCCACTCGCCTGCACCAGGCTCATTCTAACACTAAACTCCAACACTGGATAGGAGAGGCTGTATCACCCAAATCCCAGACCTCATCAGAAAGTGAAATCAGATTTATTTGACAACTGTTTTCCATGGAAATGTGTGGAGCAGCACTACGCTGCTGCTAAACGCTTCAGTGATTGAGTTTCCCGTCAGCTGTGCCAAGCCTACATTAACGGGTTCATCCTGCTCTCCTCTCCTTCTCACTGCTCTCTCCCAACTCCTTGAGCTCCCCAGATCTTACACATTTTTTTTTTTAAATCAACCCTTGCACTCAGAGCTGCTCCTGGCCATCACCCAGGCCTTGGAGCAGCTGTTGGGTTTTTTCTGTCCTTAAAACCTCAGTCTGGGCTCTGTCTCCGATACCAATGCACTTCAGCTTCCCTAGTGCCACTAGATGCCACTTTTCTTTGCATGTGAAGATTGGGAAATCTGTTTGAATATTATTCTGGTTCTCCCTGCACTGATAACAACAATCACATCATATTCCTCTAGTAATGTCTTATCAGTTCAGTAATGTTTCATAGGGTTTCACCTATTCTCTTCTGCATGGCTGACCATGGATATTCTATCAGGATGGCTTTAGATTTTATCATTTTTTTACTTCTAATTTATCTTTACTGTTATCAATTTGCTGCTTTTCCTCAACAATGCTTTTTGTGGTTTCTTTCTGCCTTTTAATTTCATTGCTGGCTCCCATTCAGCCATGAGCCAGGGAGGCCTCCCAGCCAAAGCTCTCTTCTTCTCTGATTTGCTGAAGAAAAATTAACTCCATATTCTGGTACCTTCCCCGAGGCTGTGGGGGGCACAGTGTCCCAGGAGCTGCTGGCTGGGGCTGTGGTGCCAGTGCTGTGTGAGCAGACGTGCAGGACCACAAAGTTGCTTAGAAAGATTCACCAGCTTGATGAGCTTCATCTCAGCCTCCTGAGCCTCTGCAGTGACACAGCAATGTTTAAACGACAGAACCTGAGTGCTACACTGCAGGGAAGGGAGTTTCCAGCTCCCTGTGGGCAAGGTCTTTTCCTCGTGTGCCTGTCCTTCACTCCAGAGCCCAAATACAGCTCGAGGCAGTAGAGAGATGATCTTTGGCTGGCACAAAGAGTCTCTGTGGCTCTGGAGCACTGTATCCAGACAGTTTTGAGCAGGTTCTTCCTTTAGCCAGACAGGGACTGAGCTGTGTCCACGCTCATGGGTGTCTGATCAACTCACATCCATGCTCTGCCCGTGCCTGGATGGAGTCCACAGAGCACATTTGCCCCATGCCCATGGAGCAGGGAGCTCTGTGGATGGGGAGGAGGCAGCTGGCAGAGCTGCTGCCAGATCCTGACTCAGGGGAACAGGGACAGGGCATGGAGCACCCACGGGCTGGCAGCACAGTGCTCCCACCTCAGTGTGTGTCCTCCTGCCACGTGGCACAAGGGGAGTTTTGTGTCCTTTCACCTGCACTGCTGGAGGAACTGCTGCATGATCCCACCACTCTGCAGGATTCCCAGTGCTCTGCACCCTGGAGGGGACATGGACCCAGCAAGGAGCCACCAGACTCTTCCCTGTGCTTTTTCCAGAAGAGTTCTGTCTCCTGGGTCCTCTCCAGCCCCAGCCCTGGGTTAGCAGAGGGCAGTGGAGCACCTCTGAGAGCCTGCAAAAGCATCTGTTGGGATCCAATTTCTCCTCTTTTAAACCTCCTCCAGCATTTCCTGCTGTTTAGTGGGAGCTGCAGAGAGCTTTCAACAACCATGGAAAATTCAGAGTATTGGGATTTAAAACCAGCAGTCACAGGGGTGCTGATGTACCTGGCTGAGAGAAGGCTCCATTTGCTTTGCTCTCTGCAAGCCCACTCCAGCAGTGCTGTTCTGAACAACACACCAGTTCCTGGAATCTCAGGCTGAGATTGCAGTGTTTTTAAGACATAATGAAAAAGGTAATTTTCCAGCCTCCCTGCAATCTTCATCATTGGGGAGGTATTTTGTGCAATTTTCAGTACTGGCTATAATCACGCTCCCAGAGATGATAGCGTGCTGCCATGACACTGGGGGTCCTTTGAACCCTGCCAAGCTTTGGACCCCCAAGTAAATGGAAGAAAAAGGGAGTGCAGCTACTCAGGTGCTTTCCCTGCTGGGGCTGCCCATGTACAAACCCCTCTGCTGAAGGCACGGCGTGTCACCGAGGCAAAGGCTGACAGATCTGAATCTCTGCTCACGAGATGAGAAGTTAAAGAGAACAGAGATCAGAGGTGAATGGATCCCTTGGGTGTGTTGGCACACAGACCAGACATCCAGTGAAGGGAGCACTGACCTATCCCTGGTAACACAGTGTGGTCTGTTTGCTCCTCTGCTGTGCTGCTGTTCCAGGGGAGACACCCACGGCTCTGAAATTGTGGCAATCAACATGATAATTTTGGCAGGAGTAGTTGCTGTGTACTGAAAGGGACACGCAGTCCTTCTGATGTCCAGAGCCTTTGAACACTTAATGGGCTTGCAAAAGCTTCTTGCTTGCTGGGGACTCAGTAGCCCTGGCTTTGTTTGGGACAGATTTGCTGAAGCTGAGGGCAGAGGGGGAGCAGAACAGGCTTTATGGGGGAGACGAGGGCTGGGGTACAAGGTGCAGCTCTGAAGGCACCTGGGTGCTGGTTCAGCCCCCGTTCTGGCAATCCCTTTGGGCAGGTGTTAGCACAGGAGCAGTGCTGTGGCTGCCACATGGGTCTCCAGTGGCACGAGGCAGCTGAGCTCCCCTCACCCCACAGCTGGGGCTGTTACATCTGCAGACCTGGGCTCGTGGAACAGGATGTTTCAGAGCTGTGGGACAAGATCTGAGAAGAGCTGTGAGGAGCAGGTTGCTAATGTCTGAATATGTAGATGTATGGGGTATTAATAACAGAACAGCAGCTCTTTAGTGGAGAGTTCCCAGCAGCAAGGCTGGCTGGGATGGGCTCCATCTCCTGACACTGCAGGGGTGGTGGAGGCTGCATTTTACTCCCCGACTGCTTGTACCCACGAATGAGATGCTGAGGGGTGACATAAAGCAGCACAGGATCTGTAATGCCCTTGCAGCAGCAGCTGATGGAAGAAAAGTGAAAAGTTGTGTTCCTGGCAGAACGGAGCCCGGGCAGCAGCCTCGGAGCACTCGTGAAATAAAACCAGGCTCTTGTGCTACCTGCCAGGAGCCATTAGCCAGAGAGCAAATGATCTACAGAATGGTCTGTGAAGAGAGAACAGCTCAGAGAGGGGGGTGCAGCAGCTCATCTGCCATCATTCACTTCATCAGAACATCTCTGTCACAGCCTCACACCTCGTGCTTCCAGTGTGATAGATATTCACAGGCAACAGGATGCAAACAAGCTGTAATGCTCAATCAGATGATGTTAAGCATTTCAAGGAAAACAGAAATGAAAATGTCAAACCTGTTAAGCTGTGGAGTGCTTTCACCAGAACGTGGGCAGAGGGACTCCAGGAGGTTGTTTAAAAATAGGAGCCAGGGGAGATTGCTCTCACAATGGCACCGTTCCGGTGCCCATGCCCCGCTGGGGCACCGTGCACTCTGCTTTTTATAGATCACAAAAGGAAAAAATAAATCATGTGATGCTGAATTTATGAACCCACTCAAAAAGCAGGGGCTCAAAACTTGGCTGTTATCTCAAGTTCACCCTTGATAGTGTCTGTGTCATCATTCTGAGAGCCTGAACAAAGAGGCAGGTGAGGGGAGGTAAAGCACTGGCAGCTACATCCAAGGGCTGGGGCCTCTTAGCATTGTTTTTACCTGTGTAAGGACAGCGTAGGACACTGATACCTCGGAAAGGTGGCATCTTACACCTTTTTTGCAGCTCTTGAGCACAGATCTCTACTTCAGAACACAAAACAGCAAGCCAACTGCCTGTGCTGCCTCTGCGTGTGGCTCAGCTCACAGGGGCTGCTCAGCTCTCTGGAGCTGCTTCTCAGCTAAAGCACAGCATGGGTGAGAAGCTGCTGAATTGCCTGAAAGTATGGCAGGAGCAATGAGTACCAGGAGAAGTCTCCAGGAACTTCACATGTTAAGGTAGAGTTTTTTCTCTTCCACGAGGGCACTGAGCACTGAAGAGATCAGCAAGGGTCACCGAGCAGGATTTTAGCCTGCTTGTCACAGCTTAAGGCCATTTCATTCCGTGTGTAACTCCGACCTTTCCTCAGCTACAATATGCAGATACGGTAGTAGTCTTTTCTCACGTTTATTTTCATGCAAGGCTTTGGCTTGTGCTATGCTGAATAGGAGAGGCATTGATAAAATCGGGAAGGCGCTCGCGGTACTGAAGTGATTTCAGCATTTCTTGTATGGCCTAAAGCACAGGGGCTGGGGGTGGAGCGCACGGCGATGGCCTGGGGCAAGCAGGGCAGGAGCAGTCCCGGTCAGCGCCGAGCGTGGATGCTGCAGAGCAGTGCTGGATCTTCCTCTTCGGAGCAGTCGGTGCTGGGTGTTGGAGCGGGGATGCAGTGATGCCCCGGAGATGTTCGAGGTCCAGAAGCACACCTCACTGAGATGGATGCCCCTTTTTTATACTTCTTTTTGTCCCTTTGGATTGGCGTATTTTGGGATCCTTCATTTACATGAAGGTTCTTAGGTTGGTTCTTAGAGTCCAGTCCAGGCTGGCTCGCTTGTTTTGGGGGGTGTGCACTCTACTCAGGTGTAATACGGTAAGTACCGTATTTCTTACAACTACACCTTTAACTCTTTTTATAACATAACCCTTTAACAGCACATGCATTATTAACATAACAGTTATTAACTATTTAACAATACTACTACTAACAGCATAACCGTTCCTAACCTGCTTTTGACAGGCATTACTACAAATCTGTTTGTTAATGAAACCAGTGCCCTGGGAAAGGGAGGGTGCAGCTCACAGGGACGAATTCTCCTCCCTCCACAGCTCCTCTGGCAGCCCCTGACCTGGGATGGCTTTGCTGCAGGGGCTGGGAGCTGAAGATCATCTGGAGGCATCAGGCACAGGAGTCCCATCCCTCCCACCTCCCTTCCCCGCCCAGGGATGTCCTCACTCCCGTGTGCCAAGGAGGGGTGCCAGGGCTGTGTCTGGCAGCTCTGCCAGGAGCTGTTTGGCAGTGGAGATGGACTGGGAGAGCAGATATCAGATGGTGCTACGGCAGGTAGGTGAGCAAACAAACCACGGTGCTGCCCTGCCTTGCTCAGCCAAGGCATCTCTCCTTATCTCCTGCCCCAGCAGTGCTGATGCCAGGCAGTGACCTCAAGGGATGGCCACAGGGTCCCCAGCGCCCTGGCTGGCCCATGGTCACACCCAGCATCTCCACCAAAGTGTCACAGGAGCTCGGGAAGGTTTCCTTTAGCAGCTCTTTCAGGCCACCAGGGTTCTCTAATGGCTACAGCTGCTCTGGTAGCATAAAAGTGATTTGTTCCAAGCCTACAGATAAAGAAACATTTTGCCTACCCCATTTTTCTTCTTGCCTGAGAGGAGGCCAGGCTAATACATCATCACCAGGTCTGCAAGCAGCATCACAGCCATAACTAATGTGTGAAAATGCTCTGAATCCTCTACCCAGGGCTCCTACAGGGCCTGTTCCCTGTAACTGTCCGAGGCTCCTGCCACGCAGGACAGAGCAGAGAGCCCTCAGTCCCTGGGTGGGTAAGCAGAGACCTGCCCAGTTCCCTGTGTGCTGAGCTGAGAGCTGGAATGCTGTGCTTTGGGAAGCCTGAAGAAGGAGGGATTTGTAATGTGCCATATGCTGTCCCTTGGTAAACACACTCCAGCCACTCTTCCCTCCATCTGCATCACGAGGTTCCCACCCTCCCTCTCTTTCCCTCTCCCTCCTTCCTCAGCTGTTTACAGCCCCAAAAGCTCTTCACAGCCACGGCTGCCTTTTGCCTGGCTTTGTAGAGCCCCTCTGTGACACAGTCCTTTTGCTGTCAGAGCCTCTCGCTGTCCCTGTCCCTGTGCTGGGAGTAGGGACCATCTCTGGTGGCTCTGCCATAGGTGGTTCCTGTCTTTGCCCTCAGTGCTCCAGAGCCACCCTGGCTCTGCTCCATGCTCCCAGGGAGCAAACAAACAGGGACACTCTGAATGCACTGAGGGCATGGCAGAAAGAGAGTCTGATGCAACACCCAGGAGTGAGATGGCAAAAGCACAAGCAGCCACCAGTGCCTGTGAGTGAATTGTGGTTCAGCAGCCACGCTCAGGACCGATGGCTTGGGGGGCACAGCTCTGCACATTGGCTTGCCAGTGATCTCCTCTCCAGGCTGCTCCATCCACAAGCACCTGGAGCCCAGGATTTCCATCCTGCCAGCAGGCACCCACAGTGGATCTGCTTTATGCAAAATCAGTGTTAATATTAATGTGCATGGGTGCTGAGGCTGGTTCCCTGCCAGCCCCAAGAAGGAAGAGAGCCAGAGTGAGCTCTCTGGTAGGCATAGGCATGTGGCTTTGAGTTGGACAAAAAGCACCTCCTTGAGCAGAAATCCCAAAGGTGCAGAACTCAGCCTGTCCTGCTGTGAAGGGAAATGGAGACAAGGCAGAGCTGCAGCAGCTGTGAATCCCTCAGAGCCAGGGATAGGCTCCATGTGCTGGGAGAGAGAGGCAGGGAAACAAAAACTTCGGTCCCATAAAAAGTCGTAACGTTCACCTTATAAAACACACAAACTCAGTGATTTAAAGGGGGGAAAACTACTATTTGTTTCCAAATTTACAGGCAATAACACTTGATTTAGATCCTTGTCTGCCTCCTGTATAGACTGCAGTATAATTTAAAGGACAATAAAGTCTGAGGCCGTAACACCATCACTGCAGTAAATCAGACCAGCTACCACCACTCAGAACAGGAATTATTAATCTGGGTTCCAAATGATATGCCTGCATATTGCTTATTTGAGCTGTTTATGCAGCAAGCTGAGATAGCACTTTCCCTCGTTATTATTTTTTACTTTTGCAATGAAATACCATCTCCTCCTACCGAGGGGGCATTTATTACCCAATATATATATGGGGGCAGCCAAGTGTGTTGTGTGGAGCGCCCGACATCGATACGACTTCCCAGCGTCCACACTCTGCCTTTCTAGGATGTTCTCAGTGCTGAGAGCACTAACTCATCCCCAGCCAGCGTGGCACACAGCAGTGATGTGCCCTGGGCAGCCCTGCCAATGCTGCCACATCTTGGGGACAGGGTGGTGCCACCCTGGGAGTCTGTCTGCAGCCAGGGAGCAGAGACCCTGCTCCCAGCACCAGAGAGATCCTGTAGGAATGCCCAGGATCCCCAGACCTGTTCTCCTGTCCCAGCTGGGGCACTTCTGGGAGGGGTCAGAGCTCCTGGAGCTTTTTGCAGTTACAGACCACCCAGTGGGTTTAGCAAACAAGCAAATATTTCCAACACTGATAGAATTCAAACTTTAAAAATTCGAATTTGAGAGGATTTTTAATACTACAGGAGGGGGAGGAAAGTCTGTTATATTTTGAGGGAGAAAGCGTGCATTTGCATGAAAAAGTGCACTGGAGAGCTGATCAGCCTTGGGGTAATTCCCCAGTGGGGTGTCAGTCCCGTGGTCAGGGTGCTAATGTGCTCTGGGCTGGGAGAGTCAGCAGCTGATGTCTGCCTGGTGCAGCCACCACCAGTGACAGGGGAACCCATGTCCACTCAGGAGCCAGATGGGCCAGTTTGTCCTCTCCTGGCCCTGCAGAGCTCCCTGCAGCCACATGGGCACCTTGTCATCCTCCATGGCCATTGATACTTTGAGCAAGGCACCCAAAGCAACAAATGCAAGACCAAGAATTTTCAGTTTTCAGCCCCTGGACAGCAGCTCGTTAAGAGCAGAGTCTGTGGTCCCCTGAGGCCACACAGGGCCCTGTGTCCCACTGGCCTCGAAAGGATGAGCATTGCAGAATGCTCCCTTTCTTCTTTGTAATGTCACTGTTATCACTGGGAATTTCCTCATCATTCCAGACCCAAACACAAAGAGGGGAGACTGCAGGAGGCCGAGCTCCCTCTCCATATCATTCCCCAATATCTCTGAAGCAATGGACTGAAAATAGTGTTTTTTTCTAGGTTTGGGGACCATTCAGACACATCCTTACAGAGTCTTGATTGTGCAAGGTCCACCCTCCTCTAATAAAAATTATTGGAATCATATTTTCTGTTCAGGAATGATGAGTCCAGCCTGAGGCAGAGTCATCATCTGAATGCAAAATATTATGAGGTTCGTGTTTAAAATGAGCAGAAGTGCTAACCCTGCTGAAATCACAGGGATTTCCTGAGAGGAGGAAGTGCTGCTGTCACAGGCAAACCCACTCTCAGCTGAACTCAGGATCTTGTCTGCATTACCCAGGGATTAGCATCATTCTCATTTGCAGGAATGATCCACTTTCATCTGGTGTACAACATGAAGACGTTAACATGGATTTTAACATACTCCTCAGGACGACTTAAAAATTTGTGGTTTTAATAAAGTACGATTTATTTGCTAAACAAACAGCATTTAAAAAAAAATATTGCCACCTCCCACGTTTTCTGCAAGGCCCCTTCTGTCTGAAGCAAAGGGCTGCGAGTTACATTTGTACATCATGAAACATTCAGCACTGAAATTGTCTCCAGGAATGTCCCCATCTGCTGCTAGCTTTCTCTTCATGCTAATTATTAAATATATCCGAAGAGAAATAAATAATAGATTTCCTTTAAAGAACCAGAAGTAAAATTTAATGAGCTTTTGGTGTCAGGACGTGTTTTTCCCTCTGAAGCTGCAGTTGCCTAATGCATCCTGAGCCATCCTGAGCTCCTGCCCAGCACACTGAGACTCTATTTGGCCATGTGCTTTTGGCCTTTTTTCCACTTGCCATCAAGCTGTTTTCCAAAGCCAGTCCTCAGCTAAAAAAACCTATTATTTTTAATAATAATAGCTATATTTTATAGCTATTCTCAAGCAAACTTCAAGACCTTCTGCCCCTTGGCAAGGCCCCAGTTTCCCCCAGAGCCTCAGCAAACCCAGACTGGAAGAGCTCCAGTTGCCTCCATCATTTCCCTACGTGGTGAGTGAATTCCATGCTTCCACTGGAAGCTGTATCCAGGAATAAAGGACTGTTTCTGTTAAAAACCATCTCACAATATTACACCCTTTCTTTTAAAATGTGGTGTGCAGCATTAGGTATAATTATTTATATTGCATCACTTAATGCCACGGGCAGGGCCTGGGCCGAGGCAGCAGCACCAAACAGCCCAAAAGATCCTGCCCCATTCTTACTGAATGGTGTCTGAGCTCCTGGGAAATCTTTACTGAGCACAAGGAACCTGAGGTTCCTCTGGTGCTGCCTTGGTAGAGCACAACAGCATCAGGTCCTGTGGCCAGGCAGTGAGAGATGGGATTCGGAGCAATGCTCCTCTGGAGTGCTCTGGGGAAGGTGTTTTGTCTTCTTCCCTCAATTAAAAATGTAGTGAAATTATTAAGAAACACAAAGGAATGACAGTGTTATACTACAGATGCAGAAAATGTGGAAGAAAGAATGAGAAAAATTCTATTTCCCCTCGGTGTAATTATTGACACACCTCTCAAAGTGTTGCCCAAAAATAACTCTGCTGAAGTGTGCACCTGTGGGACCCAGTGTCACCTCCACCCCACACCAGGCCTGGGTGTGTCAAGCCTGTTTTTTGGGGTTCTTGCCCTTTTTGGTGATGCTGAGGGACTACAAGGATATGTCTGCCAAGAGACCTCCATCCCACAGCTCCCCTGGGAGACAGTGGCTGGTGACACCATCCTTACTCTCCACAGTTGTACATTTTCTCTCTTCTTACTGGAAGCAAATGTGTCCCTAATAGTGCAAATTGCTGCAGAAGTGTTAATGAGACACATTGCAGCTGTAAACTCAGAAAAAATCTGTTACTATAAACTGCATTTCCATTTCCTTATTTCCAGTTAGGCTCAGGGAGTCCAACAGGTCATGTTTGTGTACAGCTCATCAGGAAGAAGATTCACAGTTAAAATACCAAGTGGAAGATCTGTTTAATTGTTTGTTCTGCGTTTTTCAAGGGAAGACACAGAAGAGTCTGGTTGGGATGGAGGTGTCTGTCTGTCTGTCTGTCTGTGGACTCCTCATCAGTGGCTTTCTTTCCCCAGAATCCTAAATATTCCTGTTCTTAAATAAGGAACCTTTTCCAGCAATTACATCTTCTTACCTTTTAGAATATTTTCTTAATCCATTATTTATATCCCATTTGTTTCACGTTTTAGGGCGGCTTAAAAAATATACATAAAGGCACCTTCTTGATGAAGAATGTTGAAGTAAAGTACAAATCCTGTTTGCATCTCCCCCCCTTATGCCATAGGAACTTCCTGCACTGAAATGCATTGAACTGTACCACAGTTCATGAGGTACTTGTACAGCTGTATCTGTCCCACCAGGCTTTCAGATGAAATTTTAAAACACTTAAAATCTGTTTGTTTCTGGTAAAAACTACAGGTGAGATGGTTGTGATGAAGAAGTTTGTTTGGATCTCCCACCACCTGGTGCCAGTGGAGATAAAAACTTTGTCTTCTCCCATGCTGGAATATCTCTTCACATCTGTTTTCCCCAATTTATTCTAAATGACAGTGGGATTAACATATATAATGGCAAATGAAAATCTGATTTAAAATGCTTTCCATAAACTTTCTGTCCAAAAAATTCACCTCTGCCCCTTCCACTGGCTTTTTGCTTTTCTCAAAGTTAATTGCAGAGTTGTCACTGTGATTGTCTGTGGTACAACAGGGAGAAGACCGAGGCAGCAGCCAAAGGTTGTAAATTATTCAGAGATGTGCATTTCTCTCCAGGGGACCCAGGTGATGTCTGTTCATGCTCAAGACCTCAGAAGACCCAGAAAAACCTGGGACTCAGTGCAAGCCTTTCAAGATCTCCCAGTCTGGGATGATGTTCTGTCCATTAGCAGGTGGCTGTAGCTGTGCCCGGACAGGAACAGCCCAGACACACACACAGCACTTCATGTATATTTAAAAGCTGATCCTCTGCATCTTTCCTCTTCTCCTGAGCCCAGCCCTCCTGGTGTTGTCCACCTTCCCCTGCTCATCTTGGTCCTGCACCTGCCCTGCTGTAGGGCTCCACAGCTCAGCTCTGGAGAGCAAAGTGTTGGTGGCTCTGGGGACATGGGAGAGGAGCTGTGGTGACCCACAGGGACAGGGGTCAGGACCATGGGCTACCACTAAGCATGGAGAGCTGCCCAGCCCACTGCCACATACCAGTACAGAATCCCAGAATGACTGAGGTTGGAAAAGGCTTCCAAGACCATCAAGTCCAACCTGTGCCCAATCCTCGCTTTGTCACCCAGCCCAGAGCACTGAGTGTCACATCCAGTTGTTTCTTGGACACTTCCAGGGGTGGGGACTCCACCACCTCCCTGGGCAGCCCCTTCCAATGCCTGACCACCCTTTCCATGGAGAAATTCTTCCTGATGTCCAGCCTGACCCTCCCCTGGCACAGCTTGAGGCCATTTCCACTCGTCCTATCCCTATTCCCTGGGAGAAGAGGCTGATCCCTACCTGGCCCCACCCTCCTGCCGGGGAGTTTTAGGGAGTGAGAAGGTCTCCCCTGAGCCTCTTTTGCTCAAGGCTGAGCCCCCCCAGCTCCCTCAGCCGCTGCTCGTCAGACTTGGAGCCACCAGAGGACCCAAACCCTGTCAGCCTGTAGAGCGCAGCAGGCGGGGGGAGCTGGCCCGTGCTGGGGAGGAGAGGAGGGAGCAGGGACAGGAGGGAGAAGGGCTGGGACAGGAGAGAAAAGGGATGGGACAGGAGAAGAGCCTTGCAGGGACAGGAGGGAGAAGGGCTGGGACAGGAGGGAGAAGGGCTGGGACAGGAG
>VZTN01007916.1:470286-494379 GCA_013400515.1 Erpornis zantholeuca | reverse complement strand
GAAGGGACAGGAGGGAGAAGGACTGCGACAGGAGGGAGAAGGGCTGGGGCAGGAGGGAGAAGGGCTGGGGCAGAAGGGAGAAGGACTGGGACAGGAGAGAGAAGGACTGGGACAAAAGGGAGAAGGACTGGGACAGGAGAGAGAAGGGACAGGAGGAAGAAGGGCTGGGACAGGAGAGGAGCCGTGCAGGGACAGGAGGGACGAGCGCAGGGACAGGAGGGAGAAGGGCTGGGACAGGAGAGGAGGGAGAAGGGACAGGAGGGAGAAGGACTGCGACAGGAGGGAGAAGGGCTGGGGCAGGAGAGGAGCCGCACAGGGACAGGAGGGAGAAGGGAAGGACAGGGGGAGCCGCAGCTGCAGCGCTCTGACCGCTCCGGTGGCCGGGTTTGGGAAGACTCCCAGCCCCATCTTTCCCGGGTCACCTGGCGGAGCCCGCAGGGCAGTGCTCCCTATTACGGCACAAACTCGTGCCTTGTGTCTTTGTTATGCTAATGTCCCAGCGCCGCACAATTTAAATAGCACTTCCAGAAAAATTAAGTATGTTCATTGACACAGTGAAATGTTTTCACCCTCCATGTAACCTTCACAGTTTCTGTACAAAATCTATCAGTCAGTAAACTATTCATCTGCGAATGCTTACCAATTATTATGCTAATGCATTACAATACATTACAGTGAATTCTTTTTAAATGCCAGGAAATGCAGCTGTCTGGCATCCTACCTCGCCTGTATTATGGAGCTATCAATAAACAGCAGAGCATTTGCAACTGGATTTTGACTGCTTTGTCAGAACTCTGCAAAAAATTCTTATCATTTAATATTATGAAGAAATTCTGGAATCAAAGTGGTGTAATGCATTCTTCAGGCAGGGGACTCGAGAATGGCACATCACTGCAAAGCCGAGGCTGCTGCAGGGGTGTGCACTGAGCCAGCATGTGCAGGGACATGGGGTGTGTGGCACAGAGTGCCAGGGAGCCAGGGAGCCCAGATGTGTGCAGCATGCTCTGGTGTGTAAGTGCTCCCCAAGTCTTGCCTCTTTTCGGAGCTGAGTGATACTAAAACTTCAGCTGGCATGTGTAGACTGCAAATGGAGATACCAGGTTATATATGGAGTATGGTGTATTAGTAGTTCACACTGAGATGTCTCCTTCCCCAGATCATGGGAACTGCTTCCAGGTACCAAAAGGAACCCTCTCTTTTGTTGCCTGAGAGAGGAAATATTCAATATGAATATAAATCTGGCTGTACTCTAAATCATCCAGGGATCATATGCTAAAAATCCCAATTTATTATCTAGAATTAATATTGCTTGTTGAAAAGATGAGATTGCTTAGTCTGTGTATTTTAGATTTCACTGCATTTTTAGTGCCCTGCCTGTGCTGTGTGCTGAGCACTGAGCACCTGAGTTTGCATTCCCTGCAGCACTTTCCATTCCCTTCCCTGAGAACATGTGCCAATCCCCACCCAGCCCTTCCCAGGGCTGTGCTGTGTAGGCTCTCAGAAATATACGCACTTGGTATTTTTAAACATTTGCAATTGCATAATTCTTTAATGAATTCATTTATTCCTCTGTAGCATGACACAGAATAGAGGAGAGAGACTGAGCATACATTAGTGCCACAGAAGCCTCCTGGGCTCTGAGGAGCCCTGACCACCCTGGTTTGGATCCCTGGAGGACAGAAGCTGTCCTGTAGGACAAGCTAAGCCTGGCTGCACTCCGGGCTCTGTCAGATACCATAATCACATCCTCGAGGCAGACGAAATCTCCATTTTCTCAGGGGAGGTAATGCCTGGGGCCAGGAGATGCTGCCAGAGCCTGGTGTCCCACGGAGCTGAGCTGGCTGAGCTCGGACCTGGCCTCCAGCTGGACCTGCCAAGCGTTTCCTAGGTGGCAGGAGGTGGTGAAGCTGGAAAGCAGAGCAGGAACATTGGCACTGCCACATGAGCAAATCTCTCTGTAGGTAGCAGCTCCACCATTCCAACAACTCTGTCTCCCCTCCAGGGTGCCCAGCCCTGGGGCTTTTTGGTGCAGAGGCAATCAGGGTCCTCACGATTCCCTGGTCCTGGGATGCTCAGCTTTCTGCAGCAGCAAACATTGTGGACATTCTGCAGGAGCCCCTCTTGCTACCAGCGCCATGGCTCCAACCCTGCCTTGCCCTTTCAGATAACAGGGAGTTGTCTCAGTGTGGGAGATGTTTGGGAATTTTAAATCAAAAATGCAAAGTAAAAAAATGCAGCTAGAGGCATCCATCAAAACTCCTCTGGTTCCTCTGTTTGTCTTTTCTCAGAAGCTTATATCCATGAATTTGGTTATTAGAGTCATAATGTTATAATTATTTCATTTAATACTCTAATTATCCCATGTGATTAATCCTGACCATAACAGGAATGTCTGTGAGTCTAGAAGGCATGTTCCATTGGCTTCTGCATTATGAATGTTAATTTGAGTTAACAAGTATGAGAGCCAGAGGAAAAGAAACCAAAGAGCATGAGGACGCTTTGTTTACGAGCGAGTGCAGGGTTTGTTCTTGCCTGGTTTTGGTGGTAACTGGTCTGGCAGCCCCAGTTTCTGCTGGCATAGATTCCCTGACTGTGGTGTAGCACTGGGAATTCTGTGCATGTGTGAGGGCTGTGCAGCAGCTGGGGCAGGGAGGCAAAGGTGGCACAGGCTTTGGACAGTCCTGTGTCCATGTGTTGTTTTGGCAGCACTGCCCTGCTCACCCCCTGAGCTCCTGCTGTAAATGCCCACGGGCAGAGCGTGAGCCCACGAGTGGCACAAACGTCCTCCTGCACCTCCCTGTTCCACTGTCCCACTGCAGATGGATGTGGTGTAGAGCTTCACCAGCTTGGTCAGTTGGTATTTCAAGGGCTGTTTCAGAGCTGTCTGATCCCATTGCCCTACCAGCTCCCATTGTGCCAAGCTACAAAGTCACACTCAGAGAGAACAGAAGTACCTGAAATTTTTAATTTCCTTCAGCGTTGTTGACAGCAGACCTGGTGTAGCCACAGCAAAGAATGGCAGAGCAGAAGGTTTTTCCTAATATAAAAACAATTTTTAAGGTCCAAGGACCTCAGTGAGTGAGACGAGTATTGGCTATCACACACAGAGATTTCTGCACACACCTTTCACTGCAGCTGTACTGAGCTGAAAAACTTCCCTGTGGGCCAGCACCAGGTCTGGCACTTTGGGTAGCTCCTGCTGCAGTGGGAGCAGCAAGCACAGGCTCCGGGCTCTGCTCAGACAAGTGTGCATTCACACGCACACCCAGCGCGCACGTGGTGCAAACCTCGGGTGCCTGTCTGCAGGGCTTGGCCATCTGTGCCTTTATGCACAGGGAAAAGAAACGTATGGACAAAGGGAGTCGATGCTGCTGGCACAGACCCACGGCTCTGGGATCCCTGGAGAAAGGCTTTGCCTCTCAGAGCTTTAAACAGCATGGTGTCAAGACCAGCCAGAGGTACCTCGTGGGCTGAGAGAGTGGCTGCAAACAAACCTCAGTTCAGCGTGCAAAATGAGGGTGGAGGAAAGTTTCTGAGCTTGTCTCCTACGTGCAGGAGTTGGACAGAACCAGCTTGGCCCTCGTCACCATATGCTTCACCTGGTGCCTGCATTCACCATTGTCCCTCCTGCTCCACCTCCTCAGGGCCAAAGCAAACACTGCACAGGGGTTTCCTTACATAAACAAACCATGCAGGAAAGAGCCTTTAAGGTGATGAACCACGGATGGCTCCTGGCTTCTATGTCCATCTGTCCAAAGAACTGCTGGCAAATGGGGAAGGCTTTTGCCTCACATGCCCTGAACAGTGCAGAGCAAGAGACATCCAATTGGATGATGTCACTGCATGAAGAGATTTCTGGGGCCTTTACATTCCCATCACTAAAACAGACATTCTTTGAGGAATCAGGAATCCCAAAGATTATGCTCCTGCTGTCAATACCTGAGGCCGTCTTGGACCTCCAGAGTTTTCCTGTCCCCACTGGTTGTTTTTTTGTTCCTACCCCCATCCTGGTGAGACTTGAGCCCTGCAGGACCAGGTTCTTGTTCCACCTGGAGCTGAGCTGGACAGGGAACTCTCATTCTCTGACATGCTATTGCTTAAAACCATCTCTGCTCAGAGGGAAGGAAAAGCAGCTAGTGGGGAACTGTTTTGTCCTGGCTACTGTCTGTGTTTTATCAGCTGCACAGTTCTGAATCCATTTGCTTCATTCGTTTCTGAAATGAGCTGCATTGTTTTGCAAAGCAAGTTACCAGGGATAGACAAATTACCAAAATTTACTAAATAGCATAAACCACCTGCGTACACAAACTTACTTCTCCTCTAAATAAAGGAACACCTGGCAGTGTCTGGCTTCCAGGGGTCTGCAAATGTTGTTCTTTAAATATTTCTTCATGTGCTTGCAGAAGTTTGCACATTGACCTCCCTAGAGTTGGGAACTCTGGGAGTGCAGGGATGGAGCATGGTGTCTAATTTTAGCTACAGAAATGTGAAAGATTGAGCTAAATGTGGCAAAGCCTCCTGTAAGCCTGAAGTGGGAAGTGAGGCTTAGAACCTCCTGAGGGATTCTTGTGCCCCTGGATGGCTGAGGGCAAGCAGGGAATTGCCCCATGTCTGGATTATAGGTACGAAAATAAATGTTACCTGGTGTCTTCTCTACTAGTCCCTGATCCACATATTTGTCCCCAATTTAGTTGCCCTTGTAGTAAGCCCACAGCAACTGGATTTGCCACCTCTGCCCTGCTGGCTGCACTAAGCCTGAGTTTCTGCACACTTGCTGCTGCACATCTACACACCCTGGGCTCCTGACCTTCCCCTCCCATCTCCTGCAGCATTTCATCTCCCTCAGATGGTTTCCAGGTCTGCCCACAGTCATCTCCTGGAGACAAATGCATATCTGCAGGGCAGAGCTCCTGGCTGGAGCAGCTGTGCCCCTTCCCAGTGGTCCATGGAGAAGGTGGAGCTGTTCTGGGTGTTCTGGTGCCATCACCTCCCTAGCATGGACAGAGCCAGACAGAGATCCAGATGTTGAGCAGCTGCAGAGGGCACACACAGTAGGTGCAGAAGGCAGGCTAGTGGGAAGAGACTTTTCTGCAGGGACAGACAGGCAGCTCCTAATCCATCCCAATCTCTGTTCTATGTTGTCCAAAGTGGCTGCCCAGGACTGCCACCACACAATGGAGCCACTGCCCTCAGCTGTCAGAAAGACAATCCCAGTTCCACTGGTAAGTTCACATCAGACAAAATACTTCTACTGGGTTTTCTCAAGTATCCTTGGGCTTGTGGAAGCACTTCAGGAGCAGGGAAGGGCGATGGAGGCACTTGCTGTGCTTCACAGTGCCCTTAAAGATGGGCCGTGCAGCACCTCCAAGGGAAGTGCTGGTGGGTGCTTTTCAGATGGAGCCACGTTAAGCTCCCCAGAAGGAGCAAACCTCATCCTCTCCGAGCAGCACCAACCTGTGGAGTACCCAGTCATGCTGTGGGGAAGGTTTGCAGTAAGGAGCCACGGCCAAGAACAGGTGCAGTGGGTGCTGTACCCAGGGCGACCCTCACCCCATCACAGCCTGCTCCCGGAGTCACCCTCCTTGGGAACAGCTGTTCACACCTTGCTCAGAGCTGAGTGGATGAATTGCATGATCCTGGGCATATGAAACAAGCACTCATGGGGTGTTTTCCCCATCCTGATATGGGGCAGGATGTGCAGGTGACACAGGAGCACACACAGCTGGAGCCAGGGGAGTGCAGGGAGCCGAGTGGTGCCCACCAGGAGCCACCCCACAGCCTGGCCGTGCCCTCATTTCACTAACGAGCACATGAACTTGGCTCCAGCGTGAGCCCTGGGCACAGAGCAGCCAGTCTCTAGGAAGCCAAGTCCCCTTTTCTGTGTCTCTGGGAGCCAATTACTCATTTCCAGTGCGACAGTCTGTTCCTAATTCGGCCGGTCAGAGGTTGTGGAAGGAAATAATGCAGCAATGTCCTCTCGGAGAGAGTCTCAGAAACAATATTCTAAGAGACAGGACAAAATTAATGCAATATTGTGGTGTTTACCAGCCCCTGTCACTGCCCATGCCTGAAGGACTGACTATTAACTCCTGGTCCATAAGAAGATCTTTCTCTGCAGATTTTTTTTTAAAAGGCATCAAGGATGATACCGAGGTGCGTGAAAATAATCTGATTAGTATGATGTCTCCTTGAAACATTTCTGAAATGTGTGAAGTGTTACTTTTACTGCAGGGTACTTTTCTTCACAAAGTGGAAATCGAAGTGCAGAACAACACAAAAAGCAGAGATCCTTATGACATGGAATAATGAGGCCATAAAACCAAACAATAAAGTTAAATAATTTACCATAAATATCGAAAGCTCTGAAATTATTCTCTACATTAACTGCCTATGTTTCAAATGATCTTTGCATTCACCATGTCACAGATGGCAACATCAGACAAGAGAGTCCTTGACAAAATCTCGCTGTAATTATTCTTTCCACAGCTGCAGTTATTTTAATGCCTTTTCAGTTAAGCTGAAAGAGACGCACACGTTTTATAAATAAGGGCTTTTAACCAGTTTGACAATGAAGCATTTGAAACGTAGTGTGAAAAAGAAAAAAAAAAACCAACCCAAAAACTTTCACTGCATCTTGAAACCTGGGAGAGCAACTGTGAAGACTTGGAGCAGAAAGACAACCAGTCTTTCTACAGCAATACTTAGCAATTAAGACTAAAATTATGTTGATTGTGATGGTCTGAGATAGCTGTTACTGGCAACTTTCAGAGTTGCTCAGACACAATACAACAATTAGGTTTATTTTGGCTGGCAGCTCAGAGGAGTCTTTTCTCCATTGAGAAACTGCCCCTCAAGGACAGGCAGGGACTGACTTCAGGAGGAAAATACAGCTTGGATGAGGTGAAGGTTACACACTGCTCAAGACCGAAGTGTCCAGCTGCAGTCCAAGTTTGGTTGGCTTTTCTTGCTTGTTTTGGCTTTTTCTAAAGTGCTTTAAATCACTGTGGAGGGCCCTTCTCCCCAAGGAAGAGCACAAACCCATTGCCTCTCCTGCTCTGAAGGAATCTGGCCACCTGGCTGACCACAGGGGCTTGGTTGTCCTCTGTTGGCCAGGCTGGGACGCTGCACATCCCCGCTGGAGCTGTCCAAAAGGAAAAGGATGAGCCACCCTGGGACACCATCTGCCCTCCTCAAAACCCCTTTCTCAGCCAGGTGGCCAACACCTCCTTCCCCAGCCCTGTGGTCATGCTCCCTCTCACCCAGAATTCCCATTCCCTTCAGTGTGTGCCTGCTGCCCCAGCTCAGCCTGGCCCTGCTGCTGCAGTGATTCCACTCGGGACGTGGCTCTGAGAGCCATGGCACACTTCAGCACCTAAATAAAAGCAGGCTCACTTTGGTGTGATCCTGCATTTTGTCATTCCCATCCACTCAGAGGAGCCAGGGAATTTGGGACATATCAAATAACACAGCTGAGGACTCCAGCAGTGATGAAAACTTGAGCCGAAGCACCAAAATTTCAGTTTCCATGGGAGTTTGTGGAAATGTAGCCAAGCACAGCACACAGTGGGGCTCTGGAGGATCTTCATTCCCGCTTCCATCTCTCTGGAAAGCCTGCAGAACACCTCTCCCCTGAATCCATGTTTCAGGAGCCTGAATGAGTGGCCGTATTTTTTAAAGCTCTGAGCACTCAGCAGCTCTTGTGGAAAACAAAAGGAGCTGAATCCTCTGGAAGTGAAGTTCCCCTGCTCCCAGCAAGTTGCAGCTGCTTCTCCTTCCCACCATAAGCTGTCGGTTAGTTTAAAAGAAATATGTGGTGATGCAGCTAAAGCAGTGGGAGCTGTACTGGGAGGATATTTTCCCATTTAAACCCAAATAAAGGAAAAATGAAAGAGCAGGAGATCGGTGGGAGGTTTTTCACTGCGGAATCCTGGCAAGCTCTGGCGTACAAAGAAGACGTCGCGGTCTCCGAGGCTTGCGGGCTGGGGAAGCCTGATTAATGGAGGTTATTGTCGGGGAGGCCTGGCTTTTGTGCTCAACACTGAAAGGCACCAACCCTCAAAGTATTCAGCATCACACAATAACAGATTGTATGGAGTTAGCCTCAGAAAACAAACGTGTTCTCTCTCTATGGGATTGCAGAGCATCCGTCAGTGGCTGGCATTAAATACCACCCAAGTGTATGTAATTACCGATACATGAAATCCAAACATCGTTTTAAAGCAGTTGGGACAACAGAAACCACACGGAGGTTTCTGTTTCCCTTTCACTTTGAAGCATCCTTCCTTTCCTAACCGAAATGGGAACAGCCTCCTCCAGCCCATGGCTGGGAGGGAAGGGCTGCTATCCCAGATTTCCCTTCTGCAGCCCACGAGTGTTGCATCAGTCACCGCTCTCAGGGCCGGGACCACTCCCTGCCAAAACCTCCCCTGATCCTCTTATTAGACTTGGACTGCAAACTAAATACAACTGCAGAGCTGAGAGGGGAAAATGGGATTTTTATGAGACACTGTGCACTGGGTTCATGGGCAGCTCCTAAACCTGGGCTGGCCTCAAAATCCCCTGCAAAACCCGAGAAGCTGCCACACACAGATCCCTCTGTACTTGTTTTATCAGTTCTCTGTACAAGAAGAGTTTGGTTCGCTCTGGGGTTCGCTATCCCTGAGGGGCTGCACAGGCACAACAGTGAGGGCCTGGACAGTGACCCAGGGAGCAGAAGGATCTCTTATCCTGCCTTCCTTGCACTGTACTGTAGGACCCAGATGCACAATTAAGAGCTATATTCAAGCACTTGAATAAACAAACTCCACCCCGAAAGGTTCAGGCATGCCTTGTGGGGTCCCTGTGTTCCCCAGTTTTGAATCTCAGGCTGATAAATTAAAAGCAAAAAAAATCACTTACAAAAATTATCTTCCTACCCTGCCGTGGAGCGAGCACAAAGCTGTTGCCACTTCTGATTTCAAACAGGCTTGAATTAAAGTGGGCTTGGATTATTATTTTTTATTTGAGAAAGGCAGAG
Organism: Erpornis zantholeuca; assembly: GCA_013400515.1. NCBI lineage: Eukaryota > Metazoa > Chordata > Aves > Passeriformes > Timaliidae > Erpornis > Erpornis zantholeuca. The sequence goes on along the minus strand of VZTN01007916.1, from coordinate 485,363 downwards.
CAGTCACTTGGTGGGATGGCAAGCAGCTGGCTGCAGACAGATGTCTGAGAGCTCTTCCATAGAGCCTGCCTGTGGCAGCCTGGCACGGAGCAGGATAACCATACCAGCATGGCACTCTGTGCCAGATTTATGATCCCCAGCTGTGGGAGAGACCAGGGCAGAGGAGGGCAGACCATGTGCTGCTCAGGCACCCAGCAGGGAGGCAGCAGTGCAGGGTTTCCAAGGTTTCCACAAACATCACGCAGCATTTTGGCCTCGGTGCACCTTCCAAGGCTGCTCCTCCACATCAGAACTGCTGGCCAAACCTGGAAGTGGCTCCTGCAGGGAAGGGCCTGGTGCCTATTCCCTTGGCAGTGATGAAGCCAGAGCTGCTGTGATGGGCAACTGCTCCTGAAGAGCACCCTAGACCTGTGAGATTCCAGTCCTGGGGAGCTCTGGAGTCACAAGTGTAAAGTATCTGTGGTCCAACCTCTCTCTCAGAGCATCCCGGGATCGAAGCCATCCCATGTGGAGTAGGAGCGATCTCCTGAGAGCCCTGTGGGGTCACCACACTGCTGATCCAGCCCCACACAGACCAAGCCCCACATGGACCTAGACCCAGCCCCACACAGACCCAGCCCCACACAGACCCAGCCCTGAATGAACCAGCCCCACACAGACCCAGCCCCACATGGACCTAGACCCAGCCCCACACAGACCCAGCCCCACACAGACCCAGCCCTGAATGAACCAGCCCCACACAGACCCCATCCCACACAGACCCAGCCCCAAATGGACCAGCCCCACACAGACCCAGCCCTGAATGAACCAGCCCCACACAGACCCAGCCCCACACAGACCCAGCCCCACACAGACCCCATCCCACACGGATCCAGCCCCAAATGCACCAGCTCCATGCTGCCACCCTGTCATTCTGGGATGTGCTTGGCACCCACTGACAGGATGGCAGAATCCTCCATCGTGTGGGTCTGGCTGAGGAGCCAAACGATTGGGAGCTTATTACAGCCTCCCTTTTAATTAAGTGTCTCAAATAGGATGTAATTGCTATGTAATAGCACACGCTATTGTACATTAGTTAAATACAAAGGGATTATTAAGAGTATGTTTTAAAGGCTTTCCAGTCCCGGATTGAGTAAACAGTTGCTAAATTTCGATAAATAACTTTTAAAATCTACATTAAATAAGCTGTTAAGTGTATTTAGGATATTCTCGTTTTTCCCAGAATTGCTCCAGTCAGAGAGTCCTGGGTTATAATCTCAGTATTTCACTGGTAATAGGGTTGTGCCTGCTCATATCTATTTGTTCTGTCTCAAAGATCCTGCTGGGTGTGGCAAGCTTGGCTACTGACATCTGCAGGCTTTAAACCATTCCCATTCCCACAGCCCAGAGGAGCTGGGAGTGTGCTCAGCCCTATTTTACAAGTACAGAATTAAGGCACAGAAGAGCAAAGTCATTTGTTCAAAGCCATGCAGGGACTCTGTAATAGAGCAGAACAGGAGCCAACAACAGATCAAAAAATATTTCTCTAAAAATAAGGCTTTGAAAATCCATAAAGAAATGTGGCTCTGACAAACTCCTCTGTTACGATCAAAAATGCAATTAGTCATTACTGACTTTGGTAATGAAAGAACAAATGTCCTATGACCCCCAAAACCTAACAAACATCTCCATCCATTTGCTACTTGTGCCCAGGGAATGCCATCTGGAATGACAACAGTGGATGGGCACCACTGAGTGATCCTTGGGCACCACTGAGTCATCCTTGGGCACCACTGAGTGATTCTTGGGCACCACTGAGTGATTCTTGGGCACCACTGAGTCATCCTTGGGCACCACTGAGTGATCCTTGGGCACCACTGAGTGATCCCTGGAGGCAGCTCTTGCCTCTGTTGCACCAGGAAAGTCTGTCCAAGGTTGCACATCACAAAAAAAGAGGTGTCATGGCCCTGGGAGCCATGGCAAGGAGTTATCCAGGGCTCTGTTAAACTTTGTAAGGCTGAGCCTGAGCTCCCTGCTGCTCCCTGCAGCCAGAGTGCTCCTGCTGTGAATGACTGGAGCATCCCAAGCAGTGAGTGGGTAAAAGCTGCCCTCCTGTGAAGTGGCAGAGAGGCACCCGTGGCATTTGGGAGACAGCACACAACAGGGGGGCACAGCTGATCTCAGCTGACAGGCTGGGAACAGGAGCAGTGATGGCAGCACCCCAGGCTCTGGGCACAGGAACCTCTCAGTGATGCAGAAGTGGAAAAGCCACTGTGTGCTGGGTGTAGAAAGGAGCCAGCCCTGGTGTCCCAGGGCCTTTCTACAAATTACACATGTCCATGTTTTTCTCAGAAGGCTTATTTATTAATATCAAGAAACAGAACAAATCTTTTTCTCTCCAGCCAGTTTAGCTGGAGGAAACATCTGTGTCCCTCTGTCTGTGTTTCTCCTGACTGTGTCTCAGCCAGGAATTCACAACAAGACAGAGGAAGACTGGTCAAGGCAACCACTTTACCATACACAATTCTCTTATTTACATTTTTCATCAAAGCTCACTCTTGGGAAACTACAGAAGATTCCCTTAGAAAATGGTTTTTAAGACAGCTTAACAAAAGCTTGCATTTGTCTAGCCTTTCTCTGAGATTTCTTAAAAACCCACTCCAAGCCATCACTCCATGCTGGGGGCTGGGAGAGCTGTACTGCCCCGGAGGGTGTCCAGGATGGCTGAGCACTAGCAATGGGCTGTGGGTGATGGGAGCCACTGGGCAGGCTCAGGGAACTGAGCCCCTGCACCATCCAGCCCCTCTGGGGAGACTAACACCTCACTGAAACCTTGCCCCTGCTCCCACCGTCTTGCCCAGGGCTTCCTGCTCCTGTTCTCCCACTGTAAAGCAGCCTGAACTGAAATGCTCCTTTCTGAGGTGTCACCTCCTCTGCTTCACACTGCTGAGCAGGTAACACTAATGAAGAAGCCAAGAAGTCGGAACTCTTCAAGCAAGTGCTCTGAAAAATTAATGAGGAGCTGCAGAAGAACATAAATAATCCGTGCTCTCCATTAGAGGTAGTTAGCACCATTACAGTGATCTGGGGAAAACCTGCCTAGGCACCACCAGCCATTCTCCCCTGGAATCACTGTCCTGTGGATTTTGTCAGCTGGAGTCAAAGGATGGTTAACCCTTTAGCACCCTGGCTATTTTGAAATCATTATTGTTATTATAAGTCAAAAGTGACAGCTTAACTGGTGGCAGAAATGGATATATATAAACCAAAACGAAGTTGCATGGCCTCAGAGGAAAAATCATTAGCTCCCTGGTGGGTTTACAAGTAATTTGCCAGCAATAAAAATGCAAAAACACATTTTGGTGTGCAATGATCATAAATAATCCTTGGACAAGAATTCTTTCTAGGACTCACAAGTCCACTCCCTTAATGGCAAGTTTTATTACCCTGGTTTCTCTGTGTTCTGTTACAAAATGTTGCTGTCAGAACAATTTACGAATTACAGCCCTGTTGGTATCAACTTCCATAATTCGTATGGAAATTGGTTTCCCCACAAACACTCACGAAGCACAAAGAGTCGTGTAACCACATAGAATGACCTTAATAACACAGAATATAGGGACCTGGTGCCTGGGCCAGCACTAAATATCGATGGTAACCAGGCTGGGGGGAGGCATCCATGTAAACTCATGTGCCTGTGGTGATGAGGTCAGTGCAGGTGCTCAGTGTCACCAGTGCTGTCACCCAGGCTGGTGGCACCTCACAGGATCTTTAGGAAGCCAGGAGTATTCTGAGGGTTCTGTTCCCAAGCACTGGTGATAAACAAAAATCCTATCCAGCTGCTGAGGAAACTGAATTTTCTTAAAATTCAGCGTTTTCTTAAAATACCAGGAAGTACAGCTTGTTCAGGATTTCAACTGTGTTCATCTCTTCCCTCAACTTTTGAGGCCTGGGGATGAGGAGGGGAGTTCAGCATCTGAGATGAAAGTTGTAGAGGGAGTGACAGTGCCAGGGGTCTGGGGCTGGTGTTTAAGAAGCACTTCAGGGCAGGGCACACCTGCCAGGTTCCGTCCTGAGGAAGAATCATGGGCTTTGGCTGTGACTCATCCATAAGGATGAGTTGTTTCTTCACACCAAGTGTGTGTGTGTGTGTGATCCTTGGACTAAAAGAGAGAAGGAAAGGGAGTGACAGTCAATTAGGTGCAAATTGCCTCAGAGAAATCCTAAAAGTAAACTCAAATCCATAGTGTAAAGAGGGGGAGGTGCAGCTCAGGCTGGATTCTGGGTGCTGTGTGTCATTGCTCTCCCTCCAGTTGGAGGAAATGGATCCAGCAATTGAAATTGCCACATTTCATACATGAAGCTACACTGCAGAAAAGAAAACCTTCCTCAAATAGAAACCACTGTCTAAGAAAATTAAGTAAACATGGCTCTAACTATTTTTTTTTTCTGATCCTTTATGAGTAGATGGGCACATATCCAAAGTGATATACACCACATTCTGGAATACACCACAAGGTAGAAAGTAGCTGCTTGAAGAATTGAACATTCCTTATATTCAACAGTTCATTTGTAATTTTAACTTTAAGAGAATTTGGTAAACTGTGCAGGAGTAAGCCTTATATTTTAAAAAATATTATCAGCTTCATCTAAGAACTTGCAACACACATTCTGGACAACCCTTTCTCCATGATGTAAATTAATAGGACTACAGGTGCTGTTTCCATTAAAATACTATGAGCCAAGATGAGATGCCACCCTGAAGCAAAACACCCAGGGTCTTGCTTTGAATTTTGTCTAAGTGAAGATGACAAAAATTGCTTTTGCAGAAATAAAAATTCGCAAGAAGAAAAGTGCATAAAATGAGGAAGAAAATGGTTTTCTTTCCCTATAAAGGAAGAGCAGGTCTTTAAGATTTTATAGACCAGAGATTTAAACCAAAAACCTCCTTTTTTTACAGGTCCCTGGTTCAGCTTAAAATGGTAATGGCATTACTGCTGGAACAAATGGCACCAGTGATGGCACCTGGAGCTGCAGGAGGTGCTGGGCTCTGCAGAACTGTTTGGGTGGGAGGGAAATGGACTCAGAGAATTCTCCTGCAGCTTCTTCTCCCCTCCTCCCATCCCAGGGACATTTTGGAGAGCTGCTGTCATGGTAGGAAGCAGGACACCAGTCATCAGCTCCTGCTCCTGGGAACTCCAAGGGGCTCTGCCACATCACGAGGGTTTCAGTCTCAGTTAGGTTCTGAACTTTTGATGAGATGGTTCAAATCAGGAAAATCCTGTCTCTGTGCCAGACAGTTAAAACTGAAAGTAATTAAGGCAAAATCTTTTCCTGCACAGAAACTACTGAACATGTGGCATAGCAAAATCATCAGCGTTTCTGCCATGGTAAGCCCACAAAACAAATTGGATTTTGAATGAAGCACATGGAACAGTGACCTCTGTATACAACTTATCTTGACCTCTGAGTGTAATGGCATTTTGTCTCCAATTCTACTGCTAATCACAAATGCTGAATTCCGAATATTCACATTTGAGAGGGATTCATGGCTTGATTGTTTCAGACATCTAACAAGAGCAAAACGCCGAGAAGTTCTTCTCCTCGTATGAACAGTGTTTGCTGAAGTTCCCAGACCTATTCTCGGAACAGTTTCCTGCCCAGCCCAAACCCCAGCAGTGAACACCCAGACTGTGGGAGGCTTCACCCAGGCTCCTCTTCCCCAGCTCAACCACACACAAGCTTCAGACTTGGCAACTGCGACTTCTCTTACAACCTCCTACAGATCTTTCTCTAGTCCAGCCCTTTCCCAACTCATGGAGGGCAGATACATCATCTTCCACGTACCCCAGTCAGTCCCTGAGCTGCACAAGACCGCAATGTACCACCCAAGCAATGGGGAATCACATTACACCTGGTCTGAGCCCCATCCCCTGGGCCTGGACACGGCTCTGAACCAGGGCAGGGACCCCAGCGCAGATTAAGAGCAGTTCAAAGAGCCAATAATGCAGCGCAGAGCAGCCACCAGGGCACAAGTGACCTGAAGCGTGATTTGCAGTGAATGTCTTTTCCCCTCATAAACAGGAGAGACACAGTGGGACGATTATCCACCCAGATTTATCTCCTCAGCTCCGTGTATATCCTTCTGCGCTTAAAAATGTCTCACTGCCCTTTGCGTTATTGCATTGCCCTTTACATTCATAGCGCATAAACCTCTCAAGTACCGTAAAACTTACAAGGTGTAATACAGCGTCGGGGGTTTCTTCTACACACCATAAACAAAAGTCACTGGAAAAGGAGCACAGAAAGGGAGACATTACTTGGCCTGACAACAGTACAGGAGGAAAAAATATATATACAAGTATACATATATACACTTAAAATCCCGAGCTGGATTGATTATCTGGCGTTGATGGATCACCTGCGTGTATTACGTGGATAAGGAAATTGATTGTTCAATAAATCACTGTCTGCACTAAGAATCCAGCATTAAAAAAAGGAAAGAGAAAATATTATAAATCTGTCTTGCACAGGCAAAGAAAAAGCTTAAGCTTTTAAGGTTAATCATGATGTACCTTTTGCTGCACATCTGGGAAAAGGACATCTTCCTGGAGTTCTGCAGTGCTAAAGGACTGGTGTCTTTCCCAAGGCTCTCCAGGAAGGGAACCTCCCTCGTGTGGCTGACGGGCTGTCCCTGCAAAGTTCAGCGTGCCAGCAGCAGGCAGGGTGATCTGACAGAGCCCCAGGGGTACGTCAGCCCCATCCCTGGATGTGTCCAAGGCCAGGCTGGACAGGGCTTGGAGCAGTCTGGTCTAGTGGAAAGTGTCCCTGCCCATGGAAGGGGGGTGGGATGAGATGAGCTTTGATGTCCCTTCCAACCCAAACCATTCTGGGATTCTATGACACCAAGCCTTGTATCCTCTGCTGAGCAGTTGCTGTGGCTGTTTGCCCCATTCAGAACAAAATCCATCCTGTTCCCAAGACAAAACTTCTGCTGCAGCCAGGAAAAAGCCCCCTCAGCCCATGTGCCCAGGCAGGCACAGTGTCTCACAGGGGGTGGAATTTAAAATCGCTGCTGTGACATCCCTCAGAGTACTTTGAATTCACTGCAAAACTAACCAACAAGTCTAACGCTTCAGTCCCAGTAGACAACCATAACTCAGCTAAATTTGTGGGTTATACCAGATTTTATTTACTGCTTCATCCTGGTAGAAAAGTACGAGCTGACAGCCGTCTATTCATTAGAGTGGGGGGAAGCCGCCCACGGCGACGCTGCTTCTCTCACTGTACACTTCCACGTCTCTAATCGAGCTCGGATTCTGCAGTACCAGCTCTGTTATTTTAGGAATGACGTACGTTCCTACTCAGCTGGGAGCTGGTGAGTTCAGAGATCTGGTCTGTTCACCTCCAAGTCCCCAGGCTGAACAAAAGGCATGCCGTAGCCATCAGATGTCATTTCCAGCTAATAAGTGACCAGTGGCCTCTGTCAGAGTAGTCAATGGCCTCATCCTTACTGGAGGTAGCAACTACCATTTCCACTGAGCTGCTGCAGGGGCACTGCTGATGCTCCTGAAGCTGCTGCTTGCAGGTGCCAAGGATGAAATTGAAATCTGTCTCAAAACCCTGTGTAACACTGAGTGCTCCAGGCCCAAGGGAAGCTGGGGAGCCCTAGAGGGGATCCCCAGTGCCCAGTTTCCAGAATGACGAGCAAAGTGCAAGGCCCAAATTCAAGAACTTATCTGAACACTTACGTAATTTTAAGTCTTTGTTTTGTGCCTTTGGTATTAGCTGGTTTATCTGTCTGCTTAAAAACTTCTCTGAACATACTCACACGGTCCATGCCTTTGGAAGCCCTGCTGCTTTCCAGGTCACACTGCTGTGCTGAACGTCCCAGGCACACCGAGCTGATACAGAACATGCTGGTTGCTTCCTTACTACTTCCCAGTTCTGATTTTTATTCTATGAATCTGACTGCACACAGAGGGGTGCTGCTTATTGGCTGGGGCACAGCAAAAAAAGCCAAAATCTAACGAGGCCCCTGGACTAACATATTAAATAATACAGCTACGGTGTGGTCGCCCTTCTCACCAACAGTTGGTGTCTGCTTCCCTCTCTTCCTGGCGGTGCTGCAGAGCTGAGCAGTGTGGGGGAAGCTCAGAGCAGCGCTGGGGTTGCCTCTGACGCAGGGGTACCCCACGCTCTCCTCAGCCGTTTGCAGCTGAACAGCGATTCCCTGATGATCCTCCCTGCCAGAAATAACAGATCAGTCACATCCCTGTTTGTGTGTTCTCACTCGGTGTCTCGCTGCAGATTGGAAGCACAAGGACTCAGGTAGCACTGACACGGTGAGAGTCTCATAGTGCAAACCTGAGCAGTGAAGCTCTGGGCTCCCTCGGGACAGCACAGTGAGGGGTTTGAGAGGAGGCAGAAGGGGTTAACAGAGGCAACCACAAAGAAAAGCTGATGGAGGAGCAAAAACAAAGCAATGAGCTGAGCCTTCCACCTGCTTTAAGAGCTCTCGCTTGTGCTAAGGACCTGCATCTATTTTAGTCTTTATTAGAAGTGGTAAATAGCAGCACATTAGCCCTGTTTTCACTGTTAATAACACGAATCAATGTATCAGTGCATGAACCCCCATCCCAACTGAATCCGCACTGCATCAGCCCAAACCGCAACGATCCCTGGCTGGCAAACCGAGCTGGAATCTCTGAGAGGCACAGCTCCTCCACATCTATTCCCTCCAGCAGCACTGCCGTAGAGCAGTTCTTATCCCCTCATTCAGCCCTCAGTTCTTCTCAACATTTGCCTCTATCCCCCCTCGCCCATGGTTCTGGTGCTTTCAGCTCGCTATCTGCCTTTCCCATAGACTTCCACGCCCGTCTTCTGGTGTACAAAGGGACAAGCTGCCTAGACAGCACTGCGTTAAAGCTGCAGCCAAAAGCAGGGGGAAGGAGATGGCGAAGCTGGCGGAGACGCACATTACGCTGGATTAGGAGACTTAAAACGCTGACTACAAGCAGCGCGCCGCGCCGGGCATATTTGACACCGTGTCTCCACGAGAGACTCCAACATCGCAGCTCTTCGGGCACAGCGACGCCGTGCAAATGCTGGGAAATCCGTGCCGATGGCTGGTCCGGGAGGAGGGCGGCGGGAGCCGCGGCGGGGCACTGCCCTCTGCCGATGCGGGGCCCGGCCGGGCGCCAGCGGCATATCGCGACAGGCGGGAAAGCTGGACTTCCTCTAGGAGTGCTAATTCAGTGAAACTGCCGCTCTGTACTCGAGGAGCACTTCATTTTCCGGGAAAAAAAAAAGGGACCCAGCTTTGCTGGAGACAGAAGGACTTTAGTGTCGCTCCGTGCGTGGCTGCGCCGTGCAGGCTTCACGGGAACCTTTTCGTAACATCAAACGCTGCTTAGTTTCATTAATAAAAACATCAGAGATGGGGAGATTAAGTTCACAGAGGTGGATTTGCACCTGCTGGTGATAAAACCAGACATGACACTGCAGCACGAGAGGCAGCTCCCGTGCCACAAGCTCATGTGTCTGTGTGTCCTAGTGTGTCCCAGTGTCCTAGTGTGTGTCTGTATGCCCCAGTGTGTCCCAGTGTGTCTCAGTGTGTCCCAGTGTGTGTCCGTGTGTCCCAGGGTGTGTCTCAGTGTGTCCCAGTGTGTCCCAGTGTGTCTCAGTGTGTGCCAGGGTGTCTCTGTGTGTCCCAGTGTGTCTCAGTGTGTCCCAGGGTGTATCAGTGTGTCCCAGTGTGTCTCAGTGTGTCCCAGGGTGTGTCTGTGTGCCCCAGTGTGTCCCAGTGTGTCCCAGTGTGTCCCAGTGTGTGTCAGTGTGTCCCAGGGTGTATCAGTGTGTCTCAGTGTGTCTCAGTGTGTCCCAGTGTGTATCAGCGTGTCCCAGTGTGTCTCAGTGTGCCCCAGTGTGTGTCAGTGTGTCCCAGGGTGTGTCCGTGTGTCCCCGTGTGTGTCAGCATGTCCCGGTGTCAAGTATGTGCATCCACCTCTCTCCGTGCACAGCAAACCCACACAAGGCTCCTTCACCCTTCAAGCTGTGCTCATATCCTGCTGCCTCCAGCCCGGGGGCTGTCCCTGTGCCCTGAGGCAGCAGCCCAGCACTGAACTGTCTGGTTTGGTGTCTCTCCTGCTTTGTGATAAATGAGAGTCTATTCTTTTCTGGTTTGTGGTTTGATCTTAATTTCCTGTATGAAGTTCTCAAGAGAACGCCAAGATCAAATAATTAGACTATTCTGCGATAAAGAGTTAACATTGTTATTCAAATGTATTCAGAATTAATTTACCACCAAACAATTTACACTGCTGCCCTCCTATCTTGCTGAAATTACCAGAATGTGTTATCTGACACACAAAACTGTCTCATGACCTGAAATAACTTTATAAACCGCTAAATGCTTGAGCAGTGGGTGCCTGGTCACAGAAATGCCCAAGGGAACGTAGGAGAAGCTACAAGGGCAATAGAGTGATTGAAAAATAAAACAACCTGGTGCCATCCAACGCTGTGCCATCCAGCCAGCCTCCCCAAAGAACACTGGCCACTCTGGTCACCAGGCACAAGCTGAGCAGAAAAACCCTTGAGCTGCCTTTCTGAGGATTCCCACTCCAGCATTCGTGTCTCTCATGGCTGTGCAGCTCCCAGCCCCTGGGTGCTGCCTTTTCAGCCTGGAAAAGCCTGTTTCTGCCTTTATTTTTAAAAACACAACTTCATTTGCAGAGTGTGGGAAGGTGGTTTCAAAATAAAATTCCTGACAGGCATAATAAGCCTCAGAAAAGCCAATCACACAGAGCAGGATAATTATCCACTGAATTTGTTTTCTATGTATTTATATAAAATAATCAATGATATTTTTCTCATACAGACTCCAATTTGATTGTACTTTCTGCGTTACTTGCAAATCATACAAACAATCAATGCTCTGACCCCTTCTCTACACAAACACAGCTTAGAAAGACACTACAAGAAATAAAATCCGATAAATTCCTCATGCAGGGTTTTTTGTTTAAAAGCTCTGCTGAAGACTGATCCTACTCACATCAACTTCAGAGATACAGCAGTGGGACTGTCAGACATGCTTGAGGTGGGATTATTGCCACAAATATCAGCAGGGATATAGAACCTTAGTAAAAAACCTGGCACAAAAGTGAGGACCCAGACGTGGAGGTGATGCCTTTTAAAATGTAGCAAGGAAAATGGACCCATTCCCTGGCCCAGCACACTCCTCCTGCAGAAGGGCAAGCTGAGCACACAGCTGGGGTTGGGGTGACCCAAGGGCAGGCTGGGCTGGGACCCTGCCTGTCCCCCTGCCCACAGAGAGTGTAGGCACCATGTCAGCTGCACTCCTGGCAGCAGTGGGTGCTGCAGTGATGGCAGCAGGGCAGCGTGGCTATGGTGTCACCTTCTCAGCAGCACCTGAGTGCAAATCCCCACACCCAGCTCCCGCTGCCTGGCCGAAATCGGGAGTCATTTCTTTGCAATTTACTGATCTCAACCCATTGGCATCTGATCCGCACGTGTATCTCACTAACACACCATCCATCAAAACAGTCACTCGGAGTGATTTCTGAGGATGCTTCAGCAAAGCAGAGGTGGCTGGAATGGCTCTGTTGGAGCTGCCAGTCCTGCTCCACCTGCTCCACCGATCCCAGTCATCCCGCCCTGCTTTGTTAGGGACGGTGCCCTCAGCTCTACAAAATGGCATCAAGCTCTCATCTGTCGCCTTCAAGGGTGCTACTACCGCTTTTTAAATCCAAGCGAAAGGTTAGGCAAATTGGCTCTCTACGGTACCATAATCACCTCGCTCTCACCGCTCTTAGGTACGAGGGGCGCGATATTGCAAACACTCAGCTGCTCCGTGCAGCTCTTCGCTCGAGGTGTAATCTCCCGGAGCTCAGCCGCAGTGAGCACCGGCGGCAGCGCAGGCTCCGTCACCGGGTGTGAGCACGGGGCGACTCCTCACACCGCCACCCTCATCTGTCTCTGTTCTAGAGCAACTCGGAGCTGAACTGAGCACTCGGAGCAGCTCTGGATGGTGTTCTCTGATACAGCATTTTCAAATATTTAACAGATTGCGTAATAACCGAGCAGCTGTTGAATAAGGTTCAGATACACACTCCTGCTTAAAAAACCCATCCAGGAACAAGACAGAGATTCTCTTTGTGCGAGTGCATTTATAGATGATGCTTAGATTTGTACATTAAGTATTTATATTTTACTGGTGAGAGAAAGAGTGCTTTTGGCTTTTCTTTCCCTTTCTTAGATATCTCTCCCTGTATTTATTTTAACAGTCAGCTTCACAGGGAAAAAAGAGAGCTTTGAGAAGTTACGTGCTTTCTGTCTGGTTAGATTTTCAGTGCTAAACCAATAGTTACTTAAGTGTTCTCCACTTCTTGGCATAACCTAATAATTAAAATAATTACTTGAAAGCCAGGGCAGCTTTGCACAAATTAATGCAAGGGCAAGAAGCTGCAGTTTTCCAGTGGGCTGAAAAAGAGGTCACAAAACGATGCCAGTTTTAGCTGAGAGAGAAGGTAAACACAGATCTCCCTGAAGCCTCGATTAAAGCCTTTTCTTATCTTTTAATTTTCTTATTTTACTGATGAAGAAGGTAGCTCGATGAGGGTTGGGGATTTCTCAGCAGGTAAAGCGAGACCGTTCCTGTGGAAGGCACGGCAGTGCAGGCAGTGGCACAGCTGTGCTCCTGCAGCGGGCAGCCCTTCCTCGCTTCCTGCCCGCCTGCCTCCCTCGCTGCCTGCCTCCATCCCTGCCTCCCTGCCCGCCCGCCTGCTGCCCGGTGAAGGGGAGCAGAGCTGCAGCAGACCCAAGAGCTTTCGTGGAGGGCTGGCAGCAGCCTCTGCGTTGAAATCTCCTCTGCTCTTTTGTGCAATGTCTTTGAGCCTTGCCTAGAAAATCCGTTTTCAGGACAACTGAGGCACTGAGAGGCTAAACACCTCCAGAGAGCCCCAGGGATACTCCTGAGCCTGAATATCCCCCGTGAGCCACGCGAGTATTCCCGGGAGCCTCAGCACCCGCCTGCCCCAGTGGTCTCAGCCGTTCCCCCGCGAGCATCTGCCACAGCTGCAGCTGCCCCTCGCCCGCCTCCTCGGAGCGACAGCTTGGCAGCAGCCGGGTCTGGCCACCAAGAATCAGGCCCGCTGCTGCCAAGCCGAAAGCAGGAGGAGCTGCCAGCCCAGCAGCCCAGCTGCCACAGCCACCCCCCCGCACACGGCTCGCGGTCCCGATGGGGATCTGAGCCCTGGGACCTGTCGGGAAGGGAAACTCCGCCACAGCACTGCGGTGCTCTTGGTGGGAACAGGCTGGTGACAGACGAGGGGGGGGCTCACACAGCAGGACGCCTCCTCTCTGCTCCTGCAGTGGGACTGGCGAAGCCCAGCGCGCCCTGTCAGCAGCAACGGAGTCTTTCTGGGAGTGGGTTTCTGTGGCACAAAACATTTCCAGCTGTTCCACCCGGAGGCTGAGCATACTAAGCAGCTTGGCTCTTGTGAAAGTTCATCAGCCGCCAGGGCCCAAGGCCCCGGAGGCAGATCAATTAACCTTTTCCACCACCAGTATTTCTGGCACTACAGTGTGCACGGGACAGCATCTGCCTGGAGCGCCCCATCCACAGAAGTCTGGGAGAGACCAGATGCTCACACTGCAAGAATCAAGCCCTTGTCCATGAGACGATCTGGGCCATGCAGCCACTCCAAGCCGTGCTGGAGGTGAGAGTGTTTCACTTCAAAAAGCACCTGTCCCTCAGGACCAGCATTTTTCTCTTTCTGTCTTTCATATTGCTGCTGTGCAGTTGCACGGGGATAAGTAAGACTCATTTTTTCCAGTTTTAAATATTCACAAATCTATTCAGTTTTCACTGCTTTCTCTGAGTTAAAATTTGAAAGGCAGACTTCTGAAAAACTGAAAAGGCAGGTAAACCCGTCCTTGTAATTTTTAGTGGGCAGACATCAAATCCCTATGAATGTGTACCAACGGCAAAGTGCATGGGATGTAACAGAAATCAGCGCTGTTCTTTACATGACATGATTAAAACAAGTATCTCGTTTAATTAGAAAAAGAAAGATCGCAGACTCATTCCCAGGATGTTATCTATGCAATTACTTTATGTAACATTATTAAAAATTAATTTTCCCCAGAACCTCAGCAATTTAATGAAACACGCCTGGTCCTCAGCAGCAGCTGCAGCGGAGCCAGCCCCACCGGCATCCTCCAGGCAGCGGGACTCGGTGCCGTGGGCCCCCCTGGGCTGTCTGTCCCTTGTGCTGGGCACATCCAGCCCTGAGTCAAATCACCTCTGCACAGCATCCTATTGCAGCAGGCTCAACACCCCTCCTCACACCAGGTACCGCAGCCCTCCTCGTCACAAGCTTGGCATCCCCCCGCTCCGGGGGCTCGGCATCCCCCATCTCTGTAAGCAAAATTCATCCTTCTCCAGGGAATCAACATCCCCCCTCTGTGGGTGCTCGGCATCCCTCGCCTTTGGGGGCTCAGCATCCTCCCTCTCCAGAGGCAAAGCATTCGTCCTCTCCGGGAGCAAAGCATTCCCCTTCTCCGGGCAATCAGCACCCCACTCTCCGGGGTACAGCATTCTCCTCTCCTCTTCGCAAGGTGCCCAGCACCCCCATCGCACCGTGCCCGGGGAGGCAGCTCGCACCGAGAGCGCTGCCCGCTCCGTTCTGGGACACAGCCCCCGCCTCGCCGCCCCGCCGGTACCTTCCGCCCCGGCACCAGGCAGAGCGTCCCCAGCCCCGGCCAGGGCATCCTTCGCCGGGGGAACCTCCGCCCCAGTATCGGACAGCGCATCCCGCAGCCTCGGGTACCGCATCCCCCGCCGCGGCCCCGGGCAGCGCGTTCTCCGCCCCGGCTCCGAAGTTCTCCCGCCGCCGCCGGTCCTTACCGATCCGGATGACATGCGGCATCCCGTGCGAGCTCTGTCCCCAGAAGCCGCCGACCAGGAGCGCTGCCCAGTATTCCCAGAGGACGCGGCAAAGCGCCGGCCAGAGATGGGGCATCGTTGGGGAGGGCGCGGGCCGGCGCGGCCCTACGGCCCCAGGGGCAGCGGGGAC
>VZTN01007916.1:419065-469848 GCA_013400515.1 Erpornis zantholeuca | reverse complement strand
GGGCTGGGGCCGGGGCTGGGGCCGCTGCAGCGGCGGTACCGCGGCGGGCGCCGACCCGCGCTCCGCAGCCTGGAGTTTAATCACCTCCGAAGGGCTGCCCATGCCGCGGACCCGGAGCTGCTTTGTCAACGTGCTGGGCCAGGCTAGGGAGAATTTCTTTTTTTCTCATTTAAATAATTTGATCTATTCCATCATTTCCAATCGTTCCCATTTGCCAGCTGTCTCCTAACTCCAGCGAGGGGCAGCTGAAGAGCAAATCTTTAATTTTCTTACAAACACACTATTACTCCGTATCGGCTCATCTTTTTAATTTTTCGTGCCCGCCGCCTTCCCCAGCAGCAAGCTGGGCGTGCTGCGTGCTCCGTGCTGGGAGAAATGCTGATCGCCGTCCTGCACGCTGCTCCAGACACCCATCCCGGAGCAGCCTGCGGGAGCCCGGGTGTGCGGACTGGGGGAAGAACACTGCAAGTCAGTATTGGTCTACAGCTCAAAGAGAAGTTCCTGGGTGTTGCCTCTGTCAGCAGGCAGGGAGTACGGGGACTGCTGCAGGGCGGTGGACACACGGGGGATTCCCTGCGTGCCCACTGCAGTGGTGTCTGGGCTCTGGCTGTTTGTAGAGCAGAGCAGTGGGGGATTGGCCAGGGAATGTGACAGCCGTCATCGCCACGGAATCGTAAGGAAAAGCTGCAAGAGTCTCTGGCAGATCTGCACGCCCGGGGCAGGACCAGCCCCTCCCAAAGATGCTGCGGTGCCTCCCTGGGCCGTGATGTAACTGGTGCCTCGCTGGGGCTTTGGGAAGGTGCCCCTGAGTGTGGCCTGAGGTCTCAGCAGTGAGTCATGGCGGAGGGGACGCTTTACTCCCACCTAAGCATCGAGTCAGAGAGACAGAGGTACTGCTCAGCCTCCTCCAAGCACTGGGCACAAGCTCGGTCTCAGAGGTTGTTGGTGTTGACTGTGGGCAGGGCCAAGGCTCCAGCTCCCAGCCTGAGCCTTTCTGCCTCTGCTAAAGATGGCTACAGAAAAGAGTGGCTTGTGTTAAGGATATTTTTATCTGTCCTGACACCAAAACAGATAAGATTTAGCGAAAGGGCATGGAAGAAAATTTCTTTACATACTGCTTAAGCGAAGGACAGCTGTTTCTGTGAACTTGTTATAAAATTAAATGTCACAACCTGGTGGCTCTTTGCACCTGGAGATAAAAAAAACCCCACAAAGCTATTGGGAGGGAGCAGGTAAAGAGGGCTGTTTCAGCTGTGGCTGTTCTTTGCAGACTCCAGCACATGGAGAAAAGGTTGGATTTTGCGGAGTGTTTAAATTCAGCTGCAGCTGGGATGAAATATTCTGTTAGTTCAGTATGTTGCTTCTTGCCTTTCTGTTGGTACCAGGAACTGATAAGGCTCCGACCTCAGCTTCAGCCACTGGATCCTACTGCAGGGCCAGCACAAATAGTTTATTTTGTATTAAATTATTTGATTAGTGACAGATGGGTGTGTGGAGGTCATGGACAGTCCTCATCTCGTGCACGTAGACCAGAGAGTGTAGGACAGGAGCAGTCCTGTACCAGAAACTGCCACAGCAATCAAGCCTGGGCACAGGCAGAGCAGTGCTCCACAGCTGCTCCTCTCCTTACTGGGCTTTGCATGGCTTCTCTTTCCCAAAGCAACCCGATGGCATCCAGCAGAACAGCCCACCATGGCTGTGTCTCCCTTCCCTTGTATTCCCAGGCCCCCACACTGTCCCCCAGCCTGTCCCTCATATGTAATTTGGCAATGCTCCTCATTCTGGGCAGTACCCTGGGGATCCCAGGGCAGCTCTGGGGCAGGATTACAAAGAGGGCATTTTTGAAACTTTTCTTAGATGTTGCACCATAGCTGCTTAGGGGATTTTTGCTCCCATACAAAGACTATTGGATTTCACCTGATGCCCATGGAAGTGTTGCATGGGCCCAGACCTGTGAGCAAGGACCTTCAGCCTCCAGGCCAGACTCCCATCTGGAGCTGGAGCCAGGTCATTATGGATAATCACAGCACAGAAGGGATGGCTGGAGAAAAGAAGGAAGTACCTGGAAGGTTGGCAGAGCTGCTCATGGGACCAGAACTCTGGCTCGGTGCTGCTGCCCAGGTGAGTGCTGCCCTGTGGGATGCTGGGCTGAGCTGCATGGGCCTTGGGAGTGGGATTTATACCAAGCTGAGTCAGGACTTTCTTCAGGAGTCTTTGGCTGTGCCTTGAAGGATGATCAAAGGTAGCAGAAGGGCTTTGGCATTGGACAACTTGTTACAGTGATGCTAAAAATACAAGATATTTGCCCAGTTCATAAGTGCTGTGAAAATAGCTTTAATGTGGTAATTCATCATTTAAGAGTGTATCAATTAATGCAAACTCTGCTGTATTTATAACTTGTGAACATGGTGTACCAGCGAGGAGAAGTCGATTCGTTATTCTGAGTTTGTTGTGAAGATATTTAGATGTTATTTTTTTGTGCTGCTGTTTTTACAGTGAATACATGTGGTTTTTAGAGCTCCAGGTATTACACAGGTCAGATTTGTAACTATGTACCTCTTCTGGGGCTTTTATACACATAAAAATTTCAGTCCTCTCACCTACAAATAAAGCTGTAGGTTTATGGGTGTTCTCAAGTCACTAATGTAAGACTTCTCATTTTTCAGAATGAAAGAGAACCACTCGCAAAAATGGAAAATAATGTTGAAATTATTAATATCTAGAGGAAAATGCTGATTGACGAAGGACATTTTCAAATCAGACTAATGCTTTAGAGCAGCAGTAGAAGGATGAACCTGGCAGAAAGAGACATAGACATTTCTGTAACTATGGCATTTTTCAATACTAATGAAGAAAAAGAGGCTTCTCTTTATTTTTGTAATGGTATCTAAACTGGTGCGTTTGAATTAGCTCCATCCACATGTGTTCTGTTTAGATTTATATGCATCAGGTCTAATAGAACCACAATCAACCTGAGTTATGAGGCTCAGTGCTCGCATTATCGAGATTCATGTGCTGAAGTCGGCTCCTAAAGCATCTGAGTGAATATACCTGGTAAATGCAGATTTCTGGGACTTGAGTGCCCTCTACTGAAACCGTCCCGGCTCCGGCCCTTCGCTGTGACACCCACAGCTTGATTGATGGGTCTCTAAATTGAATTGAAGCCTGCGATTCACAGATCCATTATGAAGGATCCCTCCTTTCCTTCCTTCCCGCTCTCATCCCGCACCCGCTTCTTCTCCAACACCGGTTAATTCTGACCCCTGCAGCTCTACCACAGCAGATTTCCTGGTTCAAACGGCAAGTTTAGATACTGTAAAGAGGATTAATTTAGCTGTAATCATCTGGGAAGTGTGATGGCATCGAGGAGCGCTGAGGGCTGCGCTGGGCTGGGCACGGCAGTGCTGCAGGGAGAAGTTGGCTTTGCCCGAGGAGTCTGGGTCTGCTCGGTGCCTCTTCCTGGGAGAGGCATCAACTCCGTGCCAGCAGCCGGGATGAGGTGACGCTGCCACCCACGCCCCAGCAGCTCTTGCAAAAAGCAAACACCAAGCATCCACATTTGCCCCCGCAAACTCACTGCAGTTTGTGTTACATTTTGTTTGTTGTGGGGTGGAGGGAATGAGGAAAAATTTCCACTTCCTGCTCGGCATTCCATCTGGAAGCGAGAGGCATTTTGTTTCCCCACGCCTTGCCTGCAGCACGGGCAGGGTTTTTTTGGGATGGAGGCATCGGCAGCTCTGCCGTCCCTCCCGTGGGGCCAGGGCAGAGGGAACCGCTGGGAAGTGCTCCTGTGTGGTGGTGCTGGGCAGGTGATTTGAAAGTGCGGAGGTTTCCCCACTTAGATTTTTATGAGGTTTATTCTCTGAGTAATTCCCGCTGTCGTGGCGTGGCTGCTTTGTCCGGGGCAGGTGGGGCGGGCAGGGAAATGTGGGGTTCTGCCATCTCTGTGATACTCGCAGAATTGTTGCTGCACTGCACTGCATATATTTGTGTTGGAACATACTGTGGTGTAATAGCTGGTTTGAAATGTATCCAGTTCTGCTGAATATATTATTGTGAAAGTCAGGAGAACGCGCTGGGAGAACGCGAGCTCCTGTCAAACCAAGAGCAGCGACAGGAACTGGGAGAGTGGGAAGGGGGCCGGGAGCAAGTACTGCACTGCCCTCCTTGGCTGTGCTGGCTGAGGGGGCCCGGGGCTACGGGAAGCTCAGATCAGAGCCCTGCGTGGAGCCCGTGTGTCTGAGCAGATCAAAAGGCGCTGGCGCTGCTCTCTGAAGTGGTTGGCATCACCCCTGCCGTGCAAACCCCACCCCGCAGCGGTGGGAGCTGGGACCTGGCGGGTCCCACCGTCAGATGGTTGCTGCCAAAAGAGCTGCTGGAAGCAGGTACGAGGTTGTGTCCCGAACGTTCCCCAGGCTGGCAGGAGGTGGGAATTGGCTCTTCCTTTCCCCAGTGGTGTTTGCAGCACCAGTTTCTTCCACTGTCCCCTCTCCGGTGGAGGCTGACGCAGGGGTGAGACAAGGACTGTGCTGGAGTTGGGAGAGTCAGTGCAGGATCCTTCAAACAGTGGCCAGAGAGGTTTACCAGATTTTCCTGCCTGGAGCTGGTCTAACTGAGGGTAATGGAGACCCTTTGAATGAGATAGTAACAAAGGGCGGAATCTTGTTATTATTTTTAATCAGTTATGCTGGAGTTTGCACTCTCTGAGGGTGTCCTGAGGGCTCACAGAGTGTCACAAACCTGGCACAGACCCAGCTGGGTCTCTGCACCAGCAGCAGCACCCAAGCCCTGCCACCAGGGATGTCAGACCTTGGAGGTCTGGCTGCTCCCACCTGGCAGGGCACAGTGGGAACATGGGACCCTTGGGTGGCATTGGAAGGTGTGAGTTTGTGGCGGTGGTTCAGCCACCCTGGTTCTGATGCTGGGGCAGCTCCATCCATGCCATCTCTTGCATGGACACTGTGCAGCCAGACCCTCACTGGGCACCCCCAGCAGGGCCCCTTTGATCAACCTCTTCCTTTGAAGGGCTGGATCTTGGTTTGAACCTGGAGATGGGCTGGTGCTCTGGGAGTCTGGACCAGATGCTTCCCAACCTTCCCATGGACAGAATCACCCCAGGCAACAGGAACATGGGGGAATGCAGAGACCTGCCCAGCCTTTTTGGATGTGATGTGGTGGCTGTGAGCAGAGATGGAGCTGTCCTGGCACCTGAGAGGTGGCAGATCCCCCAGGGCTTGTGGAATGGAGCCACGTGCGTCCCGGCAGATTGCCAGCCTCGTGCAGCAGCAGCCGAATTTGTACAATTGCAGCGTGTCATTTGGGCTGAAAAGGGCAACAGGGAGCAAATGACTAAGTAAGACCAGTTAAAATTATTATCTTTATCACTCCCTGTGTTCATCTCTGACAGGAGAAACTGTTTTGGCCGGTTGGTTCCATCAAGGTCTCCTGTTTCTGGGCTGCAAGATGATCTCTTTGAACTAGCTGAGTGAAAATACATATTTGTGTCAGACAGCCTTTGCATGTATTTTTCATCCTCTTTCTGCAGAGGTAGGAAATGATCTTTTTTCTTTTTTTTTTTTTTTTCTCTTTGAAAAAAGTCCTCTATCTTTAGGATTGGTGGGAGAAGCCATTTGCAACTGATGGGTGTAAATTATGCCTGCTTAGTCAGACAAGAAAATTAGAGACTGCAGAATTAGCCTCTGCTCACTATTATCTTTGCATGGAACCAGTTTACAAAGAAACTTGGTATGGTCCATAGGGTTCTGCTCAAATCTCACATGAATTGTTTGTGACCTGTCAGCCTCAGTGCGTGGTCCATTGTACAGACCCAGCCAGGGCAGCTCCTTTTTCTCCTGCACAAAGGTACCAACTGGCAGAGCAGAAGGTTGGGCACCTGCCAGCCTGGAAGTGCACAGGGCTCTTTGCTCCCCACATGGCTAATTACCCATGCAAGATTGGGAATGAGTTGTTAATACCTTTTTTTTTTTTTCCTTCTACACATGCAAAGGGCAAGAAAAGATCACGTTATTTCAAATGCCTGTTAAATTGCACTCCAGTGGAATTATGATGGGAATTAATTTGGCCAGCTGCAGCCAGTTGTTTTGTCTAACCCCTGCAAATTCCGGCCTGTTTCCAACTCACAGCAAATTTCTTGGTTGTTCCAGCACATTCAGAGGAAGTTTAGATGTTGTGTGAGTAGCTGTGGGTGGATCTGGCTGTGCTTACTGGGAACAAAATCTGGCCTGATGTGCAGGGGCAAGGGAGCACCTGATACACGGGGACAGGGAGATCCCTGCCTTGGGAAGGGAATGGGAGGTCTCCAGAGAAAGGTTCTCCCACAGCAGTGGGTGCTGGCCCAGGCAGATGCTGTGGAAGCCTGAGGAGTGTTAAATGTGTGGAGGCAAAGATTCTGTGCCTGCCAGAGGAAAATTACCTGACCCTAAGCTATGGAAGGATCCCACCTTTAGGCAGGGGTGTGAGAGAGCGGGAGGAGGCAGAAGGAGGTGGTGTCATGTCCTGCCCTGAGGTGACCCAGGGGGCTGGGATGAGCCTTGTATTTATCTTGCCCTTGCACAGCCAAACTCTGTGTCGTTACCTGAAACCACCCCCAAGCATCTCCTACAATTTCAGCTTAGAACCCCAGTCTCTGTAAGGTTTGCAAAGCCCACTTTTCCTGCTGTCCTGCCTGGATAATGAAACAGCAATTCACAGGACCGTGCCTGGTCCTGGCTGTGCCCCTGCTTCCTGCTGCCATGGGCTGTGACAAGCCCAGTGCCTGAAGGTCTGATGGGCAGTAGGGCTGGGGGTAGTGCAGAAAACCACCCTCAAATATATCCCTGTTGGCTTGTTCAAGGCTTGTTAGTGACCAAACCGTGTCCTGTGAAACCATGGGGGCAGTGTGCCTGCAGAACCTCTCCATCAGCCACTGCTGCCAGCTTTTCCCTCCCAGCTCAGCTCCTGGGAGGTGAGGAGCCTTTGGAACATGGATTTCCAGTGGTCTTGTTTTAAGCTGCTGTGAGACTCCTCCTAAAGCAGACCACTGTATCAGCTAAATCCCTGTTTTTCCCAGTTTTCAGTGTCTGGGCACCGGGTTAATTTTGGCACTTTTCAGCTTAGCAAGTAAGGAACATGTTCATGTTCTTTCCCATGGGAAGGAGATAGTGCAGCACGTGGAGATTTGTGGATTGAAAGGGGAGTGTAGGAGGCTTCCTGTGTGTATTACTATTCACAGGAAGAAAGAATTGCCTTTTTTCTTTTTTTTTTTTTAAATCTGATATTTATTTGGCATTTTAACAGTGGTAGGAAAGCAGAGAAAATTCATTTCAAGAGAAGGAAAACAAACTGGGTTTTAAAAATGTGCTGCACTCTGGTTCTCTGGGTTCTCCCAAGTCACGTCAGTGATGGTGGGGATTGATGTGCTGCCAGGGATGGCTGCTGCTGATGGGACACATCTTTCCCTCCAGCACTGGCTGGTGCCACCAAGCACCTTGGGCAGCTGCTGACATCCCCGTGGAGGAGAGGCTGGAAGATGATGTGCTTCAGGCCAAGCTGAGGGTGGCTTTTTTTGGAAAGCGTTTCCAGACAGTTCCTTATGACTGTGCAGCAGATGCAGGGCTCAAAGTTCCCCCAGCCGAGGCTCTGGAGGTGCTTCACACAGTACATTTTCTTCTCGTGGCTCTAAATTGGAAGCTAAATACCTTAATTTAATTTTGCTGCTGTTTCTATGTATTGTTTCTGCTTGGTGATGAGGCAGAAGAATAATGCATTTAAGCAGCTCTTAGCACAAACAAAACTAAGCTGGTGTGGCTTTATTTTGCACAGTGTACACAAAATCTTCACTAGATTCTATCTGTGCACAGTCCTCCATGGTGGGAGCATGACTTGCATATCGAAACTTGGTGTGAAAATCCCTTGGAAAAATAACGAGCCTCTCTTCCTAGTTTATTTCCATAATTTTTCCATGGGAGGTGTTTGCTTTTTTCAAATATAAAGGAAAAGCCAGAACTGTGACCAGTAAGCATCCAGTATTTAAAGTGCTTGTACACAGAGAAGCACTTTGTGTTGGCTTTTCACAGTATAAAAGCAAAAAAATACATAATTTTACATAACTGTTTTTGTTTTCTAAGCATTCCCTGGGGGAAGGGAGAGTAAGGTCTTGGCAAAACTGTATGTGTTCTGCACAATTTTAATTTTATTTTTTTATTCCCAAGGCATTTAATTATATCTGAGACTCGGCTGGAGGTGTGATGCCTGCTCTGTCCAGTACTGGGGGAGGCTGATGCTGGGCTGGGCTGGATGGCTGATTTTAATAAAATAAGAGCAAAATCACATGTAATTGAACCATCAGCACTTATTTCTACACCCCAGCTAAGACACATGACGAGTCAGGTGCCTTTCTGCATTGACTGGAAGTGAATATATCTCTTTCCAGGAAAGCCATCACAATTCTCATATAGGATTTCAGTGAGATACAGCCTGGAAGTGTGGGTGAGAGAAACATCCCCACTCTGCCCTCCTGGGGCTCAGCCACTCCCTGCAGGTGGATGAGGCCTGGAGAGAGACAATTACACACCCTCGTGTAGCAGTTTAAAGATCAAGTACAGAGTAGTTTGACTAGAGATTAAATATAAATATACCCATTTATGAATTGGGAAAAGAGAAGACGAAAAAAACCCTCCAAGTAGATTAAAGTCTTGCAGAGCTGACTAATAAATCAGCGGCTGGCGAAGCGTGGCAGCCTCGTCTGCCACTCTGAAGTGACTGAGGACAAGTTTAATAATGCTTTACACTTCAGAGGCTAAATGAAGAGCGAGCAAAGAGGGAGCAGCACACCCTCTGGCTGAAGGCAATGGAGAGAGACTCGGGAAGGGGCAGGAGCCTTGGCTGGGGGTGGACAATGTGACATCCAGGACCTGCTTCCCCTCCACATGGGTTCTTGCAGCTGGAAGGAGAGCAGGGAGAGGAGCACCCTGTCATGTAAGCAGTGAGGTTGGGCTGGACCTCCTGTGTGAGGGAGATGAATGCAGTAGGTGTCTGGGATGAAGGGGAAAAGCTTGGAGCTTTGCTGGCTCGTGGTGGCTCGTTGTGTTGCAGTAAGGAGCAGTAACTCCCTGGCACTGTCACAGGCCAGCACTCCTACAGCCCCTGCGCTGCCGAGGGCTCCCAGCCACCAAAGGGAGTGAGACTGAGATGGTTTTTACTTGCAATGCTTAGGTTTGTTACTGCAGGACTTGTCTAAGGCATAGACAGCCTTTTAATGCTGGGCTTTCAAGCAGGGGTGAAGAGACATTCCTCTCCCTGGGTAAAAGCCTGGTGCAGTGCCAACAGGCTGGTCTGCACTGGCTTGGGAAGCTTGGCAAGCACACATTACCCTGGTGGGAAATGGACCTTGCAGACCAGGTGCAGTGCCACAGGGTAAGACAGGTCATTTACTCCAGCAGCCACCTATTGCCCTCACTGGGTGTACACTTCTGGCAGCCAAGCCTAAGGGGCTGGGAGCCTGTGGGATTGATTGCTGGCTCAGAGAGTGAGCAGCTCTAGGTGAAGTCAAGGGTGATCAGCCTCAGCCAGACAGTCAGTTCCCAGGAGATGCTGTGTGCCAAGGGTACCTCTGTCTATAAATTGCTTTGGATGTTTGAATATAGACCTCTTGTAAACTCAGACACTGCACAGGACACTTGTGTCCTCGCTCTGCCATCGCACCCTCAATCACTGTCTGCTGTTCAAGGTCATAAGAAGAACCTGTAGCAATCTAGAATTAAACCAAATTTGTTCGACTGCTGTATTTTTGCCTTGTCTTTGCACACAGTTTTCCAAATGCTTTTCAGTTGTGTCCTGTGGGGAGCTCCTGGATCCAACTCGGTGCTGATGCATCAGGCGCCTCCTGAGCAACATGCAACTGGATTATTTCTGCAGGGTGCTCTCGGAATCTGCTCCGAGAGGGAGCTCGGTGCTGAGAGCCGCTGGCAAGCAAAGCACTCAGGCCCCTATTAAAAACAGCAGAACAAGTTTAATCTCTGGATAGCAGGGAAGTTTGCATCGTCAGCAGTGTTTGATCCAAGTTTTCAAGGGAAAATTGAAATCATTCTTCACCAGGCTCAACACATTGATCTTTAGAAAAGAGCACTTGTAAATAAGCTCCTTGAGAATGTGTCACCCTCTTTCTCCTCCAAACTTCTCCTCAGTGAGAAGGGCAATCCCTGAGGATGCTCCAAAAGCAGGAAGTAGGATAAGCAGAAATGGCTTCAGGGAATTTCTCTCTCTCATTCCTTCTCCAGTCCAGCACTGCATGCACACATCACATGCTCCAGATCACAAGCCATTAATATGGAAAAGCACTGATGCTCTCGTTTCCCCTCTCCCAAGAAGAGCTGGCTTACTTTCCTAAGCAGCTCATCATCTCTGCTGTTCAAGCAGGCACAGGGCAGGACTGGTTGCAGACTCATGAGCAGTGGACAGCCAGGGACTTTGGTGTGTGCCAGGGTGGCTCACACCCAAAAAGTGGATTGGTTGGGTTCTGGTGCAGGAGCTTTGTCCCACAGCATCCCTGCTCTTCCTCTCCTTAGGGCCATGGTTTTCCATGTCCTGCCTTGGTGAGGAATCTTTCATGCTTCCTGTAACTTGCAGTAATCTCCTTGTTTGTGCTCTTCCTCGCTGAGGTTCCTCTCAGGGCAGAGGTGCTGACAGGCAGCCTCGAGGGCTCTGCTCGTCCTCCCTTATTCAGATCAAGAATTTATTTTTTCCACCTGGCAAAGCACAGAGGCCAAGGCTCCACCTCACACTTTTTGGCAATTACTGGAAATTACAAAGCACTTAAGCAAAGTCCCACCAGCGTTTCCCCTCTATCTAGCAGCAGTCCAAGCCACCACCTCTTGTTCTCCAAATCCTTGTCTCTTTTTTACACCCCGAGGAAACCCAGCCCATGGGAGGCACACTGCAGAAGGAGTAGAAGGGATGTATTCTCCTGGCTTTGGACATGGTGCTGTGGGGATTGGGCTCTGGGATCTGGATGCAGGTTCACCTTCCCTTGGTGCTGATCCCATTCCATTCCCTCTCAAGGTCGCTTCAGCTCAGCCTTTGGGGCAGAATGAATGATCCTCTTCTCTTGGGATGGATCAGATGGTTTTGGTTGGAAGGAGAAGCAGCTAATGTTAGACTTGCTCTAAGCATGAGATTTCCCTGGCAGGATTGGGTATATTTAGGGCATCTGAATGCCAGAGAACTATAAAATTATCTTTTTTTCTTTTTTTCTTCCTCACAAAATGAAACACGATCCCTTTCAGCATCTTGTAAATGGCACTTGAAAAATGGCAAAGTTTCCCATTTGGAGACTTTATTTTTGAATTAGTCCCTGGTAAACCTTGAGATGGCTCGAGGTTGAAACATCTGGGGGAGCGTGGGGCCCTCCTGCACAGCATAACTGTGCTGGTGTAACTGCTGTCAGTGTCTCTCGGAGCTGCTGCCACCAACACAGCCTCTTGTGGTGCAAGATGCTGAGCACTTCAGATCTGATCTTCAAGTATCTTTGACTTCTCTAAGCTGATTCATTAGTGTCAAGTTAAGAACATGTTTAAATGATTTGCAGAATTGAACCCAGCCAATGTGATTTTCAAATTAGATACATTTCCACGGGTCTTTTTCCTTAGACTTATTGGATTTTAAATGGGTTTGAAGGGATTCTGTGACAGCTGCTGTGACCTACTTCAGAGCAGAGACTGGTGAGTCTATCCAATAGCTCTGTGCTGACTGACAATGTCTCTCTAAATGCAGACCCAGACACTTGAATGTAATTTTCCTGTTAGGGGAAAAAAAATTAATCAGGGTTGTGTAAATGGGGCAAATCCACAGGAAAAGCATCTTTAACAGTGGCAGACATCAAGCTCCTGCTCCACCCTGAAGAAGGAGGATGTCTCCTCTCCCTCTCTCCTCATCTTTTATGGACAAATCTGCCTGACCAGGGACAGAATCAGGACTGGGCTTACCACTTACTGTTGTCACTGGTGACACATAGCATTTGATTGCATATCGTTCCAAAATTAATGTATTCCAAATTTCCTATTGATCTGGATGGGCTGTCTGAGGTGATTGGGGGTTGGAAGATGTTCGTATGGGGGGAAACAACTCTTAATTTATTTTTTTTTAAGCAAAGCTGAGTTTGTATCTGAAAGTAAAAATGGTCACACTGCATTTTCAGAACAAGTCTCAGTAGAAGATGCAGCGATGCCAGCATAGGAGAGGCCATTCTGGCACAGCTCCCACTGTGGCTGGGATGGCTCTGGGGACACTGGGCTCCCCAGTAAAGGGGCAAAGGGATTTTCTGAGCTCAGTATCCCTGGGCTGCCATCAGGGTGGTGGGTGCTCTGAGCCCTGTGGCTGCTGCCTCGTGCAGCCCCTAATTTGCAGTGTCAGGGGCAGCTGGAGTGCAGCTGAAGGCTGCAGGGATGGGCCCAAGGCAGAGGCTGATCAAGCCTGGCTTGCTCAGGGCTTGGCCAGCACTGGAACCTCACTGGGTATGCCAGGACACTGGGGCAGGAGAACCTCTGGTGGTTCTGGGAACCTTGTGGAGAAAGGAGCTGGGGAGCCGTGTAAGGATCCGAGCACATGGATCTGGGGAAGCGCAGGCAGGAGGTGAAAGAGAACAATGCACTGTTTGGAAATGAAATGAAGTCATCTTTAATGAGGCACTTCAAAAATAGCTTTGTCACTTTTACTCACAAAGGAAGTTATTGTGGTGAAATTACCTGATCATCTCGTGCTGGTTTCCCACCATGCTGTGCCTCCTGTGGAAAGGGACTCAAAAAACTCTGCTTTTTTTCCTTGGAAAGCCAATGCTGTGTGGAGGTGTGTTTGTAATCAATGGGGACTCGTAACTAATGGATTCGAAAAGTTTAGAAGCCAGAAACAAACTGAAGGCATTAATAACTGTTGCTTTCAAGTCAATGGGATTGATTAGCAAATTCCCTTTATTTCTGAATGATCATTGCAGAAAAGTGGAAAGCAAACCGATAGTGAGAGATGTACCTGCAAGCAATAACACATGATTGCAGGCTGGGCTGCAGAGCCCGGACTGGTGACACAACAGATCATTCATAATTGTCAGCCAAATTGCCCAGCTGGTATTGAGCTTTAAAAAATGAACCATAAGAAGAATTTCATATTGATTTTTCTTTCGTTAGAAACAATATAAGGCTGCCTTAAAGAACCGAGAACAGGCTGCGATTGATTCTCTTTCCTTTTGAGCAAATTCTAGTAGAATTTGGTATTGGTTATTAATGTAGGATTTATTAATGCTTTTCCTTTCACTTCTCTGTTGCTGTATGAGGGATTGGGAGGAACGGGAGCTGAACTAGAACTTGGGGAAACT
Organism: Erpornis zantholeuca; assembly: GCA_013400515.1. Taxonomy (NCBI): domain Eukaryota; kingdom Metazoa; phylum Chordata; class Aves; order Passeriformes; family Timaliidae; genus Erpornis; species Erpornis zantholeuca. The sequence continues at coordinate 456,485 of VZTN01007916.1, read as the reverse complement.
TGGTGCCATAGGACAGAAAGTCCATTGGAACTGGATATTTCACTAATCCTGTAGAGAAGGGTAAAAAATTAAATCCAGAGTCAAATCTAAAGCTTACAGGCCTTACAGAGACTACTGATTTCTGGCAGGTAGGCAGGGTGTGCTGCTGCCAGCTCTGAAATTAATTTCTGCTTCTCTGCCAAGTATTGGGATTATCACCAGTTCCTCCTCTCTGTCCTTCCTCTGCTGTAAAGATACTGTCATTAAACCACTTATTTATGAAATATCTGTATTTGCAAACAGAGAGTTCAGATGTCTAGTTCCTACATAATCACTAGGCTTTAAGGTGAAAATGCCTTTTCTGTGACAGGACCTTTGTTTCTTAGGTGTTGGTTTCATGGGGGTTTGCGAGTCCTCAGCAGACCAGGGCTCCTTCCTGAGGCAGACAGAGACATTCCCTCCTCAGTGCCAAAAATGGTGTCACTGCATAACGTGTGGGATTCAGCTCCCCTGCTTCCTTCTGAACAGATCTATTTGCTCTTCCATTCCCCCATTGCAAGATAATAAACACGCAGCCCCTCACCCATGAAGGTTGCACACCCATCCTTCCTCCTCTGAGCCACAGGCGAAGCCTGTAAGACCTAATGTTATTTAAGGTCCTTCTTACATGAAAATGAGATGTAATCACCCTTCACAGGTGAGGTATTCTGAGGAGATTCATTTCACATTATACATTAGGCAGGGTCAGTGTAGGTTTTTTTGTGCTGGCTGTGAGTTGGGGGAGGCTGGTGGGATCTGGCCAGGTGGGCTGAGCCAGGTACCTGTGGGTGAGCATTGCTTCTTTTTTGGCTTCCTGCAAAGGCTCGGTGAGGCTGGAGAGCCACGCACAGCACTGGTGTTTGAGGTAAACTAAACCAAAGCAACCAGTTATTTTAGAGTCTCTTTGAAAGTGTTTATGTTTTTCCTTGTGAAATACTTCCTTGCTGCCAATGGCAATGTGGTGTGAAACCAGATATTGTTTGTTTTCTTATCCTGGCATCATCTGGAGGGCGATGTGGCCCTACTTGAGGGGAGCAACTTGCATCTGCCATTGTGCTGGTTATCAGATTATTTATCTGGGCCAGGATGGTCATTACCTGGTGCCATGTCCAGGGCCAGTCCTTGGTGGGGGCAGGTCTGGTTGTGGGTATTGGATTCCAGATCTAGAATAACATCTGTGTGTTTCTGATTTCCTGGAATACCAGATGTGTTTCAGCTCAGCCCTTGGAGCATCAGCTTCCCCAGGAGCACTGGTTTGTAGGGGCTGGTTATTCACATCCTCCTATTAATGGTAAAGCTTTGAAACTGCCAAAATAATCGCAGGATCAAAATTACTCACAAACACGTCAAGGCCTGAAGCTGCTGCAAGCTGGTCAGATTTACATAGATCATATGGCTAAGTAATTGGAGCTGAGCAGATTAGTGTGTTATGTCTCCAATGAAATGATCTCTGAATGTGCCACGGCCTTGGGCCAGGGCATTATGAGAGGGGGAAAATCTGTGTTTGCTGCCAGTGACATTCAAGTGACAATGAAAGCTGAAAAATACCTGGAGCCGCTGCATTTATAAATGTTAAAAAATAAAAAATTAAAGATGTAAGACTCTTATCAGGAGCCCAGGAAGAAAAGACATGCCAGGAAGAAACCACGAATCTCTGGTTTTTATGCATTTGTGCAATGTTTTTGGCTCTAGGAAGGGAATGTGTGAGCTGGAGCAGCTTGTGTGGGGGGCAGGACTCAGGCCATGGCAGCAGCAATGCTCTGCTCACCGTCTCAGGCTGGTGCAGATGTGCTGATGTTCCCGTGGTTATCGTGGCTCTGGCATCTCCACAGATCTGGAGATGCACACGGCATCAATGCAGAAATCTATTAGCATAAATTACTGACAAATTCACCTCAAAAGCCAAGCCTCAGCTCCATGATTAAAAATAGTGACAGAACTTCAAAGGGGCAATAGGCATGATTTATTTTTAAGATAATGTGGATAATTTCAAGTACCAAAGGAAATGCTTATGCTGCTTTCCGTAGCGTTCTGCATAATCTGCTGTGTCCGGCTAAGATTAGATAAAAGCCAATGCAGGATCTTTTTTCCCTTCCAACATTAACTATTTGACTTATCTTTATCCAGAGATGAGGTTGCAGAGCTTAACATGCAGGATGCTCCAGGCTCCAGGCCCTGCTTCCAGGTAAAACTTTGAGGGAGTTTTGTTGTTTGGTTTTTTCCTGCCTGTGCTGCTCACAGCAGTCCCTGTGTGAGCTCTGGGAAGTTTCCTCAGCAGAGTCACAGAATGATTTGGGTTGGAAGGAACCTTAAGGATCATTCAGAGTCCCAGGCCCCAACCATGTCTGTAGCAAGTGGTGTGTGTGGTCACATTCCTGCTGCTTGGGCCAGCTCATTCCTGGGATCAAGGCTGCTGGCCAAGGGCCATCCAGCTTCACCCCCTGCTTGTTTTCATCTGAAACTTTTTATTTACTCACACTGGATGCAAATGAGCCTTCCACACAAACATCAGCAAAACTCATTTGCAGTGTGCCAGGCATCTTTAAAAGTCCATTTTGGTTCATCAGGCTATTAATTCTTTGCAAATTACTCAGGCTCAAAAGGGAGTAAATGCTTCTGTAAAACTGACGTGGTCTGGCGTCTCTTTTCCTACGCTTAATCTACTTTTGTTTCTAATACCATGGCAGTCTTTCTTATTTCATGAGCTCCTGGGACACACTCGTGGTGCTGATGAGTCTGTTCCCACTCCAGGAACCTCTTCCAGGCCACAGTAACTGTGCAGGTCCTGACAGAACATTGGGACAGCACTAATTCATTCCCGAGTTTCTTCAGGGTGGGCTCCAGTGATGATGGACTGGGCTCTACTCGCACTCTGGTTTTATCCACCAATTTTGTTTTATTCCATTTATATGGTAGAATTCTTCAAAACAAAGCAAAAAGAACTTTCAGGAACGATCAAACCCCAGCCAAGAGCGTTCCCTTGCACCTCAGCTGTGCAGGCAGCCCAGCCTGTCCCAGAGTGAGCCCCTCCTCATCCTCCCACTCCTCTTTCCTGTTGTTAGTGGCACCAGAGGGAGGATCAATGGCTTTGGTGTCAGGGCATGACAATCTCTGTGCATTCTGGCCATGATATTGACAGCTTGGCTGCTTTTCTTGTGTCGTCTCTACTTCATTTGTGAAAAGCACCGCAATTATCCCCTGGTAGTCATTTCGGGAATAGCAACAGCTTGAAAAGAAAGCAAAATGGGTATACCTGATTGAAAGAAAACACTTTAAATATTGAACCATTTTTTCTAAATGGTTCAATACTTTCAATTTTGTTCAAATTTCTATCTGTCTCGGCACTTTGCATCTGCAGAGCCGTTTTGTATGAGCCTTAACAATGGAGATTTTACATCGAGGGCATTTAGAGCAGCAAAAATAAAGAAAGGGTGTGAGGGAGGATGAACCTTTCTCACTGTTTTGCATCTCTCCTTCCATGTGTTCCCAGGCAATTACTAAACCCTTAAATCTGTCTTTCCCCACCATCCACGCAGTTCTGCCCAGCCTAATTGTCAGTCTGTCTTTCATTAAGCCAACTGCAGACTTTTGATCTACTTCTTTGGAAGAGCTTTTGTGCTCAGCATTTGAACGAACCAGTCCCCTGTTTACAAGATTTACATCAAAATAAGGTTTCTGGAAAAGAAAATGCAGCTTAGCAAAATAAAAAATTGTGCAAAGCCCCGAGAGAACTCATTCATCTGCATCTCAGCAATAATAGTAATAATAAAAAATAGCATGAGACAGGCTGGCTTGGCAGTGCAGAGCTGCAGTAGGGATGGGGTGTTCTCTATTCTCCACCTCTTGGGTGCCTGTTGATGTCTGCACCAGGCTGGAAACAGCTGCAGGTCTCTAGGATCAAGGTGCTGCACCTCTGTGCCTCTTTTTATTCGGAAAATTTGCCAACCTGATACCAGCTCCTTGGGCTTTGTATTCAAATAACTCCCAAAAGCCCTGAGCTGCAGGAAGGTCCTTGGGCAGGGAGTTCCCAGCCCTGCTCTGAGATAACACTGCTCCGTGGGGATGTGCTCAGCTCCGGAGTGAGGAAGTGTTCCTTGTGCCCTTGTTTTAGACACGCACCCTGTCACTTAGGGAAAAATCAATTTAGGAGCTGACAAAAGCTGGAGAAAACTGCAGCAGTTAATTAATAGCCCCGTGTCTCGCACAGTTGGCTCCAGCAGCAGCCTCCAGTGCCGGAGCTAATTGGGAAGTCAGGCCAGATCGTATCCTACAGAACAAGTTCATGTTAATAAGCGATGTCTGTATTCAAGGATAGTTTTTATTCAATTTCTAGTACTTTATTTTGACTAGCGAGTCAAATATTCTTGAAGTATCAAAACAATCTTTGTAGCTGTGTAAGAGGAGCATGACGATGTCATTAAAACCGAGCCCAGCTTGATCTGGATGCTGGCAAAACAACTTCAAAAGTATCACAGTTACTCCTGGGGAAGGGACTGTGTTCTCTCAGGATGAAAGGATCCACTGGAGAATAGTTTAAAGGCAGGCCTGGTCCCACGTGCAGGTAAGGCTGCCTGAGGATTCTGCCTGGAACCAGCCTGAGAATCTGAGGGTAGATTTTGGAGAGCCTTTAGGTGCTGGGGGTAGCCCCTGAGTTCACACAGACCTGAGTGTTGCCTCTGGGAAGGAGACTGGGAGCAGCAATATTCTGTGCAGAGGATTTGGATTTGGTGTTCTCCCACTTTGAGGGACCCACAAACATCTCTGGGCAGCTGGTGTAGAATGGAGGGAAGTGCTTGTTTTCAGAGCATGGAGGTCCTTGGTACTGGGTGCTGTAGGGGACCATGAATGGGAAGGGAAGGGAAGGGAAGGGAAGGGAAGGGAAGGGAAGGGAAGGGAAGGGAAGGGAAGGGAAGGGAAGGGAAGGGAAGGGAAGGGAAGGGAAGGGAAGGGAAGGGAAGGGAAGGGAAGGGAAGGGAAGGGAAGGGAAGGGGATGAATGGGGGATGTCCTTGGGTGGCAGATAACCCAGCCAACCAGGAAATTCCTGACTCTTTACCAGATCTGGAAGTATAGAGAGTGGGAAATGTCACTCTGCACATGACACATTTTAGTCTCTCTCCATACATCCACTTCTGCTGTTGTTGCAAGCAGGAGTGCCAGGACTCAGATTACCTAAATTTTTAAGTTTTTGTTAAAGTAAAGTTGTGAAAATGGCACTAATGATGAGAGTCTAGGAAGTTCTGGAGGAGTCTATGGAGAGCCCATGTTGCATCATTCAAAGCTGTGTCACTTGGGGTTTGACAGAGCAGACAAATAGAATAAAATAATTAATTTTGTACTTGGTTATGGAGACTGGGATTCTCTGCATTCCTTCCTTGTTTTGGGATTTATGCTTGGTTTTTCTTCCTGGAGTGTCCCTTGGATTTAAGGAAGAGTAGGGCTGTTACTTAGTGGCTTTTCTTGCCCCAGGAGAGAGAAGGAATGTCAGACATGTTAATTCAAGAGTCTTGTGGGATGAGACTCTTCACTGAAAATCTGTTAAGGAATTTCTCTTAAGGGCTTAAATTTCCTCATCTGGCAATATTCCTGTATCCTCATAGAGCTCAAGCAGGCACCTCTGGGATCCTTCTCCCACACCAACTGCAGACAAACGTGTCTTTAATTTTGGGGTTGAGGCACTAAAAGCAGATCAGTATGGAGAGTGTTACAGGTTAACACAACCTTTGTTTACAAGGCAGTGGAGCAAAATGCCAGAGGTGTGAGAAGTCAATGCAGAATCCTCATTTTCCCCAATATTCATCTTGCCACTGTAAAACCTTGCTCACATTGGCCATGAACAGTTGTGCAGTTCTGCTAGAAGGTCACTGTGCAGTGAATGTGCAACACAAATTATTTCTGCATATTAACAAAAAAAAAAAAAAAAAGAGATTTTTATTTTGCATGCAATTTTTAAGAAGCAGAGAGCAAAGAGCCATAAAGTTTCCTTTTATAGATGGAGGAGACAGCAGCGGAGTGAGCTAAAGTGAGCGAGGAAAACCCAAGGTGACATTTAATTTTAGCGATAATAAGCAGTGGCAAAACTCCTCTTATTAAAGACCTAAGGCAAAACTGTGCAGCTTGTGTGAATTCTGTAGCTGGGAACCACGGGGAGCAAAGGGAGACAGGGTAAGACACCTTGAGCAGGATTCAAAGAACCAGTTTTTAATTTTAAGGATGAAGAATTTGAGTATCTCTGCTAAGCAATGAATGAATAATGCCTGTTACAGTGGGATGAGCTGTTCTGCTCCTCGGGTTCACACAAAGGGAATTCTCTGGGTAAGTGAGGCTGCTGCTGAGGCTGGGCTGGGCTGCAGCCCCTGGCACAAGGTTCCTCCAGCTCATGACCCCTGAGCCTCCCAACTTCTCACAGCGTGTGAGCCATCGGAGGCAATTTCCAGTGTTGGAAAGGTTGGGAGGGAGCTGCTGGCTGTGACTGCATCAGAGGGCTGGAGTCTTGTTTAGGTGCTGCTTTTTGGGACCAGACAGAGACAGGTCTTGAGGGGCCAGTCTAGCCAAATTATCCTCCAGGCTTCTGGAGACAGAATCTGCCACCCCTCATCCTAAAACCTTGCAGCCTGTGGATTAGGGAAGGAGCTGGGTCAGAATTGGAGCTGACAGGTAGAAAGCATTCAGAGTGAGGTGTTTTCTTTAGCAGGTGGCCAGCCAGCAGGTCTGTGTCCCACCTCGGCCCCGTTTTGCAGAGATGCCCACTGAAACCCCAGTTTCAGTAGAGTATGAAGAGATAGAATTTCCTTGCTTTTACAGGCTTAGGGGTGAAGCTCTGTAATTCCCACCTTGTGCTCTGCTCCATTGCACAGGGGTGCAGTCCCTGGGGCTGGGGGCTGCTGGTGGAGTGGGGGTCATGTAATCCCCCCCTGCTCCAAACACAGCAGTTTGCTGTGAGCACGGAGCCCTGGCTGCTTCGTGCTGCAATCCTCACCAGTTCTCCTTCATTCACTGTAAATTCTCCTGACTGAATGTTTCCAGAGGGAAGAGGGCTCCTTCGATAGGGCTCTCTGCAGATGTTGATTCCTGGTGGCAGCTCTGTCTGCAGATAATTGCCCAACACCTATCTTGGCAGCACTTTCTAGAGAAGAATTAATAAAACCTAATAAGGCACTTAGAGAGTCTTGCAGCTCCTCTGGCTGCCTGCACACTGAGGGGTGATACAGCTCAGTATCACTGAGTGTCTGCTGCTCCAAGGGCTCCCAGCAGCTGGGGGGAGTTCCAAGTCTGAGCTGCTCCTGTGGCTGTGGCACTCCTGGAGCTGCTCTGGGAGCAGGGGGTGCAGGGGTGGCCCAGGGCAGTGTCTGCTAGTGAGCTCCAGGTGTATTTGTCAATGTAGGTGCCACCAGTCAGATGAAAAACAGATGTAAAAGCCCTGTGTGGCTGCTGCATGGGGAGATATTTGCAATTTTTCCATCTCTGTGCCTGTTCTCCTGTCAAGTGGTCCTGAGACGGTGCTGAATGCTGTGCTGAGGCTTTTGGTCACTATTCCAAATCTAGTTTGCTTCTGCTTTGTCTCTGGCGCATTAGTGCCATAGGATCTCACAGTTCCCTTCAGTAGAGGCAGGAAGACATTGCTGACACCCTAATAACTCACCTGGAAAGAAATCACCATCTCTAATGTGCAGGACGGGTGCTTGAACGCCAAACAACTGCTCCAGGGCACTGATGTGGTTTCCTCCCCAGAGCTCTGTGCACTGTGTTCAGGGTGCTTGGGGAGGGAGAGGGGCCGTGCACAACCCTCAGTCCCATCAGGGTGATCCTCACTCAGCTCCATGGCTGACATGGTGACATTCCCCAGTGCTCAGGGCAGCCTCTCCAGCTGTGCAGGTGTAACTCTTGTGTTCACCTCCTGTAAGGTGTGTTCGTGCCCAGGAGCATTTCGGACACACTATTGCAGCCCCGTGAGGCTGTGGCTGCTGGGGCAGGACCTAGCTCCTTCTGGGGGGACAGAAATGGATGGAGCAGCAGGGCACAACCTGAAACTTCCCAAAGAGAAGCATCTCCTTCCCTTCTCCATCTGGCAGGAGAAAAGAGACGGGCTGGCTGGACTGACAGCTCCTGCCTGGCTGCCCCTGGAGCTGTCCTGCAGGGGAGGAACAGGACAGCAAGATCAATCACTCCCAAATCCATTCCTGAATCTCTGTCTCATCCAGCTGGATCAAAGTAACGCTGCCTGGCCCAGACCATGGCTCTGGATTTCTGATGTTAGCTGGTTTATAGCAAGTCTATGAAAGTAAGTAGAAGGCAGCAAGAAGGGGCATCCTGCTGACCAGCAGCTGCTGAGCCCTCAGCTGGCTGCAGAGCCAGCCCTCTCCCTGCCTGCGAGGACGTGGGTATAAATAGCCATGGAGCTGAGGGGATGAGTGGGTTATACAATGAACCTCAGCACTCTCAGAGCCAAAAATACCTGCAGAAATGATGGGCAGTTTGAATGACATTTGCAGAACGCCACTAATGGCAAAAAATTGCTGCCACGTTGAGCAGAGTCCCTGTCACAGAGTGACTCATCCTGTCCTGCCCGCGAGAGCCTCACACCCTGATTTTGGTGCTGGGCCCTGGCACTGCACTGTGCATTCCCTGCTGCCTGCACAATTCTGCCAAAGGAGGGACAGGGATCAGCACACAAAAGGGTTCCAGAGTTTCATGGCATCTTCAGCCCTGAGGCTCAGGTTTCAGGTCAATGTTATTTTCCTTTTCCATTTTGCAGAATGACAGGAGGAGTGATTGTGCTCACCTTGGTGAGGCAGCGAATCCTCCCTTTGTTGCCAGATAATAAGGGACGATAATTCTCAGAGAGTGAGCGGGAGACAGAGTTTTTGTGAAATGCTCCCATTTTGTTTATAAACCTGTCTCTATTTTTCAATCCTAAATGGCCCTTGAATTGAAATCCCAGTGTCAGAGCTGTCTCCATTCAGTGTGAAAGCTGCAAAGAAATGGAAACTGTCCCGAACTGCTCAGCCTCTGGAGAGGGGATGTGTTTCTCAATGGATGTCTGTAACTATGCCTTTCTGTGAAACTGTGATGATTTTATGTTTATGATGTTGGGATAAAGGTACTGAGCTTGTCCTCTGGCTCCATCACTCCCCACTGTGGCTTTGGGCACTGTCTGTGTAACCTGTAACACTCGTGGGATCAGTGTCCACTCCCCTGACAGGGTCCTGGGTGCTGCCCTGGGGATCCTGGGTGCAGAGTGGGGACCTGCCCATTGGTGGGTAAGTGCAGCCTCTGCAGCTGGATGGCCCTGGGCAGAAAATGGGCTGTTTCTCCCCTCTCTTCACTCGAATCATGGATCCTCTTGGCTGTTTCTTGGATGTGGGAGCTGAGATTTAAGCACCACCTAGGAAATGAGTTGTTAAATGAGGTATGTGAAGCATGTTCTCCTGACTCTGGCAGGGGTCACGGGGTTGGGGGCTGGCTGGCACCACAAAGCTGAGCTGTGCTAAACACAAACAGTGAAGCTGATTCCAGTGCAGATTCTGGGAGTGTTCTCCAAAAATCCAAAACTGAAAGTAAGGATGGAAATTACCATCCATGTTGCAAGGAGGGAGTGGCCAGTTAGAATTGCCTTCTTGAAACTCTACCCTGTGGAGCTTCAATATTCTGCTTATTGTCCTCTATTTGGAGTAATGAAATTCTCCTTTGGTCATGCCTGTACCTCTGCCTGAGCTGCTTCAGAGAGCAAAACTAGCATCGTGTCCCTGCCTGCTCCCAGCCTTCGGATCCTCTAGACATGTATTAGTAGTTGCATGACTCAATTGTATGAGTTGCATTGAATTACATGGTGCTACTCAAAAAGAATGTTAATTTAGTTTTTCTACAACTGTGTTCAACTTAATTTTTAATCAGATCTGACAGCAAAAATTTAAGTCAAGTGCTGCATCTTGGCTCTGAGAGGGCCAAGTACATCGTGAACCTACTAAAGAGATCGAGACAGTTTGCAACACTGACACTCACGAGATGTAGGTGCCTGCTGTGTGGGAGGCAGAAATTAAACCTTCTCTCCCACCAGGCTTCAGAGAGGAACAGCTGTGTGGAGCTCTCCAGTTGGGAAGGCAGAACCAGGGCCCTTCAGGGCTCAGGCACCGTGTCCAGACCCCGATGGACACGGCAGCTGTAGCAGGGGCTGGTGACAGAGTCCTGGCAGCAAACATAAAGCAAAAGCAGATTAGAAATTAGGCTTCAGTCTTTGTCATTTTCTTTGTAATTTGAACAATGCTGCAGGCCAGGGAGGGGAGGAACCAAAAGCAATTTGCAGCCCAGAGCGAGTGTGTAACTGTGAGAAGTGGAGGCTACAGGGATTTTTCTGGGCAGTTTCAGCATCGCTGAACTTCTCCAAGTGCAAGAGCATCTCCCAAGCAGAGACAGGGAGCAGCGTGGTGTCTGCTCAGCACTTCCTGCTCTGTATTCAGGAGATCAGGCACTGGAGATAAAGAATGACTGACTAATTAGGAAAGGTTGGCTAATTAAAGAAAAAATAAACCACTAAACCCCTAGCAAGCCAGTGGCCTTCTAATCATAGTAATATTCGGGGGGAATTCAGGGAGCTGTGTGAGTCCTTAAAAATCCCAACAGAAACACTGCACTGCTCTTCCTTTCCTTTCCTTCTTTGTTGAAATCATGGTATTTAAAGTGTGTTAATCTGCTGAAAATACCAATGGCCACTCGTTCAACTGCGTGGGAAGGGGCAAATATGGCCTTGTGCTCTGGGTTTCTCTCTTTGTTCCATCAGCAGGCAGGAAAGGGTTTTCCCTTTCTGGAAGCAGCCTGCATCACTGCATGTCTTCTAATAGAAAAAGCAAGATCTGTATAAATTCATGATGGCTACAGTAATCTTTCTTCTCTGTGAAAAGCTGGTATTAATCAGGAATGTCACAAACTATGAATTTTATTGTGGTGATACTCATTATATGTGATGTACAGAGGGAAAACGTGATGCAGAAAGTGCAATGAATTGCATTTGTTGCAATGACTAGAGCTAAGTGGAAATAAATTAAGCATGATGTGTTTTAGGAGGTTCTGTGTTCTGTAGCAGGTATAAAAAACTGTCCAAAAATGTTGATATGGAAAAGATTTCTAAGGTGTAAACAGAGCTACAAACACAGCAAAAGAAAAATAAATTCATTTTGATGCACAGAGACATATCCTTTGCTGTGCATTTAGCAGAGGGCTGCAGAAAGCAAATATTCCTTCTATACTAGAAATTTCCAGAACCAGTATAATTGCTACCTGTGGTTGCTGTGGGAACCAGAACATTTTGATTCCAGATTTTAAGAGCATGAAGTCTCAGCCAAATGTGCCACATCAGTGTGACTGCTGCCACATTAAAGGAAATTGGGCTATTTGTGGTTAACGTAAACACATTGGGAAAGGAGGATTTTGTCAGACTAGAGACTTGGCTGGTGTTTTTTATCTTGGAGAAAGCCTGGGGTTTGGCAGCTTGATGGAGCCACAGGCTTTGTTCAAAGGCAGAGCTGCTTGACACCAAATTGCCTTTTCTGTCCTGAAAGGAGGGAGATGAGCTGGGGGCAACACGGTGGAGGAGCAGATCCTTCCAGAGGAGCAGAACCATCCCACAGCCCAGCCCCATGGACCCCTCTGGGGTGCTCACAGAGACCCCCCCAATGCAGCTCAGACTCAGGGCTCATGGGCAGAGCGATGCTTCTCGGCTTCTGAAGCATACATGGGACCAGGAAGGATTTTATTTGTTATTTGACTGGAAGAATGTAACCAAGATAAAAGGCCCCCCCTGCTTAATAATTCAGGCTTGGCACCTGGTGGTGTTCCATGTGTGATGATGATTGCTGGGGCTCAGCACTGCTGCACAGCCAGGATTGCACTGAGCTGCAGGTGCTGGGGCTGAGCTGGGCAGTGCCACCAGCGATGAGAGATTTCCACAGTCCTTCCTGATGCCCTGGGGACACAGCCCAGAACCATCACAAGTACACTTCTGCCTCCAGGGTCACTGCCCTGGCAGTGTTTGATTTTTAAGGGATACTTTGAAGAGCCACTAGTTTAAAAACCACACCAAGGCAGAGTGAGGGCAGGAGGATTGGACCAGGGGAGGCTGGGCAGCAACAGAGGTTGGGCAGCAGCCAGAAACCCCAGCAACGAGGCCCTGGTGAGAGCCTTGGCAGGAAATATCACCTGAACTCAGAGCAAAGGAAAGGAGGTTCCAGCTTGGATCTATCTGCAGTGAAATTTTATTGATTGTACAAAACCCTTCAGGCAATTCTGCTCGCGCCTGTGAAGGAGGATTTGGGTTTGTTCCCTGGGATGCCATTGTTTCCTGGCTGCCACGCTGCCTGGAATAGTCCTTCTGATTTCTTTTGTGCAGTGCTGCAAGCTGCTGGAATAATGTCTTTAAAATTCGTGTTTCTAGAAGAGGATAGAAGGAATGGAGCTGTTAAGCTAAGCCCTGTGTTCCTTGCAGCAACGTTGCATTTCCAGCTTCTGTAAGTACCGCTCAGGCTTTGCTGTGCTGGCACATTTAGGCTGGGTTTTAGCAACTGGCACTTCAGGAGACCTCAAATATGCCTGTGTAAAAGCTTATCCTGGCAAGTACCTGGTGGCTTGTGCTTCTTCATTCTCAAAGGGTGTTGCTAAGTGCGGTAGGAATAGCCATTATTGTTCACAAATGCCATAAATTAGAGGGAACACTTGAAACTCCAACACAGAAGATAAGTGACATTTAAAGTAGAAGTGAAGAGGGTCCTGTGTCAGCACAGAGTGAGCCTTGATGCTCAGGAATAAATTTGGAAGTAATAAATACCATGTGTTATTTTCTGTTCTGTGTAAGCAAGGGTTAAAAAGTGCAACGCAAATATTAAATTTGGGGTTTGTTGCTTCCAGAACTTTGCTAGAGATGGTTTATAGAGACAATGAAACTAAAACCAATGGACAGTTTGCTGTGTTCTTCTATTCTTTTCAAGTCTCTCAAGTGTATGCACTGGCAAATCACTCCAGCCAGAGGTTTCCCAGGGAACTTGGGACTGCTGGTTGGGGTTCCTGGTGTGTGCAGAGAGGTGTGTGCACATCTGGCACTGAGGGGTGGGTGCACATCTGGCAGCGAGGGCTGGGCTCTCTCTGGGCACAGCCCAGTGCTGGCTGAGCTGTGCAGTACCACTGGCTGCCCAATGACAGCTGGAATTCCTTCTCTGAGCTGCTGGTTTAGGAACCAGTTAAGAATCCAGTTCCCACCTGTAGGGCAGTGCCTTGTGCTGGACTGAATGGGAAGATTCTAGGCTTGTAAGTTCATAAATGGACAATGGAAATACCATTGACTCAGCCATGCATCAGCATTTCCATAAAGAGCAGGAGTTACTCTCCTAAAAAAGCAATTTCTCTGCTCAGCCCCCTGCTAGGAAAAGGGGGCTTTTACTTACTCTTAATAAATGTTCTCATTTTAAAAGGAAATAAATCCATGAATTTTTATCATTACTTTTGAATTATCTTATAGCACAATTAAAATACTGGCTTTTATGTAGTCTTACTGGGAAACAGTGGACAGTTTACAGAGAAAAGGAAATAATAAACTTGTTGTTGTTGTTGTCATTTGAGGACTCTCCTTTCTAGGGAAGGAACAAGCCTGTCCCTGCACTGGAAATGGAAAGTAAAGATTTATCCTGAGACCATTGAGCCTGGAAGTCAGACAAGTTGAATCAAAATGGCTTTTTCATTTTGAACATCTTTACTGCAGAATTGTAAGGAACTCAGGCTTGATGTTTCCTTTAACACTGTCATTAAACACTTCTCTTAAAAACAGGGTTTGGGCCAAAGCAAATGGAACCAGCTTGGGTTTGGAAATCTGTATTGGATTTTAAACCTGTGATAGTACAACACTTTCCAAATTCCAGTTAACTAGAATATTTTTCTTTGCATTTTTTCTCCATAAGCCTCTATTCTTTATGAATTTTTAATAAGCTTTATCCTGGGAAAACATGAGAGTGCTGACTGCAAGTGAAAAGAATAAAAGCAGTTGCTGGGTCACTCTGAAAATCTGAGGCGTGCTGGCAAGCTTGGGAGGGTGAAGTGAAGCAATGAGGAAATCTGAGCTCTGGTGTTATTAGAAACTGTGAATGAAGATAAAACCTTTCACAAACCTTGTTTAGCTGAAAAAAAAAGGCAGCATAACAGCAGTAGATAAACCTGTGACAGGCTCACACGTGTGCTGATGGTGGGATCAACAGCAGAAGACTTCAATGTCCTTTTTCTCTCCCTAAATCTCAGAGCTCTGAGTTTGGGACTGGCTCTCCGAGGAGGAGGGGGAGGATGCCCCAGATCAGTGTGAAACACACAGAAGAGAAATCCCTCCCAAACCTAGATCCTTAAGGAGAAAGCAGTGATACAGATGATTCTTCCAGAATGTATCATTTACATTTCTGTTTGCCTTTAAGGAAAACAGATGGGCCCGGGGTGCCCAGCAGATGGGTTTGTCTCCAGTCTGTGCTCTGGGGGCTGCGAGGAGCGTGGCAGGGAGTCACTGGGAGCAGAGCAGGGGTGGCTGTACTGGGGGTGAGCCCAACCATGCCCTTCCCACCTGGCTGAGCATCTGTGGGGATTGCTGGGCTGGAGCCCAGGAGCCATGGTGAGGAGTGAGCCCCTGCTGGTGCCCCTCGCCAGGCCCTGGCTGCTTTGCCCACCAGCTCCTGCCATGAGCCATAGCTCCAGGCTGAGTCCTCCCAGGATGGGAGCGAGGAGCAGGACTGCCCAGGAGGGCTGTGGACTTGTACAGGCTCTATGAGGCTCTATGAGGCTGCCCAGCGCTTGCTGCCATGAGTTCCTTCCCACCTGTTCGTGTTTTGTAAATACTAAGAAATAATATTTAGTTGTTTAAATGAAACAGACTCCTGATTTGAGACTAATCACTTGTAAGTGGGTGGCTGGAGCCTCCAGAGCTGGTGCTGAGTGTTTGCTGTTCCCTGGCATTGGCATGTGCCTTCCCTTAACTGAAATGACACAATCCCACAAGTTTCCCCTGAATTGTGTCTGCTGTTTCCTGCTGCTCCCCTTTAGTGCCTGATGCCCTGTGCTGAGAGGGCACCAGAACCTCTGGCTGGATGTGGGGTGCTGGAGCCAGCCCCCAGTGATCAGCAGCTGGGGCAGGAGGGTGCTGGAGCTGCCAGGGTTCCACGAGTGGGTGTAGGATGCTGCAGGTGAGTCCTGCTCACCTCCTTGGTGGTCCCACAGCCTCCCCAGCACCAGGCACAGGACCAGCCTCACTGGGAAAGCTGCAGACCAGCCCTTTCCCTGTCAGAACTAATCAGCATCAGACGAGCTAATGGGGAACACAAAACCTATTTAAAAGCTACATTTACCACTTGGCTGATTCCATTACGTCGTGTAATAACCAGGTGTCACATTTCCTCTCCAAATGCCGATTTTAATGCTCTCCTGGCCTGCTGGGCTCAGCCGTGTGACAGGATCCTCCTGCTGTCCTTCTTCTGCCCCCCAGGATCCAGCAGTGGCCAGGAGGAGAGGGCATCAGGAGGGTTCCAATGAGCTGCATGGGTCACAGTGGGAAAGAGAGTGCTTGGGCAGGTGCTCCAGAGATGGGGATGGAGTTGCAGTAGCTGTGCTGGATATGATGCTGCCAGACCCAAGTCCCCACAGTCCCAGGACACGGAGCTGATGGGGAATGTTCTGAAGTTTCTCAGCTTTTCAAGGCTTTCCCTAGACCTGGTCCATGTGCCAGTGGCCTCAGCTCCCCATGGCAAAGGCTTTCCAGAGCTGTTGCCTCTTGGAAGGGAGCAGCCCCTCGGTGATTTCTGAGATTTGAGAGCTGAGCACATTTGGTTTTAATGTCTCCGTGTAGCCTCCGTTATCACTGAATTATACATGACTTCTTTGGGAACAGAAATCAGTTTAAGCTATCTGTGTTTGTTGTTTTTTAAGAGGACACCTTCCCATCTTCCCTCCACTCTAATAGTCAAACTGTGGCTTTCTGCCCACTCTGTTGACCCAGCAGGGACAGGGACATGAGAGCTGTGGCCACCCAGAGGGCTCCTTGGGGTTGGCTTGGCATGTCCCTGTTCAGAGCTGCCCTTCCCACCAGAGCTCCAGCACACTGGGTGTCTCAAATCACCTGGAACAATGAATTCCTATTTTGCAGTTTTAGAGCAGATATTTTTGCAAGGATTCAGGTGCTTAGTGAAAAGTAAATACCATCGGTGCTGCTCACCTGGCTTCCCACCGGGGCTGTGTCAGGAGCGACTTCACACAAGCCTCAAAAAACAACATAGATGCCAAACAAGTTCCTCTGTGAGATTGGAATAGGCCTTGTAATGCTAAAGGAGATTTTTAAATCCCAGACAGTGCTTCCAGTGTGCTGGATTTCCCCCAAGGTGAGAACAATATTTTTTCAGCAAACCAAATGCTGTGCACATAACTCCTTGAGCTTCGTCTCTTCCCTCTACTTACGAAGCTGGAATTCCTTTCCTAGATTTTGCTTTTCTTCTGTTTTCCTTTCCCTTTGGGGCCTGAAATCTCACAGATCTCTATTTGTATCAGTAAGTGTATCCAGAATTAGAAGAAAATCTTATCTTCAGGCCTTGCTGATACTTTCTGTTCTTGGTACACGAGTGCCAGAAAAAAGGCCTGTGAGTTTGTAGCTTGCACTCAAGCTGTCTTAGAGGGATCTGAAGTTCCTGGGGGTTCTGAAGCTCTTTTCTAGGTGTCTTGAGTCAAGCATCAAAGATCAGTTGTCATTTTTATTCTCTTGTTTGTGTTCGTGCTCTGGTATGTGTTACTCGTGGTGGTTTTTATCTGTAGCTACAGTTTTACAGAACAAGATTAAGGATGTAATTGCTTTCTTTGATTCTTAACAAGATCAAACAGAATGACAGAAATACCAGTAAAGGGTTTGGTAAACTGCTCAGCCATGGGAGCAGATATGTACCTGCCTCTCGTAGCTGAAGGGCTCGGGGACCTCAGGGGAGGCTCTGTTGGAAAGGAGAGGCTGCAGCCCCAGGAACTGCTGCTCATACACCAATTTGGTCAGAGCAGGGTTTCTTTCCCTAGTGCTTTTGATGGGTCAGAGACTGCATGTGCACAGAAAAGTTGGGACAACCTCAGCAGAGCCCAGGGAGATGATCTCCAGGGGTGGCCTGGAGACAGCCTGGCTTTTGGGGCCCCCAGGCTGGGACTGGTGATGGATGCTGGCACCAGTCGTGGTGCCACCATCCAGTCATGTTCTGCCCAGTGCTC
Source organism: Erpornis zantholeuca (assembly GCA_013400515.1). Taxonomy (NCBI): domain Eukaryota; kingdom Metazoa; phylum Chordata; class Aves; order Passeriformes; family Timaliidae; genus Erpornis; species Erpornis zantholeuca. The sequence goes on along the minus strand of VZTN01007916.1, from coordinate 439,218 downwards.
TGGGTGCCTGGAGGCAGAGGGCAGCCCCTGGGGGTGGTGGGAAGAGTCTGAGGGAGCAAGAGCCACACACTCCTCTCTGTGCCTCTCCTTGGTCATGTCCACACCCTGAGTGTGTGGGTCAGGACGTGACAGCTTTGTGTGTGCTCAGCAGAACTGTTGCTAACCCTGAGAAGATTTATTTAGGCACTTTTGTGCCTCACTGGTTCTTGCAGCTTTGAAATTGTCAGATTGTTTTCAGTTTGATAATATGCAAACATCACAGCTCTCTTCTTGCACTCTTTTTCATATATCTCAAATTGTTTCTTTGGCCAAAGAAAAACACTTCTATTTTGGGATTTGTTTTCATACTTTGTAATTGTACACTGACACTTGTTCTGCTCTGTTCTCACAGAGAGAGACAGACAGACAGACAGAGAGGATCCCAGAAGCCAAGCAGGCTGAAGAAATTCTCCTCTCCTTTTCATCTCTCTGTTTCATCTAAATATTCTTATTAAAACCTTCTGATTTCTGATCACTCAATCTATAGATTTTGTTTGTTCTTGGAGCAGCCCCTGAGAAGCAGGGCTGTTCCATCAGATCAACAGCAGAACCACAGGGATAACAGAGTGATGGTGTTAGAGCACAGCACAACTCACCTGACGTGGCCAGGGTTGGCTTCTGATCCCACAGTGCACAATGACCCAAGGGCCACGTGCAGGGAGCCCTCACACTGCCCTGAGATGTATCCTTGTGTTCTGTGTGATCCTCTGGTTCTACTGCTGAGGACATCAGTGATTAAATACTCTATTAGTCTGTGAGGCAGGAAGAGTTTGAGGCGAATTCAACTCATGTGCAGAGGAGCCTGGACCTGGCAGTATGTCCATGCCATAGCCATGTCCAGAGTATGGGATTGCTGGAAGTGAATCCTCTGGAGAGGTACAGGAGGTAGGAGGATAGAGGGTACTACTGAGGACAAAAAAATGAAGTTTATCATTTGGGGTTTTAGAAAAAATCTCTTTGGGTCCTCTTGCTTTGTGGTATGTGCTGTCGTGAGCTCAACGTGAAGGTACTGACAAATAGTATTAAAATCCTGGAGGAATGCAACCTAAGTGTCATATTTGGTACACCCTAAACACAGATATTCAAATAAACAGAAGAGGAGGATGAATGGGTGTAGAAGGAAGCGTTCTGGGTGCAGGTGCAGAGATAAAGAGAAGGGAAATCACAGGATTTTGTTTTCCTCTTTGAGATATCCTTTGCTCCTCTGAGATATGGGTGTGATAAGTCTTTGAGAAAGAAAAACCTTCCTCTCAGTGACCTTATGGATTTAAGATCTATTTCTAAACCAAATTTTCATAAAAAACCTGCCACACACAATCTCCAGATTAAACCTCATTTTATTTTCAGACAGATATGACCTTTCCTAGCTTTGGATATTAAATATCACAAAACCTGCTGCAATTTAAGCTGAGGATTTTACATTCAAATAAATGTAACTTAAAAGCAAAAGTAACTTCTCTGCAGAACACAAGGGACCACAGGGACAGGAGGGGGGAAGCATTTCCCTCACAGTCTGTGCCCTGTAGTGTGCTCTGCACCCATCCCCAGCCCCTGGGGCAATCTCCTTAGTCTTTAGCTGGAAAGAAGCAGTTTGGTTTGCTGTCAGCCCCTATGTACACTGTTGGGAAGGGGAGAAGGCATTCAGGGAACCCTTCCCAGTGGATGGTCAATGCTGCTGGGATGGCCAGTGCCATCACAGTGGCAACAGGGCAGAGCCTGGATGGACACTGGCGATGGGAGGAGAAAACACCACCTGGTGTGAGAACACTGGGTTTGCTGTGCTCATCCTCACCAAAATACACATCAGTAGAGGGGGAATATGTGCCCACATCAGCAGGTTCTGCCTCTCCCTGCTGGAGAATGTTCCCAGCTGTAAACCAAAGTTTGGCTAATTTGCAAGAACTTTAAACTTCACCGAGGTTTTTCCACCCTTCCCTTTCAGCTGTTCAGGTAACGAAGATTCTGCGACAACAAATCAATGTTGTTCTCTGTAACAGAATTAACTTGACTTGCTCAGCTCTGGCTCCGCTCTTTGGTCACTGTCAATGTCTGAGCCCTCATGGGTGAAAGGAGGGATCTGAGCTCATTAGCACGTGCTGAACTGAACGTGAGGCATCGCCAGAAGGAAGGTAAAGCCTCCAGAGGAAAGGGCAGTTTGGATGGACATGAATGTTAAACAGAGGAAATAGTGCTGGCCAAGGCTGGGATGAAGTAAATGATCATGGTTTGAACTGGGAGGGTAATTTTGCAAACTTTTCCACAGCTTTTCTCTGTTGCTTGGGGTTTTTTTCAGTCTTGCACTTGAAATTTCACGAGGATTAAATGGCTCCTTGGATTTCCAGTATTCCTGCTTCAATAGCTGGATCCTAAATCTCTCTCCAAAGAGGAGCTGTTGCACTTGTGCTGTAGGTGCAGAGTTACAACATCCTCAGAAGAAGGAGGTGGAAAGAAATCGCTGCTGTGGACAGATTCAGGGACAGAGGGCTCACGGCAGAGAATACATGTGTGTGTGGTGTTGCCATGGGTTTCTGCTGGGGGGTAAAGGCAGCTCAAAGCAAGGGCTGTGCAGGGCCAAGGCCAAGGGAAAGGACTGGTTGAGGGGTGGTAAAGGCAGGGGGCTGGGGTACTGCTCCAGTTGCAGGAAGCAACAGGAGGGAGGGAGATGAAACATGGAAAAGGGGATGTGGAGCATCAAATGGAATATTTCCACACAGGTGGATCCACGTTGTGCTGTGTGCCAGTGGAGAGTAGCAGTCAGACAGGCTCTGGTGAGGTGTGTTGGAGAATGAAGGTGGGAGGGAGGAGGGCTCTTGGTGCACCTACATCCCTGCAAGCTCCTGGCACTACAGCAGAGCCTGGAGGGACTGGACCCTGTGGCTCCTTTGAGCCATCTTCCCATTTATCCAGCCCTGAATTGGAGTCTCTGTCTGGGATTTGACACAATGCCACTCGTCCTGCCCCATGCCACCCATGAAGCCATGCCACATGCCACCCATGTCTTCTTCCCGACCCACCTCCCTGCTTCCAAGCTTGTGAATCCGATTTACTTGGGTAATTCCAGCAGAAATAGTGCTGTTTGAAATCCACAGGCCCCACCACGACTCCCCGAGGCCGTGTTGCCAGCTCCCCTCCTACTGTTGCCCACCTCCCTACTGCCACAGCTCTGGGGGCGAGGTCTGAGCAAACCAAAGCACCCCAGAAGCCCAGGAGAACCCCGAATTTCCCGACGCATCTATTCAGGCCACATACACGAGTTGCCATGGAGATGTGCTGAGCTCGGGCACGACGCTCCAGCAGTGGAGTCTCACAGCCAGAGGCATTTGTTAATCTTATTTTTATCAATTTTTAAAGAGGGTACGATGGTGGTACCTTCCCCACCTTCCCCTCGTCCCTCGCAAAGCTTGGCATTTGCACTCACGGAGAGCAGGGGCTGCCGTGGCTTTGAAAACAAACCTTAACGAACATGAAGTGCCAGAGTGGGGAATGTGTGCTCCGAGGGGTGGAATTTAGTAGCAGGGAGCTGCCACCTTTGACATACAGCTCCAGCTTTAATGAGGAGGAGATTGACAGCCCAGAACAGGTAAAAGGAAGATGTGTCTTTGCCTCTGCCTCGGGGGTCATGGCTAAGCTGGGCCCCGTGGCCAGGTCAGGAGGAGGAAACTGAGCTTTTATTTATGGAACTCTGATTCAGTGTCCATCTGCAAGTGGGTCTTTTAATTGGATTTTCTTTCTTCTTGTCCTGGTGATGCCTTCAAGGGGCTATCTAAAAACAGAAGCTAGACGAGATTAAGAGAATAAAAGCAGGTATTTATTGAGGGCCTTCAATAGGAACACCTTGGGAGTCAAAAAGCTTCTGAGGGGCTGCACCCAAGATGGATGCTGGGTCACGGGTTTTTTACACTTTTGTAAGCTTGGTGTATTTGCATATCAGGGTTAATTCTCCAATTACAATTTCAAGTAATGATGTTATTACCCCAGGTTTGTTCCCCTTCCCCAGAGGCTTAATTTACATATTTTGAGGCCTGGGACAACAATGTGTCCTCGAGTCCAGGCCCAGGGAGGGTTTGTTACATCTAACAGTAGCTAACAGGCTTTGTGAAGTTTTAGAGTTACACACTAAACCAGTACAGAGCCTGAAACCACAAAAGCCAAATCCTGAGGCATCACTGGGTACCCAACGCCAGCCATTCTAGTGCTGTGTTCCAGAGGGGATGGGTTGGTGGGTCCTGGGTGAGTGCTTGGCCCAGCTGGAGCATCCCAGGCTGTGCAAAAAGGGGGACACAAGCCCCCACACAGCTCCCCCTGCTCTGACACTGCAGAGGCAAAAGGACAGGTTGGAGCTTGGCTGTGGTCCTGCTGCAGTGCTGAACTCCGGGGGACCCCAGGCAGGGTGGGACCCCCGCAGCAGGGGAGGGCTGGAGTGGCTGCTGGTCACCAGTATCGGTGTGGGAGCACACAGGGATGTCCAGGCAGAGTGTCAGTCTGTCAGGGATGTCCAGCCAGAGTGTCAGTCTGTCGTTTAGCAAGGGTAGTGTGTCCTCAGCAGAGGCTCTGAACATGCAGCTGGTGTTTGAAGCCCTCACACAACAGCCACCACAGGAGGATATAAATGCTGAGTAGCAACAGTATTCTAAGGAAGAAATAATTATCTAATACAAAGTGAATATCTGTGTTTTCCTCATTTTCCACATGATTTTATTTAGCTAAGTGCCATCAAGTCTCAACAATGGGAACATTTCCACTTCAGCTCTGACAAAAGCCAGCCTGTCTCTCACAGTAAATCACACTCCCTCCACTAAGGCTGTTACAAGTCACTTTAAAAATGACACAAAGAGCCACACAGGGCATGAGCCAAAAACAGCAAGGAGAGGGGGGAAATAAAGCAGTTCTGGCCCTTATCACCACAAAGTACACTTTCCAAAGAGATTCCCAAGGAGAATAGCCTGCAATGTCTTGCTGCAAGCCAGACAGCAATGATGTGGTGATGTTACTGCTCATACAGTGTCCAGATTTTCAGCATCATGGTGGTGCTTGAAGACATCAGTGAGGTTCCAGTCACATTAAACTCTGCAACCATGTAATGAAAGGCTGGTCTCCTGGGGAGGTCCAAACCCTGACCTGGAGCTGAGCAGGCTGGTGCCAAGCCCAGGGTGTGAATGGACAGCACTGATGGCATGGGTGCTGATGCCATGGGAGGTGACATTACCAAACTGGAAAGTGATGCTTTGATAATTAGCACAAGCTGAACCCTAGTAAGTGTTCATCAGAGTAAAATAACCTGGGGTGAGATCACCTGCCCTTCTGGGGCTGGAGAGGTGACTCTGGGCCATGCCCAGGCCTGTGCTGTTCCTGCTCCACTCCTGCCCACCCCAGACTCCTGCTGGCCCTGGCCACCTGCAGGGACACAGTTATTTCTGTGTCCTTGCATGCAGTTGTGTGCAGAAGTGTCTCTGGAAGCCAACGGGATTCACTCCGGAGCACATAACACAGAATAATGAGAGTCGTTTGCCTGAGTATTATCTAATCTTGGAGCTAAACTGAGGTCTGTGCTGATGTGGACACGTTTTCCACATGAGTAATCTACATGAACAAAGAAGATGCTCTACACAAAAGCCACCTGATTTTGCTTGGATTTAATCCCCTTTATTTATTGCACTGTTGCACCTATTTATTATTTTCAGGTTCCCTTCTGGCATTTTACCTTGCAGCACCTGCAGTGTTCTATCCTGCTGCAGGACCTCTGGGTGAGGACAGCACAGCACCTCTATGTCACTCTCTGCTTTGATGTGAAAGCACGAGAGGGAACACAGAGAAAACAGATGCCAAAATAACTGTGCGTTCTAAAAATAGTGCCACAGCTCCTCACAGCGCTGGCAATGAAGACTCTGGGGGTAGCCACCAGCCCTGCCCTGCCCGGTGTTCCTGCCCCACACAGAGCAGAGCACCTACACTGGGCCAGTGCCAGCACGGGCTCCCTCTCGCCACCTCTGTGTGCCCGCAGGTGCTGCTGTGCCGGCAGCATCTCCCCCCCAGCTCTGACCTCGCTTCCCCCGGGGTGGTCCCGGTCTGGTCCAGCACCAGCGGCACAGCGCAATGGGAGGGATAGAGAGCTTGGCTAGGGGGTGCGTGGCTACCCAGGGTGTCCCACTGAGGTCGGGGGACTCATGCAGCCACCCCTTCTCCCGGGAGAGAGATAATGTTGGGGATTGTCCCCCCCGGACGGCGGAGGCAGCTCCGCGCTCAGCAGCAGCGGCTGCCGGCAGTTTATCAGACATTATTATGCCAATTAGCCCTCACACGAGGCTCCAGCTTCAGGCAGGCTTTACGACCTGGCAGTGAATCTCTGCTGGGCAGAGGAGCTCAGCCCTTTCCCTCGGATTACTGCGGAGTGATCAGCCTGGTGAGACGCTGCCGTTTAGCACACAGCTGGACACAGTCTGGGTACAAACGCCTCGGTTTTTGGCTGGTTAGGTGCCCTGCTTTGCGGGACTGGTATCAATCCTCATTCAAATCAAAGTCCCTTTCACACATGCTCCAGTGGAGTGGAATTTTGTGCAGAATAAGGTGTTATTAACCCAGGTCTGCACTTCCCAGTGAGGAAGGAGCCCTGCCACTGAAACCATTCCTCACCAGTGAACCCTGTTAAACAGCGATTAGCAGAGCTTCCAGCACAGGGAAACGCAAACCTGTGACCTTTCCAGCTCTCAGCTGCAGAGGCTTTTAAGATGTAATTTTTATTTATCTTCCCAGAATTCCAGAAAACTGATTTTTACAGCTTTTTCATCAAGTCATCCTTTTTCCAGCTCTCAGTTTCTGTTTGCTTCTCCTCTCCCTCTTGTTCACAACACTTCTGGCACCAGCCCGGGGACCATGCGAGTTGGAGAGAGAGCAGTGGGTAGAGGAACAGGGAGAATGGACACCTTGCAGCTCAGGGATGGTATGTCCTTGGGAGAGGTCACATCCTCACCTGCTCAAGGGAGCTTTGATTCTTGGCAGTGTGGTGGGTCCTGCCAGGGGAGCAGGACAGACAGACAGACAGATGTGCCAAAACAGGCAGCGAAAATGGCAAAGCCTTTTGGGAGCTGTTGGGATCTGTGATGGGAATGGCCAAGCCATGGCCATGTCTGTCTATGGAAGTAATTGTACAGGCACCCAGCATAGCCACAGGCTGTTTCAAGGGGCATTGATGGTTTTGAGCTGGCCTGAACTTGTGCTTTTCACACAGTAAATTCCCAGCAGATCTGGCAGAGGGAAGTGGTGTCAACTCAGGTGCCAGAGCTTTTTCTTGGGGATAAGCTCTTACATCAGAGCAAAGAGCTAACAGCTATCATTATTAGCTTTAAAAATTCTTAAACTTTGAAATGAAAAGAAAGTTTCAGCTTGAAGCAGAAATCTCTCTTGTAGGTATTGACACAGTCCTCACCCGCGTGCGTTGTCATAAACAAGGACATGATAATTAGATATTTTTAAAAGACAAAATTATTTTATTTGCTTCCCTGCCAGTTTCCATGAGCCCATCAGTCATCCCCTGCATAGACAAGATTTCTTATGTTCCCTGACAGGATAAATTATATGGTTCTCATCCAGCAAATCAGCTTTACTGCGCAACATTATCTCTGGCAAAGCGATGGCTGAGAAAATCATAAATTCTGTCCAGGTTTATTAGATCTGTCTTTTATTCACATATTTATTTTATCCCAAGCTGAGGTGTATTTTTTTCCATAATTATTAATGACATTAATAGAGGAGAGAATGTAGCTTTTGGTAAGCCAAATCCAAGGCAATGATGGTCAGGTATTGATGGACTGATCAGAGGGTACAGTGAGGTCTGACTCTGACATGGCCTGGGAGATGGTTGAGACCTTCCAGAATCAGAGTTAAGTATTTTAGAAAATCTAAATTATTGGAATGACTTATTAATTACTGGCTTCCACATTTCCCCTGGGGAGCTCCCTGGCAGAACTCCAAAGATGAGCAGTGGGGCAGGAGGGGAATTTCTCCCTGCCAGACTCTTGGTTCTCAGAGAAAATGGTGAATCCCGGCACTAATCACCTCAGACTACCAAAATAAATGAAGGTGTGATGGGATGGGACACTGCAGAACTGTAAATGTCACTGTGAGTCAAGGACCTGCTGTAATGTGAAGAGCTTGAAAACAAAATTGAGAAAGAAATCAGGAGCGTGGTTGGCATTTAGCAATAATGATCCTCACCACCAGCCCAGCCATGTGGGAGCCAGGCTCTCCTGACACCCCTGTTTTGAAGCCAAGTGAGTCAGAAATTGTTGTTTCACCTGGCTGAGGATTCTGTGTGGCAGAACTGTGCCCAGGCCAAGCCCAGGAGCGGCACCAGCTCTGGGCGCTGCTGGGACCTGGGTGGCTGAAACCATCATGGGGCAGGGACAGTGCCCAGCACTCTGTGCTCCAGCCATCACCTCCCAGCAGACACCTGCTCTGAGGAAGGAAATGGTGTTTCCAGGTGTGGTACAGCCCTCAAGAATCAGAATTTATCGACTGAGTGAGCAGCTGGGTGCCAGAGACTGAGGCATTTTTCACATCATTTGTGTATAGTGTGGTCGGTGTAATTCTGCATCCTTTTATTCTCCAGGGCTCATCAAAAGCACTGAGAAATGAGGCTGGAAATGTGGGCTGGGGTGATTGAGGCTGAGTTTTTGTGGAAGTTATTGATTGAAGAGTGGGAGCAATAGCATTAGAACCTGGATCTTATTTTATTCTGGTAGTGAGAGGAAACAACATTTTCTTAAACTATGGGTCAATAAATAATTGTTTGTAATTTTTTTTTACCTTTTCTGATGATGGTTTTACGCAGTTCTGAGACATTTTTGGAAGGAGCACAGCTTTCTTGGCCTGTGGAGCAGTGAAATCCATCACATTATCTGGCTGGTTAATGTGAAAAGGAGGAGCCTGGGTGCCCTAAAGAAAATCAAATCTCCAACTAGTCACAGAGGACAGGAGTGATGGCACCCACAGGCAAAGGCTGGACCCCATGACCTGGTGATTCTGGTGTCCCCACCGTTTCTACCAGGGTTCTGTGTTGAGGTGTGCTCTCCATCCTCAGAAACGCTGAAGGAGCATCTAAACCAGTATTTAAAAGATCAGCAATTTGTAAGGTGTAGTTTATCCAGCAAACTGAAGTTTTTTTTCCCACAGAGATTTCTTTGAAGGAACGGGTAATTTACTCCTTTGTTCAGTCACATTAAGCTGATGAGTAAAGAGCCAGAGCAGACTGCAGGGCTTTCATTTTATTTGGCTCTTGCTGTTCTGGGCTGGGTTCTGGGACTGCCTGGGAGCCACGGGGCTGTTTCCCTGCCATGGCTGCTCTCCTGACACTTTTAAGGAAGTCCTGCTTCTTCCAGTACAAGGGAGTTGATTCTTGTAATTCAATTAAACTTTCACTTTGAGCCAAAAATTTGCTTTTCAAGAATGTAACTCGGAAAAGAACTGAGTTTTCTTATTTCATCAGCTCCCCCGAAGTGAGCAGTGGAACCTTTCACTGTGATTAAATTAATCACCGAGCAGAAATTTGCGTGTAATCGGCCGCCGCCAGAGCAGTCACTAATGATTATAAGCATTTTACTCTCAGGGTCAGCAATTCCTCACCCCTTCGGGCTGGGATGAAGGGGCTGTCAGGCTCCTTGAGGCGGAATCTCTCAACGAGAGAGGAGGGTTGAAGGGTGCAGGGATTAGAACAGGTTGGAACAGTTCAGCAGCGAGGAGCTGGGGATGTGCGGGATGGTGCTGCAGGGCAGGGGGAGGTGAAGGGCATGGGGAGGTGAAGGGCACAGGGAGGTGCCTGGCCATGCTGAGAGGTTCAAGGGAGGCAGGATGGGGCATGCAGGGCCGCGGCAGCAGTTGTTAACAGCTCCCCACAGGGCTGGGATGGATCCCCCAAGCAATTCATTGCAGCCTCTCCCGTGGTTACAGCGGGTGCTCTCAACACGAGCCACACGGAGACCTGTCATCTGCTTTCAAGGAATAATGTTCTCCTGCTTCTTCTAAGCGGCATTGTGGGAGACAACACTGTTTCTCAGGAACAGGCACAAGATCTGAACTGACATTCCCTGAGAAAATGAATTCTGTGGCTAATTTCCCAGAGCGCAGGTTCAGCTGAGCAGTCAGTGAATGATCCTAAGGCAGCGCCCGGGTGTTCATTAAGCTCCAGTTTCAGTTGCTTTGTTCTTGCTGTGTTCTGACTGCAGAAAACTTCGGCCTTGGGGGCCCAGCACAGGTGGAATTGGGAACACATGGACCTGCAGACTGGTTTGCTTCTTGTGGGCACTTTATGCTGTCTGGTCATTTACCAAGACCATGGTTATTTTTAAAAGAAACCACAAACCTTTTGAGGCAGAGGAGGCAGGTGTGGCTCTGCTCTGGCTTCCCCTTGGATCTGCCCAGCTCCAATGCCTCGGCACAGCTGAGTTCACAGGGAGGTGCTGGAGAGACGATCACAGAAATAATGTCATTGAGTCTCTCGTTATCCATCTGCATGATTGACAATAGAAATAATTATTTTAAACCAAGGAACTAATCATTAAATCTCTGGATACCGATAGGGAGGAATTAACTCGGCATTAATGGGAATGCAAGGTTCTATTATTGCGGGTAGAGAAGTAAGGAGTAAGTCACTAAATAAAGAATAAGAGATGGGCGTAGACGCTGTACTGAAAGGAAACTGCTGGATATCGATGCATGTGAAACAGCGAAATCCTTCAGAGCAATTGAGAGAAGTTCGGTGCGAAGGTATTTCCCAGAGCCCCAAAAGCCAACATTTGGTGATTTCAGACACATTCCTGTATAGGTTATCTTTGTCCTGGCTGGACCCTTAACTCGAGTGAAAGGGAACTGGCTGGAGGAGAAATTGCTTCCGGACCTAGGTATTTGCACCCTGGAAACTGCCCGCAGAACGAGAGCATCTTGCTGCTTTGTTAGGCAAATAATCCTCTATTTCCATCCTAATGAAATGCTCACCTCGATTCCTCCCTGAAATCGTCACATCATCATGTTCTCTCATTGTACTGGAGCACAATCACAGTTTCAAAGGGCTTGGATGAAGCCGATGTGAGCTGGATGGGGGATGTTTTTCTCCCCAACAATAGGCGTTGTTAAGGCTTTTGTGTGCTTCTCCTGAACACCGAGTGGGTAATCTCCGCCAAAGGAAAGGGAAAATCCATAAAGATCATTCCAGCCCTGCAGATTGCGAGCGCTTCATTCCCCAAGGCGTGCGGAGTAAATGCTGGGCTCCCGGTGACAGCCAGGCACCGAGGGGAGGACGAGGGGTCCCGCCGGGGGAGGAGGAGGATGTGCGGGGAGGGGGCTGATCAGGGAGGGGATGCTGCCCAAGGAGAAGCAGAAACCTTCGGGGAGAAGGAAGCTCACTGCCAGTCATGCTGGCAATGGCAGAAGCAGGTAGGGAAGTTGTTTACAAGATCTGCTCTTCCTCTGAGCAGTGAGAGGACCCCAGGTCTTGGAGCATCTGATGGGGTCTCCTCCCACAAAGGTTTTTGCAGACTCTGGACGTGTTAGGTGTTAGTAATCCAAAATCTTTTTAAATAATTCTTAGATTTCAATGCCTTTCTTGAGGCCCAACATTAAAAGGTGAATGCTTTGAGATGATNTCTCTTTCCACATTGGCTGAGGTACTTGAGAGGTACAGACTTCCCCGAACACTTAATATCTAAGATTCCCCTCAAAGGTATAATCCCCCCCTTTTAATTCATGATTCTTTATGGAATTCGTGGTTTTTCCCATTGTTTCTTTCATCTTTCAATATCCAATTTCATTTATCAGCAGACTTACAGTTTGTTTGTAAAGGCAAACATCTTTTTCCATTCAATCAGTGGAATCCTTCCCTTGTTTCTTTTATCTCTCAGTGCTGATTTTGTCTACCTGCAGACCCAGGGTTTGTTTGTAAAGACAAGTCCTGTCATTCCTCTCATTTAGAATCAATAAAAAACTACAACATGAATGTTCTTAGGAAGACTGAATTATTAAAAGAAACTGCCTAGTGACACTATTTCACTGGGCTGTTTAGGTCACAGGTAAATGTTCAAGAATATAGGTCTAAAATAAAACACTTATGGCAAATTAATAAAAACCGAGGAAGAGAAATAAAATTTTCATCAAATTGGTCGTTTTGATAGAATTATTCAATAAAAATTGAAAACAGTGTAAGGATCAGTTCTTAAGATTTTTCTACTGCTTCATAAGTAGCAGAGTTTTCTTTCTTTCTGTTTATATTTAGATCAACCTCCTGCATCAGAGGTAAAATCATCTTGCTTAATTTTAGAAGCCCCTTAATTTTTTCATTACTTCTGAAGCATTCCTCCCCAGCCCCACGGCCTTCAAGCCCAAGGCAGTTGACTAAAGACAAATTAGAGCCCGTGCTTCCTTTGTCTGCTCTAATGAGTGGCTGCCATTACCCTTGCGATGCTTCCAGGACTGCTGAGTTCTTAAATGCCTGTTTTCCATAAGGAAGATATATAATTTTAGTTTTGAATGTTTAAACTTTAATTACACAGTAGCCCCTCTGCAAATCCTCCTTCCCCCCTTGTTTGCAGGTCGGTGATTTAAAATAGCTGAGGCGGGGGTGAGCTGGCTTGAGCAGCCAGCGCATCCTCGGGGTCCCTCCCCAGCCACCTCCGCTGTCCCTCCTGGGTGACCTGGGGACAGCAGGGGGACAAGGTTTCTGGCCAGGTTCTTCTTTAGGCAGCCGGCTCCCCGAGTCCTGCTCTATCCTGTGATTTTTCAGATCGCCTGGATGCCCAAAAATTCCCTCCCCAGCTCTTCACCGATCCCGACGCACAGCAAACCCCGCGGCAGTGCGAGCTCAGGGCTCAGGAGGGTTTCACGAGGCAAGCAATCCATGTTAAAAGATGCCAGCACGATGTGTGTTAATAGAAGCAATTTTAATGCTTAAGTCGGTGCATTTTTTAACAGTTATTTTTAAAATACTGATGCTTTCCATTAGACAACTTTCGGATCCCTCCTGGATCTCGTATTTCCCACTGGTTGATTGATTTCAGCAATTTCCCTATTACAGCAAACCCAGGACATTCACATCGTATTTCCTGCATGTTTGTGGCATGAAAAAAGCAACTCTGATTCTAAAAATGATCCTAAGCATTCCTTTATAACCGACCAGCTGCAATGGAATATTTTAAATCAAAATAATGAGATTTCTACAAGCGGGTTCTCCTCTCTGCGCTTTCAGTGAGAAACAGCAGAGACTGCTCATGCTGCTCTGCCCTGGTAGCTCCGGGGTCCCATCCTCGCTGGATTCACTCCTTGAATTTCAGGGAATGCAAATGTGATGCGAGTTACCAGCAGATCCCCCTCCGGCGTGGGCAGCTTCGGGGGCCACGGCTGGTGCAGGGACCCGAGTAGAATTTTCTGGAGCACACTGAGATTCCTCCCACCTACGGTAATGAATTATTAGAAGGAACAGATCCTGGAAACCCTCAGCGCTGTGACCTTCCTCCTCCAGCTGCAAGAGCAATTAAGTGTCTGTTGGAAGTGGCAGGTCCTTCCGAAGGACCATTTCGCTGGTCATAACAACAGTCACCGGAACGGAGACAGGGAGAGCCTCCTCCGGTGCTGGTGAGTCACACCAGATAATTGCTCCCAGGTCTGAAGCTGACTGGAAAAGGCTAATTTTTCTGCCAAGTTCCAGGGGATAAGATCTGTAAGCCCCAAGGTTCCCAGAGGCTGCAGTGGCCATCACCCTGCTTGACCACCCCACTGCAAGTGGGTACACGGCACTGCCGGGACAGAGCCTGGAGGAGACCATCTGGGACTCGGGGTTAGAGGAGAGGGCAGGGGTCCATGGCCCCCCTCTGCACTTCCTCAGGCTGTTGTGGGTTGGTCTGTACCTGCCCCGGAGTGACAGGGAGGAGTGAACCGCTGGAATGTGGTACCTAAGGGTCTGTTTGGTCTCCCACTGCAAAGGGATGTCATTGAGTGTAGGAGGATCCAGGGCAGGAACAGAGGTGTTGTGGTGGTGCAGGCACAGCTCTGGTGAGGGTGACAGACTCTCAGAGGGCTGCAGCCTGAGGCTGAGCCTGGACATGGTGCAAACAGTGTTCAGGGGAAAAATGTTCCCATTCCTTCTGGGGAAAAGCAGGCAGCTGGAAGGAAGAACTGCGGACTTTTGCAGAAAGACCAGTCAGTCTTCAGAGGTTTCAGATATCACTTCTGTCTTTTTTATTCCCCTGCAGAAATAGCTCTTCCCAGCAGTGGGATTGGCATGACAAACACAAGCTGCAGCTGGTGTGAGCTGGCCCCTTCATTGTCCCAGCTGAGCCCCTCAGCTCCTCTCAGGAGCTCTGCATGTGTCCAGGTGTCCCTGGTGTGAGCAGACCTGGCACAGGGAGCTGTAGGTGTTGTGACAGCTCATCCAGAACACTCCATACGGTGTAAGGCTAAAAATAGGAAACATCTCTCCCTCTGTGCTGTTGCATTAAGAGCACAGGCAGCAAACAAGACATAAACTGCTCTGTTTGTGGCTGCAGGCAATGGGGCAGCAGGAATAAGTGGAAGGAGCCCAGGCTGCTCCCTGTGCTGGGCTGGAGGGGCTGAGGTGCTGAGCAGGATGCACCTGCCAGCCCACCAAAAGTGTTTCAGGGGCATCATTTTGAGGCAGTAGCCCCGAGGTCTCATGAATGAAAGGCACAGTGGCCACTGTGCTAGCTCTGCCCTCTGGGCTTTCAAATCCAGCTCAGGATGGGGCAGACAGAGTTGGATGTACAAATAGCCATAGGAGCCATAGGCTGGCCAGGTAATAGATGTGATTATTTTTATGAATGATGGGCAGCAGCCTTGATTTCTCATGGGTGAAACTGTACAATCTGCCAATTCCTTGCAAACCCACCAAATAAATCTGTGTTTTGTATCCAACTTAATTTCAACTTCCCAGCTCAAATGTCTGTGTTTATTCCTGGCAGTAAGCACTATTTGTAGTTTCCATACAATGCAGCTCATAATTTTTTCACACCTCTCAGCACAGGTGACAGTTTGCATGTGGAGCCGAATTCATTCTCACACTGAGCACTAAGTTGCAGTTTTTAATGCATCACAAATACCACATCAAAACAACCCCACAGACAGATCATTCCCAATCCCAAATCACCCTCTCTGTATCCAGTAGCAGGACAGGTGCATGTGGCAGTGAGGCCACAACCAGCCTGGTACTGTGAGGCCTCACTCTATAATTTCCTCTTGTACCAATCTCCTTTTTACTGAATCCCAGGAGGCCTTCTTATGCTAATTGTTGTTTTGCACCGAGTTAATTTCATGGTGTTGGACTCTAAATTAATCTCCCCAGGCTATGAGACACCAGTGGGATGGCTCTTTGGCTCCTGTGACCCCATGCTTCCCCCTGGTGCCCTCGGATGCTGTCAGTGAGCCTCACCAAGCACTGGCACACTATCCCACTGATGAAAGTGACTTCTCCCTCCATCTGGGTGCAGGGAGCCAAGGCCAGGGATTCAGGATCCTTGCTGAGAAGTCTTTGAAGCCCCTTAAGCTGTAATATTCTTTGATGTGTCATAATTGCATTTTAGTCAAGTTTTAGGTGTATTGTAATGGTATTGATTGTTAGTAACAAAGCTGTGGCTGCTTAATGCCGAAAGATGATTCATTTTCAGTGGGAGCAGAAAGTCCGGGGGCAAAGTATTATTTTTGACATACAGTAATTTCTTCTAGCAGGATTATTTTTCATTTCTTCTTACCAGCTCTGTGTTCTGGAGGCCGACGAGTGAGTGGGCTCCTGGGCAGGGTGGGCTCTGTGTGCCTGTGGGACCAGGGGGCAGCCCCACTGCCCCCCATGGGCTCCTCTGGTGAGCCTGGGCCCCCACAGGGGTTGGAGCCCTTGGGTCTTCTGCCCTCGAGATTCTCTTCCTTCTGTTCTTCATGTTGAAAAGAACAAAGCGAGACATCTTCTTTGCTGTTTCACAAGTTGTTTATCTTTCTTATCAAGACCTCAGAGGGAGAGGCAGCATCCTCCAAGGACACCAGGGCAGAAAAAGCAATGGCTGCTAATCAGCAGCTACTTTTATATCTTACTAACAACCATTCAAGAAATACATATGTATTTTCTTTTCAACACCAGTAAACCCTCATCTTATTGATATGTCTTTTCAATACTAACTTTTTTCCACCAACCAACACACCACAGGAACTGGTGTCAGAGGAGAAAGGAAGAGAAGAGAAGAAGAAAGAAGAAAGAAGAAGAAAGAAGAAGAGACTGACACCCAAAAAATCTCAATCTTTGTCTCTATATAATGCATAGAGCAAGATCCTAAAACTACAACCAAACTCTCTGTGGTTCACTAAACAAAAATCTTTTCACCTCTCTGGTGCATTCAGGTTCTCCCAAAAGTGGAGGGAGCTTCTCCAAAAGCCTAGGTCACTGGCTAGGCGATTTTTGAGGAGCTCTGGGGCTATAAAGAAACCACCAGAGGAGCAGGAGAAGCTTCCAGGCTTCCCTGGACTCCAACACAGCTCTAGAAAAGAGGTTGTAGCCAAGTGGGAGTCAGTCTCCTGCCAGGCAACCAGCAAGAGAATGTGAGGAAATGGCCTCAAGCTGCTGCAAGGGAGGTTCAGGTTGGACATTAGGAGGAATTTTTTCATGGAAATGGTGGTCAGGCATTGGAAGGGGCTGCTCAGGGAGGTGGTGAAATCCCCATCCCTGGAGGTATCCAAGGAACGACTGGACATGGCACTCAGTGCTCTGGTCTGGTTGACAAGGTGGGGTTTGGTCAAAGCTTGGACTAAATGGTCTTGGAGATTTTTTCCAGCCTCAGTGATTCTGGGATTCTGTGAATGGGAAAACACTGCTGAACATGGGCTGCGATGGACCTGCCAGTCTGGAGGCTGTGGGAAGGAGGAGGAGAGCAGGACAAGCTGCTCCCACCTGGAAAGAACCTTTGAAGATTTGGAGGAAAGCCCAAGGAAGCAGCAGGAGCAGCCCTGGGAATGGCAGCCAGGCTGGGATGCTGAGATGTTGGGATGTTGGGAAAGATGCTGGGCGTTGGAGCAGCTTTCAGCTCCCAGATGAACTTGGAGCCACAGTGTGCATCTGTATATCTGCAGTGAGGTGTGATGAGCAAGGCCTCGTGGGGACTTCTCACATGAATAATAGAGATGAAAACCTGGTAGTTTCCTCAATCTGAGACTCCCCATATACATCCCCTTTATTGGTTAATCCTCACAGTTAACAAAATAGAAGTTCCTGATTAAGCTTTAACTCCCAGATTACTTATGTGCAATGCAGAGTGTATAAAAATGTAGTATACTTTTTAAAATTAGATTTTTTTTTGTGATAATCCATTCAGCTGTAAATGCATTTCAGTCACACTGAGAAGATGAAAGAGCCTGAGCCACAGCATTACTGTAAGTAATCAGGCTGGAGGCTAAGGGGGGCTTTCTTTTAGCTGACAAATGGAAGGAATAAATAACCTGGACACTAAAAGTTGCATTAGGCAAATAAACATTTCCACAAGAATTATGTGTGACATTCAAGGAGAGGCAAATAAACCTTGACTTATGGAAAGCTATCAAACCTCTCAGAGAATTAAATAACGGGAAATCATTATGTAGCATTTGCAGCAGCTATTCAAGACTGTCTTTTCTTTGGGTACTACTGGAAATTTTGGGTGTTCTGTAACCATGGTCAGCTGGTACCTGGTTCTGAGGAGAATGAATAATTTGGTTTCAACTGAAACACTTTTTATTTATGAGAAAGATGGTTTCCTGTAGCTTTGCCTCTCTGTGGTATTGGTGCCAGATGGTGCCAGATGGGTCCCTGTGGAACCATTTCAGGTGTGATGGAGATTTTCATACAGGACTTGGTTCACAGACAGATCTGATGGCAATAACAATGCCAATGCTCATCCCCGCTCTGGAGTAGCAATAGCCTGATTAGAGATTGCATGGGAAGAGTGGGGCTCACAGTGAAAACAGCTTCAGCTTGGAACCAAACCCCAGTTCTGAGTCCAGCACATGGAGCTCTGCCAAAGATGCAACAGCCAACAAGGCATAAATACCACCAGCATGGCAGCCAAGAAGCCAGTGTGGCTCTCAAGGCAAAACCCTCTCTTCCCCAAAGCTCAAACTTTTCTTCAAATGCCCTGTGTGTCAAACCCTGGTAAACCTATATGTAAAACCTTGGCAGAAGTGGCAGGAGGTTGGGCAGGTGCAGGAGGAGGTTGGGCAGGTGCAGTGAAAGATTGGGCAGCTGCAGGGGAGTTGGGCAGGTGCAGCAGGAGGTTTGCTATGCTGCAGGTCCACAGGGTCTTGTGAAGGCACTCCATCACTATTCATAGTTGATCTGAGAGCCAGTGCAGAGGCAGTTGATGCTTTTAGCCAGCCCCTTTGGGGGCTGTTTTGCAGTATCTGAGTCCTTCCTAGTTAAGCAGCATCCCCAGTCCCAGCTCTCACCAGGGGATCCCCTCAGGATCCAGCAGATCCTGCTACAACACCTTGTCAGCATCTCCTGAGCAGCAAAGACTTCTTTCAAGGTCTGGGTTTGCTGTTTTCATCTTTCTTGTGGCTTCACTATTTAGGAAAACACCTGTTTCCCTAATTCAGATGATGAAGTTAATAAAAAACTTGGGCATGATGGCAACGCCCAGTGTCATGAGCCCCCCCCGGGGTCAGCCATGGCTGAATGCCACAGAAATTTTTGGTTCCAGCAGCAAACACTATGGTTTCCAATTCAGCTGATGATACTCATGATTAGTTATGTGTCGTGTCTGCTGCACTACATACGCTGGGCAGTTTCTCTCAGCAGCAGCCACGGCATTTTGCCAGTTCTAAAAAAGGGCATTTTTCTCTGAGAGTGCTTTCTATTTACTGATCCAGTGAAGCAGGTTGGATCAAAACCATGTTCTGAGAAGTAATTGATATAATCAGCAGCTACACAGAGTTCTGTGGTTGTATGGAAGTGCACTCTGGTGAAGAGCAGGAAGTGCAGAGAGATGGCATTCAGTGAATGGGAGTTTAGCCCCAAGCAGGGGCATGTCAGGAGGAATTCCCTCTCCATTGCCTTCTCCTGTGGATGATTTTTCCTCTGGCATCTCCAGGTGACATCAGTGCCCTCCAGCCTGTTAGAGTGACAAAGGATATCATCCCCTCCTGTGAAGGAGAAAGCCCTTTGGATTTCCAACATCCCTGAGCTCCAGCCCTGGCATGACAGAACCAGGGCAGTATCCCGAGGCATGGGCATGCAGCCCCTTTTCTCTGCTTCCCATACCTGCCCCCCACCCCTGCAGCATGGGCACACATCCACTGTGCCTTGGCACAGCAGCAGCTCTGTCAGCCCTGCACAGGCTGTGGCTGAGGAGGAATGGGGTGGCCACAGGAAGAGATGTTCTGCCAAATGGTCAGGGACAGCACGAGACAGCAGCCCTGCTGCCCTGGGATGGCTCATTCCTCTGCTGGCATCCCCAGTGCTGTGACACTCTGGAAAACTGCCTGACTGACATGCTTCACTCCTCACACTGTTGGCAAATGAGCAGACTGAGGCAGTGCTGGGTTCCCTGATACAAAACAAAACAGAAACTGAGAGCAGCAACTGCCTGGTGTCCTAGTTTGAAAGACGAGTGTCTGCTGAGGAAGGCAGGAGCCTCCCTTGGAATAGAGGATGTAACCCCCTTCCCTCTGAATTATTATAATTTTGAAATTAAGGGGCTTTCAGGCACAGATATGAGGAGTAGGAATAACAGTTCTTTACTAATATATATATATATAAAAAAACATGGGGAAAAATTCCTTTAAGAGGGAGAGAAGAAAGAAAGAATGGGGAACTTTTAAAACCCCAACACCTGGGCAGCCTGAATGCCAGCAGCATCCAGCATCCCTGCAGTGTCCAGTGTCCTGGCAATACCCAGCCCCAGGGACATGGGGTCCCAGGGATGCTGCAGGCTACCAGATGTGCCAGGCCCTTCCGTGGCTTGGCAGTGGGGGAAAGGACAAGATGTTAATTGAGAACGTCATGGATATGAAGGAGCAAACATTGCAGGCAGGTGCTGCAGAGTTGATGCAGGCAAGAGCTGTCTCCCTTGCTGTTTGTTGGGGTTTTAGAAGTTCCCCGTTCTTTC
>VZTN01007916.1:352387-418987 GCA_013400515.1 Erpornis zantholeuca | reverse complement strand
TTATATATATATTAGTAAAGAACTGTTATTCCTATTCCTCATATCTTTGCCTGAAAGCCCCTTAATTTCAAAATTATAATAATTCAGAGGGAAGGGGGTTACATCCTCTATTCCAAGGGAGGCTCTTGCCTTCCTCAGCAGACATAAGTCTTTCAAACTAGGACACCTTCTCCTTGTCACAGCCTTGGCTGTGCCGTGTCTGATGCTAAGACTCCTTCCTCTCCAGAACATGTCTGGGAAAGGGCAGAGGTCAGCAGTGAGGGTATTTTAAGCTCTCTCTTGGCTTTGAAATACTGCAGGAGAGCGCCAGGGAATGGAGCAGAGCTGCAGGATGAAAGGAGGGGGCAGGTGCTCTGAGCTGTCCCAGAGTGCTGCAGGCTCAGGCTCCTGAACGTCTCTCCTTGACTCTACACAGTTGTGCTCCTGCTCCACTTTGCCAGGACCCGAGGAACGTGGTATAGCTGCTGGCTATTTATTTTTCCCCATGTGTGGGGTGAAGAGATTCTGTGCCACAGAATGTGGCTCCAGAGATCGCTTTAAATTAATCAATTAGGAAAAACGAGCTGTGTGATGTAAAATGTCCTTGCTCCATGCGAGTCTTTTGAACTATTAGTTCTCTCGAGGAGATTAATTATGAGCGTACAGAGCTAATGCCCTTTTAATGGAATCAGTTATTCAGTTTAAGGAGTCCTGGGTACTGAGCATGCAGGCATTAGATATTCATTGTGTAAGTTCCAGATCAAACAGGAGAGGATCAAGCTGATCAGGGCTCTTTACTCTGCCGAGTACTGAGCCACACGTGCTGATCTGAGGCAAGTCACAGACTGGGAGTTGCTCTAATTGTCTCCCCTGTATGTAATTCCAGAAACTGGCTTTTAACCTGCAGTAAAAGGCTTATTTACGAAGTGCACACATTTGCATCTCACCTACCATTCCTTGGCTTACTAGAACTTGGAGATGAGCTCTTGGCTTCTCCTGGATGCTGGCAAATTCCTCCCCACATCCTGCACAGCTTCCTCTGCTTCTCGTTCTGACCTGAGTTATCCATTTTTAGCATCCCTGTTTTTAGGCGCCCATTTTAAGGTAGCAAAGGCCTGAGCTCGCATGGTTCCCAGCAGCCTCGTTAGTAATTGGGACAATTAAGGATGCGATGTGCAGACACTCCAAATTGCAACACCAAGAGCAAAATCACTTATTCAGTAGCAAATTGCAAATGGGAAATCGAAAGCAGCAATCTCTGAGAGAATTCTAGAGGAAAGGAGAGGATCTTTCCAGAATATCTGAAGTCCCTCTAGGACTCTTTCAGAAAGGGGTCTTAGGGGAAAAAAGGGTTTATTAGCTGGGATGAGGATGTGAGGGGGCAAGAAGGGCTATGAGCTTGGCAATCTGATTAAAATGCCATGTTTTTTGAATAGATTCAACCCAGAAAGCTTGTTTGCAGTCTGGCCCCAAGCACAGGCTTCTTAGAGAGGCAATACTTATTTTTTTCTAGGCCAGTCTACTCAGACTTATCAATTATGGATCTGACTGGTAGTGCAGCTTTCTCACTATGGCAGCCAGATCCATCTCCAGTGTTATTCTTTTTCCATGGTAGAAACAAAACATTTACTAAACCGAAGAACATTCATTAGCACATGATGGAAATGACCCAGTATTTTGGTTTCCCACTTGTCTAATTAGTTTTTGCAGATTAGCAAGTAGAACAGCTGAACAATCAATTGGACATATTAATCAGGCCTATTTTGGAAGCTTTAAATAGAGAATATGTTTCGTCTCTTCTTTCATTTAGGATATAATGGCTGGTAAATGGACACACACAACATAAATTACACCCTCTAACAAGATGAGAGGAGAAAATGGTGAAGTCTAAATAAGGAAAGCTGGAGCATTTACTGGCAACTCATTGAGTGGCAGCCTCTCAAGCTGATGAGCAAGGGGGATACTGAGCCCCAGCCTCACTGCATGCCCCAGCTCCATCCTCTCTCTTTCCTTCTTGAACCCACTGGTGAGGGATGTTCAGATGGACCATCCAAGAGCTCCATCTCCCTCCCAGAGCGTGTGACAAGTGGCAGGGAAAAGACCCAGCAGGGAGCAAGAGATACCTGGTGGGACAGGATGAGAGGTCAGAAAAACCACGCCAGGAACAGTTCCTGGCAGAAGCACCAGGCAGTGCCTCTAGCTCTGCAGAGGAATGAATTTCCATATGGGATCCCAGCTAGAGCTACTCCCACCTCCCTCCTTGGAGGCTGAGGGATAGATAGGCAGATTACATCTCTTTGATGCATTTCTTAGAAGAAAGGGACTGTATCCAGCTGGGATTGCTGACCGCTACAAGTGGGGAGGAGGTGTGAGATCCTTTGTTCCTCAGGTGGTCCTGACACTGGCAGAGTCTTCTCTAAGCGACAGAATGGCTGAGCAGGGTGGCCTGATGGTCATTGTGCAGCTCAAAGTTAAACTTGAGAGCGAGGTCCCTGACTTAGGCGGGAGGGAGGGGAAGCAGACAGTGTCTGTGCGCCCACAGCTGCTGGGAGAGTTCTGGCTATCAAAGGAACAAGGTCAGATGAGAGAGAGATCTTTTGTATCTGAAAACCTCTGCTATCAGATCCCAAACGCTGCAGCTGACTCATACCTGAGCAGTGCTGCTGTCTGTAGGTGTGAGGCAGACACAGAGATATGTTTGATATATTATTCCTATTTGCAAAGGTTCAATAAAAAATGTGTGGGTTGTTGCAAATTATTTCTCCCATCCTTCTTGCAATGAAGTTAACAGCTGAGTGCATTCAAATGCATCAGTTGTATAAATTCATAGGGCATTTTCATGTTTCAATCTAGTTATGTATTTCTAGTTGACCAAACATGTTCAAATTACCATTAACTGCAATCCTATCACTTGGTTCAGTGAGCAGAAACGCAATATCTGCATTTTAACCCTCGCAGAGCTGAGGCTGGAGGCAGAGGGAAAAGAGGGGAAGGAGGAAGAGGGTACACAGGTCTGAGCTCGCTCTCAGCCCCGTGAATATGCCTTCATGTTTTGGGATCCACCTAACTCACTGGGGCTGTGCACCTTGTCCTGTGCCACTGGTGACCTGCGATACAGCCAAGAGCTCGTCCCTTCTCCTGGCCCCACAAGGACTCTGCTCCCACTTCAGTGGAGCCATCCCCCATCCGTGGTCCAGCAGGGGAGGTCCCTGGGCATCCTGTACCTCTCACAGGCTGCGCCCCTGCCCCAGCACCCATGGGACTCCCAGTCCCGGCTGTCACACCCCTCTGTGCCCCTGGGAGCTGAGGCTCTGGGTCACGCTGCCTCTGGGACCCTCCTGCCTCACTGCGAGGACCAAGGCCAGCCTGTTCCAGCCCTCGGTGCTGGAACCTCCACCTCCCTGCAGACGCTGAAGCACAGCTCCCTGCTGCAATGCCGGCAGGCTCCGGCAGCTCTCCCCACACAGGACCTGCTTCTGCAGGTTCTCTCTCCCCTTTCTCAGCCAGAAAACTCCTCGGGGCCATATGCCAGGACACACCATAGTACCCCACCTGTGCCGACACTCAGCAGCTCTTGCTTTGCCAAATGCTGCTTAGGTGTAAGTGCACAAAGGAGCTAGAAAACAGCTTTGCCGAGGAGATTAACCATCGGGAGTAAGCCCTGAAAGCCAATTAAGGCAAGAACGAGGGTCTGTAAGCCAAGACCTGTCAGACAGGGGCCAAAGGCATGGAGGCAGCATTTCCTGGGTGGGATGGGCTGGTGGGGTGGTCTCTGCCCAGAGGGCCCCAGGCAGGAGAGACCTTCAGCAGGTTCAGTGCCGTGTTCGGCTAGAGCGATGTGGGAACATCTCCCTGTATTCCCTTGGCTCTGCCTTCTGCCTGGATCCCTTCCTGGCTGGCTGTAAGTGCTTTTATGAATGGCTGCATTTCCTATTGTCCTTCCAAGGGGTCTCACTGCACTGCTGGGCGCTCCGTGAATTGTTTAATATCCCACTCAGGTTGTTAAAGTTGATGCATCCCGCACGAGCTAAGCTTAAATGAGCCTCTCCCATGAATAAATGCCTCTGCAGAGCCAGGGCTGACCATCAGATTGGTTTAACCCTTCCCTCTGCCATCCTGTGTGTTGTCCTGTGTTCTCCAGCACCCTGATGGATCTGAGCAACACAAAATATTTAACCTGCCTGTACCCATGTACCCCCACATCAGCAGAGCATGTCAGGCTCCTCACTGAGAATGTCCCTCACTGGGGTGACCCTGTGGCAGGGACTATGTTTGGGGACAGATTACAGTGCAAGAGTCATGATGTTGCCTCCCCCAGTGCTACAGCAACACCAGCCTGACTCATGTACCCATTTTCCAGAGCTGGAATCCAAGTGTTTGCACTGGTGGAGCAGCTGTGGTGATGTGCAGTGCAGCCTGTGACACAGAATAGACATTCCTGGCTCTTTCTAAGCCCCACAAGGCAAAAGAAAAGAAAGAGAAATGGATGGAAATGAATGTTAAAATCTCAGCATGTAGCACATTGGAGATCTGTCTGAACACTGTTGCAAGGAAAATGAGACATGATCTGAAGTCAGCATGAATGACACTGGAATTACCTTAAAAAATCACCATATTTTAATGACTGTGACGCCGGAGAAGCATTTTTCACCTGCAGTTTGGCACCGCTGCCCCGCTCTGCAGGAGGAGCTCATCTCTGTTGCTGATAGTCCATGGGGCATCAGTCATTCCAGCAAGCAATTTCTGGGCAAATTATTAGTCAAAATTCTCTTTTCATTGATAATGCCATTTGATGCTAGGCAGAAGTGGTCTGTTCCAGCTCAGCCGGGGCTCCCTCAGTGTGAAACAGACCCCATCCTTGCAGGGTGGGCATGAGGAATGTGCAGTGTCTAGGGTCTGGCTCTGGCAGAAGAGATGGGAGGGAGCCAGGCTGGGGACAGGAAGGAGGTCCCTGGGTTGCTGAGGGAGATGCTGGGAGATTTGTGGGTGTGGGTGTTGATGACACTGAAGATGATAGCGGAGATGAGACAAGGCAGAGCAAGACCCACTCATGTGCTCCTGAATCCCACATAAAGGCTTGGGGTATGGGAACCATCAGCAGCCAGGAGCAGTAACTGATAACAGCCCTGACTACCGTGTGTGTCAGCTGGGACTCGGAAAGCTGGAGGAATAAAATATAGATAATGGAACCATTCCAGACTGCTGCAAACCCCCCAAATTGCACTCCTGACTTTTAACACCCATCTGCCTTGTGCTGAAAAATCAATTTCGTGCAGGTGGTGACAGGACGTGAGTCTGGAGGTGGTGGGGGCTTGAGGAGCTGGCTCTGGCTGCCACGCAGGGCTCAGCCCCACCAGGACACCACAGTCCAGGAGGCCATGGCACTGCCATCTCTGGGGGCACAGCAGGGCTGCCAAGCCACTGGAGTCAGGCCAGCCCTACAGCTTGTTCCAGATACTTTGGAGGAGCAAGAGCAGGCTGATGAGCTCTGTTAAAAAACTCGCTGTTTGATGTGAGATTTAACCTCAGGTCAGCTGGAAGCTTTCCTGTACCTGGCTGAGGCTCTGCAGCATGAAAGATGCTCATCAGAAAGTATTTCACCTTGATGATATTCTCTTGTCTCTCTTCTGGCAACCAGCTAAGACACACCATTATGGTTATTTTGAGAATTCAGTTTAACACAGGCTTTTCTCTCACTTGGTGTATCCCTCCCACGAGATGCTGCCTTCCTCACAGGGACAGGGCTCAGATTCTTCATGTATTAGTCATTACCCAGGAAGGAGCTATAAATCTAATGAACATGCCAATGCTTCCTAAAGGTACCAGTAGGTACTCTCAGAAAAATTAATTACCTGTAAAAATCAAATCAAATAAATAATGTTCACCTGGAACGTCTGATATAATTCATCATTTCAAAGCTTAAGGCTGGGGAGGATCACTGGATCATGTCTCTCACCTTGTTTATAATGTGGGCCATCACACACAGTGTGTCTGCAAGGACTGTCTGGTTGACTAAAGCCAGCTGGGTTGGGGTTGGGTGGGGTTGGGCTCCTCTCCCAGCCATGGAGAGCACACCACTTCCCTGGCACAACATTCATCTGGTGTAAGGACATCTATCTCTTTCCTGCCTGATATGAACATTTCCTCTAATCCTCCTTCCATCTGTCCACTTTTTTTGCAGGTGCTGCCCTGGAGTTTCTAGCCTCATCAGTAGATGAGTGTTAATTCCAGAGAACAGGTGGGAAAAGCCACTGGCTGACCTGTGCTCGTACTGGTCATTGCTCCAGAGTCTCACCTTTGGAGAAAGGGGAGAAAGGCCTCACAGCTTTTGCCTTAATTAGTGTCTAGTCTCTGTGCAACTTGACATCTCCATTTAATTTTGTTTGCAATATACATGCAGAGGAGAATGATAATGTAATACAGTAATGATCGTTCCTGAGACAGTCACTTATTCAAAATATTACTCCTGTTTAATCAGTGCAGCCAAGTGATTTATTGACTTGCATAACCAATCTTGCCTGGCATCTCACTGTAATTAAAACAGCGACATTCCCCGAGTCCATCACATGCAGTAAATTGTAAAGAACCATGTCAGGGCGACATTAATGCTGATGATTTGCATGGGTGACAGTCAAGGCCCTCCAAGCTGGGCTCATCCACTTCCCACTGCTGAGGATGGGTGGGCAGGCAGGAGCTGGAGCTCAGGGGATGTGGAGTCCTGGGAGGTGACAGGGACACACTGGATACTTTGGTCATGTCCAGCTGAGTCAGAGAAGGGGCATTTTCCCTGGAGTGCTCTGGGGGAATAAGTCTTTGTTTTTATCAGGTGGAGATGTCTGATACCTTCTCAGTTTATGGAGGGAGGTCGGTGTGAGAGAGCTACTTGCTTATTTGCAGGCCTTGGCAGGACTCAATGAATTTGGAGGCAGAAAGCAACGGTGACACAAGTGTTTGAAAAGCCATGAGTAACTCTGGTGCTTCTGGCTGTGAAGAATGGGAAGGTTGTGCTCTGTCCCCCATTCCCCTTCCCCTGCCTGAGCTCTCCCAGCAGCTCCCAGTGGCCCAACACATTGGATCATCCTGACGACTGATAATTTCACTTTTATTACTGGAGAGTTTGTGAAAATCAGTTTCTTTTTTTTCTCAAGTCAAATTCCAACAACCAAAACTCAGATATTATAAAAAAAATGTAGTGGAAGATGTCAGCTTATCGTTGAGAAAAGAACAACTGTCAAAACCCAAAGATTTTCTGCCAAAACCCACTAAAAAATGTTGGCTGAAAACTGCAGAGCATGAGAACCCAGTCCAAAAGAGTCAGTTTGGGTGTTGTCAGCCTTTTTTTGACAAAAATTCCAAATATTTTGAAGAAAGCGGCAGCTTCCAGGAATTTCTGTTTTCGGCAGCTCCAAATTCTGTGGGTTCTGACCCAGAATTCCCCACTGGGAGCTGCACTGGTGCCCCCGACCTGCTGCAGCACTGATACCTGGACCCACAGAAGCCATGGGGGAGAAAATCTTTCATGGTTCCAGTGGAGCTTGGTGCCTCCTCACTGCCCCAGGACCCTCCCTAGGAAGGGACAAGTCAGATGGGGAATTAGAGAAGGGAGAGTGCCTTCAGTCCTGCTCCTATTCCTGTTTTTTTTTATTGGTATGACAATGCCCTGCCTGGGAAGGATGCTCAGAGCTGTACCCAGCCTCAGCCATGCCAGCCCCTCGCTCCTGGGAAGGGAGGAAAGGTCTGGGGGGATGCAAAGGAATTCCTGCTGGGGAAATGGAAAGCAGAAAGCAGCTGCCTGCAGTGAAACCATTAGCCCGAGGCAGTCAGCTCGAAGAGGGCTGGGGGCGAGGCAGGGAAAGGACACGAGGTGCTGCAGGGCAGAGAAAACCATCTGGATGACACTTGACTCTCACCCGAGGCTCTTATCCATGTGCTGGAGTGCTGTGATGCTATTAAAAATCCCAGGAAAGGACTTAACACTCTCGTCTGCCTCGGCTGCTTCACGCTGGGCTTGTCGAGGTGTAGCAGCGTGTGTGGTGGGATCTCCATACCCAGCTCGGAGCAGCCCCCGGGGAGGGGTGTGCGTGTCCCGCAGCCCGAACGCTGCTGCCGCCCCTTGCAGGAGCTGTCCTCGGCTGCAGGTGTCCCCGGGGCTGCCTCAGCACCTCGGGTCCTCACCAGGGAATTAAGAAGCTGCCCCAGGACACAGGTTTTTAGTGCCCAAATGCCTCTGCAGTTTGAAGTCGCTCCAGCTGGATGCTCCCTGATCCTCTCTGCTCCTTCCAGCATTCCTGTCTCTTCTCTCCCGAGCGCCTGAGCACCGCACTGCTGGTGCTCATGGAACATTTTCCCTTTGGAACTTTTTCAGGCCAATATTTTCCTTCGCAGCTTCCTCACCTCAGAGATGCAGGCTTGAGTGTTTGCTTTTCCCTTGGGGTTGATGTCAGGTGTTCTTCAGGATAAGGGAAGGGGGATGAAAAATTCAGGGCCTTTGGCCACTCACTCCAAATAATTTTGAAAGAGGAAATCCTTTCTCCCGTTAGGCATGGGAATGGGATAGGAACCAAAGCGCTTGGCTGCTTACCTAGAGGCTAACCCAGCCTGGCCACAGCGGAGCCAGGTCTGGCTATGGGCGGGAGGTGCCGCTGGCTGCCGGCACAGGCAGAGCCACATCCCAGAGCGCCGGCTCTGGCAGCCCTTGGAGCAGCTGAGAGGCTATTTCATGCTTGGGTAACCTGACAAACAGGAGTGATTTATAGCTCCTGGGTCTGGTTTTCATCACTGCCCGGGGAAGCGTGTGCGGCTCCAGCGGTGGGATGAGTCAGTGTAAGCCATGCTCAGAAACATCTGGGGTTTCCTTCTTTAAATTAAAGGTGTAGCTGACGAACTGTGAGGTGAGGGGTAGGAACAGGAGCTTGAAGGGGAGGGAAAGGTGTCAAACCCTGAAGGTTGTCCCACAGTGTCTGTCAGGAGCAGCACACGCATGTCTGTGCCAGAGCAGAACAGCACAGATGCCACATGAGCTGTGGAGAGAAAGCACAGAGGTGTGAGAGCAGACAGAAATCATCACCAGTGGCTTTCCTGCTCTTGCTGTGCCAGCCGAGTGCGTAGCTGCCGGTGGGGGGATCATCCTGGGGAGGAGGCGCTGGGGGCACACAGAGCCATGGCAGCCCCCGGGCATGCGGGGTCGGAGGAAAGTGTCGCTAAAAGCTTGTCACCAGCCTGCCAGCTCTCACGGCAGCCCTCGGCGTTCCCACAGCTGTCACGGTGAGGGCGCCGTGTCGAGGTGGGAATCACTTACCAGCCGTGGGACACGGCCGCAGGAGCTCTTAGGCAGGAAGCAGCCCCGCGGCCGGCACAGACTCTTGTGACCAGGTCGGGGGCAGAGCTGGTGGCACCAAGGTTGTGCTGGACTCCATGTCAGGCACTGGCACTTGCCCGCACAGTCCTGCCCCGAACGTGCCACGCAGAGGTGTCCTGGCTGTTCCCAGCCCCTGTCCAGGCACGGCTGAGGTGGCACCTGCTGGGAGGTGCCAGCGAGAGATGCTTCCAGCAGCGCCTGGTGACAGAGAACTGCTAAACAATCTCTCAGCTCTTCGATGTCCCCCGTGCTGATGGCTTGTGCCTGAACGGCTCGCAGAGGAGGATTCCTGTCCGGGACCCGGCTGCCGCTGAGAAATAGAATCTGCAAAGGCTCAGCAGCCGGAGGGAAAGGTTTTGCTGTCTGGAAATTATCCCCTGCTGAGAGAGTAACATCGGCTCTTTGAGCGCAGCGAGCGTGTAACGATAGGAGACCCTCTCCCGGGGTGTGAGCAAGTGAATGGGGGCTCTGGGGGCTCTCCGGCTGTGCAGCCCCTTCCCCAGTTCGCTGTTCTCGGGCAGAACCCGCGGACGGAGCTTTCGCCTCCCTCCCATCGCAAGATGCGATTGCCACCTACAGTTCCCTCTCCCGCAATTCTGCTGGCGCAGGGAGCTCCGGCAGCTGCCCCGCCGGCCTGGGAGCCGCACGCTCCTGCTCCAGTGCAGCAGTTTGGGCACTATTTCGGCTCCTCCCGAAACACCCCCCGTCTCCCGGACATGGGAATTTTCCTTCTGGATGTGGACATTTTCCTCCTGGCGCAATCCCCCGCTCCTGGCTCCGTACGCAGTGCCTGTGCTCCTCCTCCAGCCTGTGTACACTGCCTGACAGCACAGCCCCATCCCCATCTGTGATTACAAATTAGCAGCCTAATCCCAAATATCTTTTTTGCCTGGAGATGCTTGTCTGAATCTGATTTTTAATCTGTCTTTACCAGCTGCCTCTGCGGCCGCCCTTTGCAATTTATTTTGCATGTGACTTACTCCGGATGAAAAATATCTGCCTAATTTTCTCCGATGTCAAACATCCTTTTAGCTAGATATGGTGCTTTATATGTTCTACTGTACAAGGGGAGCTCTGCCAGCATAGCAGCCTCTGCTTTTCCTTGGGATTTATTGACTACAGAGAGGTCCTGCTCTAATCTTCTCCTCTCACACCCTGTTTCTTCCCCTAAGAACCACTAAGCTCCTTGAGTCTCCCGTATCATCTCTGTGATGGGCAGAGCTCCTTGCTGGCTCATCCCCTGCTCAATCCCGTTGAAGTTCAGGGCAGCACTCCGCATCCCAATCAGCACGGATTTTTTTTTTTTTTTCCTTGAATAGCCTGGTTTATGCATGCTCTGGGGGAGAGAACCAGCCGCCTAAAGACTAAAATCCTTCCAAAAGGGATTTTAAGTATTTCAGATAAATCTTACTAATGGTAAATGTAGCTATTCACTCCTAGCTCTTCATACGAGGAATTTGAGCCTTTTTTATGTTAATGCAGGCGCTCCGTGGATGCTGTTCACGGTCCCGCTGCCTCTCCCTTTTCCTGCTGGTGGCACCAAGGTTGTGCCTTAGCTGTGTGCCATCAGCCATCCCCCTGAGCTAGAGGTCCCCAAGCCCTGCCTTATATTGGGGAGGGGCAGCCCTCTCGCCTTTGCCTCCGGGAACTCCGGAGGGCAGTGAGTGCCGGGGGAACGGGGCTGGAGGTACCAGCAGCACCCACTCCCGGGGCTCAGGCTTTGTTTGACCCACCACGGATCAATTCCAGCTGGAGGGGAGAGCAGGGAGGAAGCAGTTCCTTTGGGAATGGCTGCTGGTTTCCTTACCCTGCGTTTCTCTCGCCCAGCCGTGGTGGGTCCCCAGGCTCACCCGATGCTGGCACACCGGAGGGGAGGCTGTGCTCCGAGTATGTGTGCCGACACTCACATGCCTCAGCCCCGACAGCGAGAGCGAATCGCTGTGTGTGTACACGTGTCTGCTCCGAGCTGTTGTGCAGCGATATCCTGGGATCCCAGCTCAGAAATAAGCGAAAAATTACATCAGGGCCTTACTAAAGAAAGAAAAAAAGGCATGTGAGGAGCTCCTGAAAATATTCTGGAGGAATATCTTGGCATTCCTCCCCTCCTGCCTGTCTGGGGCTCGTCAGCAGCTGACGAGCAGTAAACGGATCGGGCACCGCTGTCAGGAGCTGGCAGGAGTGCTGGCCTCCTCCTCCCTCTGTCACTCAGCTCTGCCAGCCCGATGGAAGCTGCAAAGTGAAAATCTCCAAGCTGCTGCCTTGTCTTCCCTCCCCTCCCCGCCGCTGTAGGTAAGCCCAGGGGAGCACCTGGACAGCAATTATCTCCTTTGCCCGGCTCTCTCTGGAGGCAGCTTTTGGCAGTGAGAGCTCTCGCCCCAGGATGGTCCCAGAGCCACAGCCTCGTGCAGATTCGCCCCCAGCAAAGCCCAGGGACTCTACATGGCTCACGGGTTTCTCGGAGGAACTTTGTGGTACCAAACATTGAGGTTTCTGAGGAAATTCTGCCTCTCTCTCTGTAGGAAGCGTGTTCCTGCCCTTGCTGGAGCCCTGCACGCTGTGTGCAAATGCTGCCCTGGGAACGCAGACTCAGGCACTGCTGGGTCTAGAGCCCAAATGAACAAAACGAGCCCGTGCGAAGCAGCTGCAGGAGTCTCAGCAGTGAACCAGGTGTTTGCAACTGAGTCCCTCAGAGCCAAGGGAGCCCTTGCAGTCCCAGCCCCAGCCATCCTCCGGGCTGGAGCAGCTCGCTCTGGAGCAGGGTTGCCTTCCCTGATTGCTAATTTAGATTTTCCTACCATCCCACACAGTGGAATCAGGGGAAATAAAATTACAGACTTATTCACTCTTTTTGTACAGCTGATGTGCTGATTACCTGTCAATCACAGACTTGCATTAACATCTGACAGTGTGTGCATAACAATTACCCCCATCAAATTAAGGAAACCTTTCACACTCAGAGACACAGAGAGGGAGGAAATTCAATCAGCGTAATTAGTTCAATCAGAAAAGATCTTCTTTTCATCAGGAAGGGGAAAAGCGTACAGTGAGAGCAGGGTGGGAGCCAGGTATGGCTCCGGGATGCGAGGGTGGCTCACCCACCGCAGCGGTACCTGGCCCAGCGTGGCAGGGGGTTGGATTCCCAGCCGTGAGTGATGAGGGTTTGCCAGGCTCCATGTTTCTTCCCCACCCCAGTTCCTCCTCTCCCGGCTCCCAAAATTATTTTCTGTGGTTTCTGGATGAGCTCCTTCCCAAAGGCTCTGCCACCCCAGCTTTCCTGCCCACCTGCAGGGAGGTGAGCAGGAGGGGGTGCTTCCCTCCAGCCATCCCTCCCCTCTGCACCCCAAAACAGCAGCTGGAGGAGGAGGTGAAGGCCTGGGGGACAGGGAGGCTGCCAGAGCTCTGTGGGACCAGAGAGCTGAGTGTGGTGGAGGTGGCATGTGCTGGAGGGAAGTTTTGTTTTGTATTCCCCCTGGAGAGGAGAGAGATTATTAATGCTAATTCCTAACAGCAAAAACAGGAGAGAGGAAGAAAAGCTCCATCAGCAACGGTGCAAAGGCAGCTGGACTGGTGCTGCTGGCACTCCCAGACCTTCCCAGATGAGGTGGGGACATATGAGGTGCCAGGGCTGGGCATCACCACCACCTTCCCCTGCAGTGCTTGGAGAAAACCCCGCTGGGAAGGACAGGACAGGGGAAGCCTGGACTGCTGGATCCGTCCCTTCTGCCATCTCCCTCTGTTAACCCCGTGACTAAAGGTATCAGATCACCGAGGCTGAGGATGGCTGAGCCTGAGGTCAGCCTTGAGGTGGTTTCATCCAGTGATCTGAGAAATGTCATGCAGTGGAAGGAGAAGGGAAGGGATGTGGAGTTCCATGACATCCCAGCATGGCCAGCAAAAGCCAGTGGAGTGACAAAAGGACACTGGCAGTAGTGCACAAGACAGGCACATGTGCCAACTAACTCCTGAGTTAATTATTTTGTAATTCCGTCGAGTTAATTTATTTGTAATTCAATTCAAGTTGAAAGGCAAAATAGTTCATGCCTCAGCCAGCAGCTCTGGGGGAGCAAGATGGAGCAAGGGCAGTGGAGGTTTTACCCTAACAAGGCCCCTATGGTCTCACATGGGCAGGCACTTTTGACATCCACCATGAGCTGTTTTGGGGTTACTGTCAGGGCCAGCTGTCCTGAGAGCTGCTTAGTTGCTCTGGGCTCGGTACAGGAGCTGTTGAGCCTGGGCTTCCTGCTGTTTTGGGAATACTCCAGTATAGGAAGTGAGATTTAAAGCACTTGGAGGTGGGACAGTATTTCCTGTAACTGGGGACATTTTTGAGGCAGAGAGGAGTTGTTGTAGAATGAGATAGAAAGGTCTCTCATGAAGGCACAAGCAGAGAGGGATGTGAAGCTGGGAGAGAGCAGGATCGTAGCCAGTCCTCACTCTGAGCACTTGTGTTGAAAGAGGTTGTCAGGCAGGGAGAGTGAGTGGAGAACAGGCTGCTGGAGGTTCAGCAGAGAGGCTATAGGATTCCTAATTCCCCACAGGGGCAATGAACCTCTCTGGGACTGGTGACACAGAGCTGCTCCTGTCTGAGGCAGGCAAGTGGCCCCTCTCAGTGTGCGTTGCTGTAGTTTTGATGTGCTCATTATTAGTTTTCACATCCCAGCTCTGCACTCAGATCAAGCCCAGCTTTGCAGAACTGTGCTGGAGATGGAGGACCCAATTCCCATCCACCAGCAGATAAACATGGGGAGCAGGGAGGGAGGTGAGAGAGGCACATATAGCTGTGGCTTATGCCTGTGCCTCTTCTCTCTGAGTGCAGATGTACAAAGTCATGTTAATTTTCTTTTCCCAAAATATGGTCTATAAATGAATAAGTAAGTAAATAAACCTGTCCTCTCTCAGCAGTCTTCCTGCCATCTGCTTACCATTACCACCTGGCATCCACCCAGGAGTTTGTATCTCCCTTTCGCTCCAGAGGATCCAAAGCATTCTGCAAACCTGGGGCAGTGTTTGGCTCTCACTTGCACCTGTGTCTGTGCAGAACAACTCAGCACTGACCTTGTTCTTTGAGAAGTTGATATTAAGGTTATTTAATGCCCACTGATATGAGCCAACCTGGGGCAGCCACAGAGCAGCTGCCACCATGGTAGCTCGGGGTAGGCACTGAGTTTTGGGCTCTTGAGGGACCTCATCCAACTGCCCTGGTCTCTCACAGGGAACCTGTGCTGCAGGATTCACCTTCCAAAAGAATCCACTTGCCCCACGCTGGGCACAGGGGATGGAGTGGGTGCGTTCTCCAGTTCCTCATGCCCCAGGTCTGCACAAGAATTTAACTCTACATCCAGAGCCAGGCAAGGAGGAGCAGAGCGAGGAATTAGAAACAAATTGTGAACAGATGTTGCACAGAATAATAAGGAATGTATGGGAGCCCCACCAGCATAGATAGATGAAGCAAAACAAGTACAGGGCTCACTCTAGCAGCAGCTGCTGTCCTGGAGGGAGCAGTGTGGGGAGGAAGAACCAGGCTGGACAGAGAAACTTGTGCTGTGCAGGTTCTGCTCCCTGGGGCCCCCCCTTGCAGCAGCTCCTGCTCTGCTCTGGTTGTGCAGCAACATCACATTAGGATGAAGGATTTCAGTATCTCGGCTCCCATGCTTCCACTTATCCTGTGAGCTGGGAAAATGGAGACAGGTTTCCTTCTCGTTCCACTTCATCTGTGGCTGCAGATGGAGGGAGGAGAGCAAAGTCTCTGAACAGGACAGCTCACAAAAGAGGCAAAAAATTCCTTGCACGATTCCTTGCAGTGATTTGGTTCTCCTGCTTGGCTTGTGTTGCTGACCCTAGTTGGAGTGAAAACTTTATTGCATGAATGGCTTGGGTGAGTCTCTCTTGTTTCTGTGTAAAAACTTAAAGCCCTTTTGCAGAGCAGAACATAGGGGCCCCTTGGACATGGGGTGGGAAGAGAAAAAATCCTTTTTGAATACCCCAAAGGGGAGTTTCTTTATTTACTCATAAGAGTAAAGATCAAAACGTATTTTTTGTCATTAACACGTTCTAAAATAGCTTGTAATGAGTGAGTCAGAGGAAATGCTGGGGAGAGAGTGGGGCCTGTCATTCAGCACATGAAAGGCTGGAAAAGCTCTTTGTCTGTTTTACAGATTAAAGTATAAAGATTGGAGATTACTACAGGCTTCAGATAATGGTGGAGCAGCTACAACCTTGGCGTGGTGGAAGGATGTGCTCTGGGCTGCTTCCCTTGTGGCTGGAACAATATTGGCAGAGGGGCCAGAGCTCTGACCCTCTCTGTCTGTCCTGGCTGCCTTCCCTGCTCTGAAAATGCAGTATTTTTTTTCTAGGAAACACTTCTTTTAAGTGCTAATATTGATATTTAATAGTGTTTCTTTTTAAAGGGCTCTTTAAGCAAAATGTTCATCCCCACTTGCCAATCAGGCACAGAGGTCTCTGCATGTACAGATCTGTGAACAATCTGTGTACAAATGCTGGGATGTAGAAACTGCTCATCACACGTGTTTGGTCGCCAGGTTAATTGCTGCACTAATGACACCCCATGTCAGAGAAAGGCAGGTGAAAATAAAAAAAAACCCTTAACAAATTAAAATGGCAATAGACACAAACTCCGCCTGGACGTTGCAGGATGGTTTTTAAACCAGCAGCTGAGTTACAAATGAGGAGACACCAGAAGGAACCTTGTTTCCAGTTCTGCTCTCTATTTCAGCAGGTCTGAAAAATCAGTAAAGAAACTTTCCCAGCAGGGAGTGCTTGACACTCCTGTGCTCACTCCCTCAGTGACTCAGGGGCTCCTTTTCAGCAGAAAACAGGACTTCATTTTCAGTGCTGTGGGTCATGGGTTGGGAAGGGACCAGGGATGGGACCAGGGAAAGGACATGCCCAGGGCCCTTCTTTAGGGCAGTGGGGCATGGATAGTTCTCCCCAAGATGGACAATGGAACATCTCAGAAAGGACTGAGGTCACAGCATGGTTGGCAGTAAAGGCTGGGGCTCCACATTTTGAGGGCTGGGCATGTGCAGGAGGTGAGGAGGGAGCTCCTCTGCTCCTCCCTAAAGCATTAATTTCTGCACCCTTGCCAAGAGGAGCAGGACCAGGAGTAGAATCAGGACGTGGCTCACTCCACCTGCCACGGGAAGGTCAGGGGACTGTGATCCCAGTGCTGCCGAGAGCACGGACAAAGCCTATCCGAACCCAGGTAATTTGATTAGAAATTAATTGGCCTACATCAGAGCCTGAAAAATCCAACAGATTTGCTGCTGATAAAATTTAAATTAGAAACTGAATTGATTAGCCCGTGCCAGCAAAGGAACCAAAATGTCAGAGGCACCAGCTGCACATTTGCATTTGGTACTTAACAAAGTTCTCACCAAAGCAAGTGAGAGATGTTTGACATTTCCATAATTTCTGCAATTCTAATGTATGTTTTATTGATATTAATTTTAAAATGCAAGGGAATAATGTAGTGAGGAATGACAGGAGGGAGCCTGGCCATTCCAGCTCAGTGTCTTACACAGAGTGCAATGTGTGGCTCCTGCTCTGTTGATGTTGGGAGCAATTGGTGTTGGACTGGCCATGTGTTATTTTTATGCTTATGATGCTGGAAAAAAAGAAAACTTGGGGAGTGTAAACCCTGGTGAAGTTTTAATTGGGAATAGTTATTTCAAAACATTTTCTTCTCTAATATATTTTACCTTGGGGACTTATTACTGTGGGAAAATCCTGTCACGTTTATGCAAAGGTTTCTGCCAGAGTCTATTGGGATATTTTAATTTCAGTTTCACAAGGAGATATTCAGGAATATTGTGAATAAATTGGAATGATCTTACAATGCAAGATGATGAAAATTTTCACCAAAGGGGGAAATTTTTGATTGTTTTTTTAAACAAATGCTCCAAAATTTAGTCTTCCCCGCCTCAAATCCAGGGGCATTTCCAGTGTGCTTCGTGAAACTGAGCCCATGGTTGCTGGTATTCACCAGCTGCTCATTGCTGCCAGTGCCTAGAACTGCTGGTGCCTGTCACTGCCCACTGGCTTCCCCACTCTCCTTCCCAGCTCTCTGCCATCCCTCTCCGTGCTTTGCTTCATTTCTGTCCCTTCAGACTAAAATTATAAATATGGTAGATGAAAAGCTTTATTCTCTTAGAGTGAAGGTGAAGGAGAGCCTAAAATTTTGCAACCTGGGTCTGAGAATCTGAAGGACAGCTGAAAATTCCCTTTTAAAGATAAAATCCTCCCTTCTTTATAAATATTAAATGCAAGTCAGTGGTAATGAGAGAGACGAGGAGCCTCTGGCTCTGATCTGTGATTGTTTGACTAATACAAGCAACAGTTTAAACACGACAGTTATTATTTGATATGACACTAAATTAGAAGTTTCGCACTTCATATTAAAGGTTGGCTTATTGAGAGCAGGAGGAATGTGATTCTGCAGGTCAGGACGATGCTTGGCAGATCTGGAGATTAAATTACTGCCACATGGGTCGGGAAGGAAGGTCCTGCCTAGGTGAGGTCCCTGGGCTGTCCCCCAGGGACAGCATGGGAAGAATGAGGCTGTGCCAGAGCACCCACCCATGGAACTGCCTCTAAAATTTATAACTAGGCACTGAAAATGTGCGAAAAATGGAATGTTTCTTCCTGCCAGCAATGTTTCCTTAGGGTCTGGGGGTCTGTGCAAGTGAAGTCTCAGGAGGGGATGGATGAGCTGCAGCTGAGGGAAGGAGCAGGATCCTGGTCCTGTGCTTCCCCCCGAGAATTCTGGATCTGGCAAAGGCTCCTGCAGCAGCACAGCCAAAACAAAGGGTGAGGTGTCTGAGCAGGCACCTGGTGGGCAGCTTACGGGGAGACAACATGCAGCTCCAGGGGAGTGGGGAGTGGGCACAGAATCAAAGTCATTTGGATGATCCAAGCAGAGCTGAAATTCATCCTCTGGTACATCACCTGGGAGTTACTTGTACCCAGCTGTACCACAGGCTTTGGAGAATATGGGGTATTATTTCTTTTTTATGCCAATAATTAAATCAGCTGCTGTTTGTGAGGCGGGCTCAGGTGACAGGTGAGCTGGCTGCTTCCTCCAGTCACACCAACACCACAAACAGTGCTGCTCTCAAAACCTGCCTGGGAGTGAAGAGAGTCCTGTGGATCCCTTGGGAACAGGCATACAAGGAATAAGCTAAGGATAACCAGAAAAACCTCCCCTGGATACAGGACCTGCTCACATCCGCTCACAATTCAAAGCCTAAGAAAGAGCGACCCTGAGCAATTCTGACCATTTGAAGTCTGTGCTATAATGCTGCTAAAATTACCAAACCTCACAGTACTTAGGAAATAGCCAGTATCAGAAGCTACTTTTATTGCCATGGAAACTGGAAGATAACAGAGCAAAGTCCAGCCACATCTCTCAGCTGAAGGTGGATGTGTGTGATGCTTATGGATGAGCTGCTGGCCTGGGTGGCACTGCCGGGGGCCAGGAGCTGGAGGGGTTCATGTGCACATGAGTGTGTGGATATGTATGAGTGTATATATAAAAATGTGCCTGGGAACCTAAGAAAAAATACAGCTTTGTACCAAACCACCAGAATTCTCCATTTGTGGCCAAACACTTAAATTCCATTTTTTCTGGACGTGTAGAGGATGTAAGACTGATTCAGGCAAAACCCAGAGCAGAAAAGCCAACACAGCACAAAGCAAGGTCACCTTGTTAGCCCCTGCCCAGAATCCTCCTTGTCCCTCAGATTTGGGATGAAAAACAAGGCAGGGATGTGGAGCAGAGCATGGGAGGATGTGGGGCCAGGGACACAGGGGCAGGGACAGTGCCAGCTGACAGAGCAGCCTGCAGGGCCCCTCTGCTCTGCGGAAGAATGAGGTGATGAAATTCAATCAGAACTTCCCCAAAGCGCACAGAGATGTGAATGAGGGCCTCAGTGTGCTGCTCCACCTCCATCTTCCTCCTCCTCTCATCTCAGGCGCCATTGTCTGCAGAGCTATCTCAGAGTGTTTTGTGTTTAGACTTTCCCCAGGACTTCAAGCCACCCAATTTATGTTCCTTTGAAGCAGGAGACCTGCTCAATCTCTAATTTATATTTTTTAATTAGGATACCAAAGTGTGAGAGAGCTCAGGGGAAACACATCCCTTTTAAAAACAAAGTTATTGCTTTAATAAACGTGGGAGGAAGGCAGTAATGGACCAGGGAGCTTCCCCTTGTTAAAAATTTAGCATTCCAGCCCTACTCTTAATGAGACTGAGAATTAGTCCTGGGAACAGGAACTTTTTCCTTGGCAGTGTGATAAGGATGGATGATGTGACTGTGGGGAATGTGAATGGCATGGCAGAGTACTGCTGACAGGCAGCTTTGGGGCTTTGGAGCTTCCTCACCTGTCAGCATTGTTTGGGTCTCTCCATAAGGGAATTCCTGGCCAGTGAAGTGATGCTGGAGCCTGGCAGGGCACCCACACCTGGCACCCAGTGCTCCAAGTAGGGGTCACCCAGATGCTGTGTCCTGTCTAACTGTGATCTAGGTAATGACCCTGAGCTCCTGTTAAATCCCATTTCATGTTGTGCCTTTCATGATTCCTGTCATCTTCATAATTCTGCTGCTCACTTTGAAGTAGCCACTGCTTTGCACATGGCCCTGGCTGGCACTGAGCCATGGTGTCCTTATTTCTTAGGAGCACATTTGCAGAATGATGGTAGCTCTGTCTTAGAACAAAGGAACCTGAAACAGCCCAAGGAGTGCCAGGGCAGTGCTGGGAGTGTCAGGGCAGTGGGGGAGAACCTCGGCACTGCTGCAGCCCCACTGTGAAGGTGCCAGCACAGGGGACACTTGCAACTTGTGGCACTCGGTGCAGCCCTGTGACTGAGCTGTAGGAATGCTGGTGCCTGGCAAGTGGGCTTAAAAACAGCAACAAAACCTTTCTGGGAACAGAATCAGTGACACCAGAAGTCCTCCCATCTCTCTCTGTGCTCGGGGTAGCTGACTGAGCCATTGGGAACAACTCAGGCAATAGGAGTGGCTGTCCCTTTATTCTGCTTTTCAGCTTCTCCCTCCTCTGTTCATAGTTAAAGGCATAATTCTCTGTCATATCTTGCTTGGCAGCATGTCAGGAGCCTGTGCCAGGCAAAGTGGGAAGTGAGACTAAAGGATTTCCTTTACACATTCACTCAATGTAAAATTTTCTCAGTGTTCACCAGATTGTTTTGCATTTGCCCTTGAAAATTCTTCTTGTGCAGAAAACTCTCACCCACTCCTGTCCACCTGCCCTGAACCTCCTCAAGACTGGACCAATGTCTGGCTGTTTTCTGAACAGCTCCAGCTCTTCAGTAGCAGGTGGGAACCCGAGGGCAGCATCCCATGGAGTGCACAAAACAATGAGACAAACGAAGGAGGATGGTTTTTTTTGCAAGACAAGCCAGTATAAAAGGCATTTATTCCTTCTTTGTAGATCATTACAGCTGAAATGAGATTTTTCTGCTCAGAATTCAGATGCTTGGGATCCTTTCTAAAAGTGCTGTGAGCTCTTCCATCTAATTTTGGAACCGATAAATTCACACTGCTCCTGATGCACTTCGTTGTGTCCCAAAAGGCTGAAAATCTGCTGGCAGAAATTGCAGGAAAATGCAAGTAAACCCAGATAAATGGTGGTTACAGTGAAGCAGTGCCTGCCACAGACCCAGGCCAGGTGAGCAGTCACTAACCTGTGCTGTGGCTCCAAGCTGTGCTGGTACAAGCTGAGAGCCAGATCAGCCCAGGGATGGAGATTGCCACTGCACCATGTCCCCACTGCACCATGACCCCCAGCTTGTCCCCAGGTGCCCTTCACAGTGAGTCCTGGCAAGGCTGGTGCCCCTTCTCCCGCTGTAATCTCTCCCCCATCATTTAAGGATGTTTTCAGGCAGGCCATCCTTTTCCCCACCTGTAGTGCAGAGTGTGACACTGCCCTGCCCTGCCAGGGGACAGGAATTGCCTAATGCTGTCACTGGGGCCATTCTGGGGGGTGGCTGTGTGTGCATTTGACATCTGTGCAGTGCAACATCCCCTTGATGCCTTGTGCTCCCTGCTCTGGGGTTCTGATCCCCCATGCTCACTATTTTGTGGTTCTGCCTTAATGCCTTTGTACAATATATATATATATATATTTATTAGTCCTATGTTAAGCAGTTTAATGAATCCAGGCCTTTGGGGAGAATTAACAGTGAATTAACACTGCATCTGAAAAATTAAAGGAATAGTCAAGCAAATTTCTTTTTATTGACTTTTAGTGAGCC
Source organism: Erpornis zantholeuca (assembly GCA_013400515.1). Lineage (NCBI taxonomy): Eukaryota > Metazoa > Chordata > Aves > Passeriformes > Timaliidae > Erpornis > Erpornis zantholeuca. The sequence goes on along the minus strand of VZTN01007916.1, from coordinate 397,361 downwards.
ATTTAATCCAAACATCTCGTTAACTGCAGTATAACGATATACCATAATGGGTTCTGCAGTAAGAACAATTAGCTTTGCAATTAGCAGAAGAGTGAGCGCTCTGCAATTGGCTGCACTTGGCACTGGGCTGTCAAGAACATCCAGTGGAGACCAAACAGCATTTCCATGGGTAGAGCAAAACCATTTGACTTTAAACCCCAATAACATTTCTCCTATTCACCCAGTGACCAAGGTGTGGGGCAAAGGTTGGCTGCTCAGGGCCATCTTATTTCTCCCTTGTCATTGGCATTGCATCCATCACTTGATTTGCAGGGTGACCCTCAGAGCCCTGCAGTCATTAGCCCATCCTGTCAGCCTCCCACGGTGGCTACAGGACAGATTTGTAGGGGAGCCTGAGCTGGTGAGCTTGGCTGCTTCGGTGCAGGCGTGGAGCACCTGCTGCTGGAAGCCTGCCTGCCCTAGGGATGCTCCTGGGGAGCACGTGGACAGGTAGGCTGCATGTCTGAGGGCAAAGGTAGATGTTTCTGCCATAGGAATTTTCTCTGTCAAAGGCAGAATGTCTCTGTGGCTGCCCTCAAGCCCGTTTCTGGGAGAATATCCGCCTGGGATTGTGCTGAAGTGTGGGATGAAATGGCTATCCATCACTCCAGGCCTGCTCTGTCTGGAGCTTCTCTTCCTTGGAAAACTGAAGACAACAAGGTTTGACATCTCAGGCTATTGAATAAATAATAACAATCAAAATGCCAGCATTTAGGTTTTATTTAAATCTCCTCACCAACAACACTAACTGAAACTTTATGATGCACCATTACAGCCTCCAAGAGCATTCTGCCTGCCAAACAATATGTTCCATGAAAACTGATATAATCTGCTTGTTATCTGCAGCACTGCCTTGTAGTGGGGCTTTATTGATTTTCTGCACAATCACAGTAAAAAGGCCTTTTTTCCTCTCTGCTATCTTTTTATGATTCTGGAGGATTTGTTTCCGCTCATCTGTCATTTTTCACCCACTCATATCTTGGCTGGTTTATAATGGTAAAAACCCCACAAGTCACTGTTTATTTGCTGAACCACATTAACAGACAGAAGCTGGAGTGGAGATGAGGAGAACTCCCTGTAGCTGCATGGGCAGACAGACAGACAGACACACAGAGGGGTGCCTGGAGCAGGAGACAGGAGCTCACAGAAGCTCTGTCACCTTGGGAGATGTTGGTCACGTCCTGCCCACGCAGGTGTGGCAGTGAGGAGTGTGGCAGGGAGGACACCCAGAAGGAGGAATCAGGCTCTGCTGACACTGGTCTGTCACCTGCCTCAGGCAGGTGTCCTGGGACAAGGCACAGCTCTCTCAGAGCTACCAGGGAAGGGCCACAGTTCTCCCAGGGAGAAATGGGGGGATGAGGGTAAGTGGCACAGAGGTGTCACAGCAGTGGCTCCGAATCGGCCATCCATGTCTGAAGCCATCCCTCCTGCTCATGCTCACACCCTGCTCAGGGAGCTGATGCCCTGTCCTCACTCCATCTCCAGCAATAATCTAAAGTCAATTTGCTGTAGCAATTGAGACTGTTGCTTTTGATGAATTCCTGTTTGCCTTTAATTTGTTACAAGATGATGAAACTTGGAGGAAATGTTCGGCTGTCAGGAAAGTGCACTCTCAGACACTCAAATCTGTGAACTTTGATATCATCAACTGAGTCGTTTTCCAGGGACTCTCTTCTGAAACTCCTGGCATTGTCAGTGCTGGGTTTTCTCTCTTTCTCACATTTTCACTGGCACCAGACTGAATATTTTACATTAGGAAGCCTACCTGTGCCTTGGTGAGATTTAGATGCTTTGAAATGTCACCTGCCATACGTTGCCATGATTATTACAAATTATATTCAGATGAAGAGCAGCTTCTCCTGGATCTGTAGTGCCAGACCTTTGCACTTCACAGGATGCCAAAGAGCCCCTCATGAGATGGCAGTAATAAATAAATCCCATCTCTGCCCAACCAACCAGTTGCTTCATTTTAAGCTTTTGAGTTGTTCCCCTTTGAACTGAGGCCTTGGACTTGCAAGGGCCATGGCAGGGCTCAGCAGAGACATTCATACCTAGCAGCACCAGGGTCCTGGCCTTGGGGCTGGATGATGCCAGCAGAGCCATTACCTCAGCCCAAGGCAGTGGTGTAGGGCAACACTGTCTGCCCAGGCAGGGGATGCTGGAGCTCAATGCCAGACACAAAACTGGAATAGTTTTCCTGTTCTTCCCCCACAGTTTTGCTGCTGCTTCCCTTTAAAGCAGGCAAGGATACAAATGGGAAAAAAAAAAAATCTCTTTTCATTTCCTAGAGTTATGAAATAATCAGGTGGCATTTCCCTTGATCACTACTAATCACAAGAACAAGCTCTCACAAGGAATTAGTTTGCACTAGACCTTCTGTGAATCTTCGAAGCCACAGATGAGAGATTGCAGAACTGGAGATTATGACTTTTAAGTTTAATTCATTACCTCAAATTAGCATCAAACTACACAGCACTGTAAGCAGAGCTCATGGCACAGGCCCTGTCCTGAGCACAAACCTAGCAGCTCTGGTCGGGTGAGGCAGAGCAGACTAGAGAGCAAGGCTGGAGAGGAGGAGTTCATGTTGGCTCATGTTCCAAACAAGGTCTTCTCTCTTGCTAGAAAAGATCATTGCGTTATTAGGCAAAATAGATGTTAGCATTGATTTATTGTCCCCTTTGGAGACACTTTTGCTACGCTGTTCAATTTAAACTAACAACCTGGGCATAGGAACTGTGCCCCTGCATCAGTGTGAGGTGAGGGAGGAGGAATGCTGCTCTCAGAGTTCCAGTGGGATGAGCTCCCATCTCCCTGGCAGGGACAGAAAAGGGGCAGCAGGCTCTGGGAGGGTGTTAGTGATATTTGTACCTACTGAGAAAAAGAAGTCTGAAGACAGGAGATGAGGGAGGAGGAGATGCTGCTGGGGTGGTGGCTCTGCTCCCCTGCTCCTGGGGGAAAATTATAATTCCTGGGGATAAATTATTACAGCTCCAAGAGAAGTGGAAATTTCAGAAATAATTTCTGAAACTGATGAAATTTCAGTAATATCACTGAGGGGTGCTGGAAGGACCTGGGCAGTGGGAAACCCAAAGCTGAGCCACCACATTCTCTGCAGGGGATCTGCACACATGAAAGTAAGAGAAGAGGGAGAGTTGAGCTACTGTGGTCCTGCCAGGAGCAGCATGGTCCCATTGGCCCTTCTCAAGGGGTGAAAGAGAAGAATGCAGAGGACAGGTCTGGCTCTAGAATCCTGGGAACATGCCACAGAATGCACCTGCCCCCTCCCCGTGCCAAGAGCCATCTGTGGAGGCAGCTCATTGCTCAACACACAATCCAGGTTGATTTATATGTGCACAACAGAGGGAAATGGCTTTTCTGCTGGGACCAATCCTTCAATCTAATGCCTCTCACTTCATTGTAACTGTATTTCATAACCTGCTTGAGGATTTTCAGGATTTTCACTTGACAGAACAAGAGCTGCCGAGAGAAGGATGTAAGGATAAAGAGCTCTCTGGTTTCCATTCAATGCAGAATGACCTGGGCAAGAAAGGAAAACTCATGAGCTATGATGATACACAGCTTATGTCTGTGCTGCACTCATGCTGCTCTGTGTTGTGGCTGTGTGGGGTTTTAAAGCAGGGGTCACCACCTACTTGAGCATCTTCTGCTACTCACAAAATGCTCCTGCCAGCACATGGCTGTGCCTCAGCCTCTGTGTGAGGCGGAGCAGGGCTGGCCAGGCACAGCCACAGCACCTCTGCCAACCCAAAGGGGATTTGGCAATGGCAGAGGGACCCCATGAGGGTGCAGGGGGCTGGGTGAGGGATCCTGGTCCCCGCAGACCACATTCCCTGAAAGGCTTTTCCAAGCCCCTGCCTAGCAGCCACTGCACACAGGGAGGCAGCCACAGCATCGCTCACTCCCAAGTGCTCACTCAACCTGAACCAAAGGCTGTGGCAGTGTGGGGATGGCCCAGCCCTTCCTCTGTGCCTTCAATCAGGTGATGCTCCAGTGAGCCAGAAACCGAACAGCAAAAGCCATTAGATCCAGCAACAACACAACCAGGCTTATGCTCAAAACCAGAGACAGAGCTGTCTCCCCAGACCGACCCACCACTTCTCCTCCCAATCTTGCTCTCATTCATTTTTCATCACCCCAGCAGAGCTGGGCTGCAGCTGCATCACAGTGTCCCAGGAGCAGGGCTGGATTGGGCTTCTCCATCTTGGTTGTGGAGCAGACTGATGTGGGGCGTGCATGACCTTGAGCCCTGGGCACAAGCCAGAAGGGATGCTTCCACACAGGCTCCTCGATCCTGTCCTGGGGGCAGGGAGGACCAAGTGCTGGTCCCCAGGTACTGCCTCGTCCTCAGAGCTTGCTCCCAGCCCGGTGGGGCTGAGCCCAGCTGTGTCTGGCAGCACTGACCCTGTGCCAGGAGGGCAGCAGGGGGTCAGGACGCGAATACCCCTGCCCCACACCTGCCTGCACGAGGGCACACGTCCCCATGGCAGCAGTACCGTAACAGCCCATTAATTATGCCAGTTAATTAGATGACAAATATTCATATTTCAGTAATGACTCTGCTTGTGCTGCATTTAGCTCCTCACGCTGCAGTGACGCAGCCTCCACCCGTTCCACCCGTTCGCTCGCTCCTAATGAACAACCACTTAGAATTTTAAAAAGTGGAGAATATCTTTCTGAGTTAATTAGCTTGAAATTAGCTTAATCACAGCTCATTTAAACTTATCTAAACAACAGCATGAGGAACTCTAGGAAAACTTGGGCTCAGCCTTACTCAGCTTTCCAGCCATCGAGCCAGCTGGCTGGGGGTTTTACACCTCTTTATCAGACTGATTTGAATATTAATTGTGTGTGACCTGTTGCCTTCAGCTCATGCAGATCCAGTCCACAACTACTTTATTTACCTGCTCTACCTCCTGCAATAGCTGTCAGGAATAATGAATAAACCCTGAATTTGATCCTGAACAGAGAAATGTCATGCTGGAACAAGTTTATTATTTCATGTACTTTTCAGGGTTCCTGAACACGATGTTAAGGTCTGATCAATTGAACATCTGGGTTTCCTGGAGGCTGAGGGAGGATCATGCAATATTTATATCAATATCCTGAGATCAAAGGCTGCAAGTCTTCGAAAAAACCTCCACGCAGAGGGATAAAATGGAGTGCAGGAAACTACAGCTGAAATCCAAGTCAAGCCCTGTCCTGTCCAGATAGAACCTGACAGAGAAGGACACAAGGAGGTCCCTCAGTGCCATAGGGAACTGCTGGGACTTGGGTGCCATCAGAAGGAAGGGATCCATGTGATCCTGGGATCCATTTGGCCCAGTGCAGAGAGTGACAGCACTCCTCAGGAGTTTGTTCTCAGGTGCTCCCACCCAAACTGCCATGTTTTCAGCCTGCTCTTAGCTTCAACTTCAAAGAGGGAGGCAGACCCTTTAATGCTGAATTTCAGCTTCCAGAGCAAGTTCTACAGCACACCCCCACTGAGAGCAGCTGGGAGCTGCCTGGTAGCAGGAGATGCTGATGGCAGTGCCAGCCCTGCTGCTGCTGCAAATACGGAGGAGAGCAGAGAAGGGTTAAGGCAGAAACCCTCGGAGATCTCATTAGTGGGACGCATTCTCCAACTGCTGCCGTATGGTTGTCAAACCCCAGCCTGCTCAGGGTTCAAGCACAGCAGAGAGAACCACGTCCCAGGCACAGAGGGGAGCACGGACAGGCTGGGCTGGGCTGATGCAGTTGCCTCTGACCAGAGAAGCCTGGGCTGCAGGTTGATCCTGAGCACACACCAAGCTGTGTCACAGCCCAGTGCCCATCTCCTCACTGCAGAGATGGAGAAACACCCATCCATCCTCACTGCAGAGCAGCTGCTGATGGAATCAGAGGTGGAACGTGGGAGGCCTGTTTCAGTTCCATTACACCAGGCTGAGGCACATTCTGCTGAAGATGAGGAGCAGCTCACCCCAGTATGTTCTGCCGAGGATGAGGAACAGCTCAACCTGACATGTTCTGCTGGGGATGACAGGCAACTCACCCAGGTACCTCTCTAATTGCAGGTTTGCTGCATGAGTGGATTATTTTCACCGTGTCAGTACTTCCCAGAAGGAGGTCCCTTCAGAAACACTCTTATTTCCCATATCATGGAAAATGTAAGTAGTATTTAGGGCCTGTTTCACCGTTCTGGTATTTGTGCCACTCTCATTAGCTGTATGAGGCAGTGCTGTACTGCACCACGAGTGGAGCAACTCCTGTGTTTTTAAATCAGACACAATATCAAAATGCTTCAGGGCTCCTTCAGCAGAGAACCAAACACCCTCTGCCCACTGCAGTGATACCCAGTCCCTCTGGTTTAGTCATTTGCTCTGCAGTTAGCAACAAGGTGAATTTTAATTCCAGACCATTTTTTCAGTCCTGCTGCTCCTTGTGTGTGTTGTGTCTAATAACAATGTGAGCCATATGGTGCCTCCAGCACTGGGACTGCAGCCATGGGGTAACAGATGCAAAATGGCCCAAGATAATAGATGGAGAAGTTTGTCTTCTCACTTTTGAGGAGTTGGAAGAGCTACCAAAAACAGCAACATGAAATATTCAGCAAATTAAACATGGCTGGAGTACATAAAGTCCAACCCAGCTGGAAATTAGTTCTTCTGGGGACCCTTTCTAGGACAATTCAGAGGCACAACTCCAGAACCATGTCTGCAGGATGCACTGCCTGAGAGCTGCTAAAACATCTCCTTCACCAATCCTTTTGGGAGCTACCCAAAAAATGTCCATCAGAGCTGATTGGGCAGGGCCTGGAGCAGGGAGAAGGGTGAGATGGCACCCTGAGGTCCTTCCCTTGACTGGCTTTAAAACTCCCAGACTCCTTTCCTGTCTAGATGCTGGCCTTGCCTACAACACACAACTGAGTTCTGCAGAGCTTACCCAGACAGGCAGGTCCCACTGTCCAAAAATTTCCAAACTCATTGGCACAAAATAATTGAAGCAAAATGAAAATTAGATTCTAAGGGATAACTTTTACAGGTCCTGCAAAGAGCAGACCTGTTAGAAGACAAGTCAAAGCAGTTCCCAGTCAATGTCAATACTGGGATGAGACCCCACTAGGGCTTGGCTTTGCTGCCAGCCCTTCCCAGCCCCTCAGCTGCTCTGACACAGGCAAAGGAGAGGACTGGAAGGCAGGAGTGGATTGAACACCAAGGAAAGCTCCTGAGGAAGTTGTGTTTGGGTTCACTGCTCTCAGTGCATGGCCTGAGTGGTGAAGAGCTAGTATTGGTCATTAGAAAGGCATTAAAACACAACTTACAAATGACTGCGGCGTTCCACAAATGCCACCACCCCATCAAACAGTTATTCAGTTATTGATTTGCATTAAACAAGTAGATAAATACTTAATCTGAGTAGGAGCAGCACTCTCATCATAAAGTGAATTAGTGCCTAAAATGTCTCTGGCTCATTAGCAGACTCAGAGCTGTGTCACTGCTCCCATGTCTGCAGCCAGAGCTGTTCATTACCCACATCCCCCCAGCCCCATGGCTGAGCCCCCCAGGCTGCAGGACACAGTAGGGTGGCAGCAGAACCACAACCTGCTTTGTCCAGTCCCTCCAGCAGAGGATCCCTGGGTAGCAGGAGCAGCATGGGGGGACACAGCCTGCTCCCACTGACAATGGAGCTGAGGCACCTCCCAGCCTGCCCTCCCTGAGCACCCCAGCCCTGTGGCAGAAGTTAGCTGTAATGAAGGGTGGGATGCCAGCGTAAGGGAACAGCCAGAATCTGTGTTCCTGCAGCTCCTCCTGCAGCACAGGCTGTCCTGGGGCACTGTGCTGGGGCACAGGGGCCATCCTGCTCCCCACCAGTGCCTCTGCAGAGGGGTGCACTGGATTCTCCAGAGGACAAGAGCTACATACCCACCACTGCACCTTCTGAGGAAGACCAGACCTTTTTCTCCAGGGTCACCTCTTCAACAGAACCACATCCATCACTTCAGGAGGACTGCAGCCACCATCTCATGGCACTGCCACTGCTCCTGTGTTCCCTTCTCCCCACGGGTCACACTGTCTGTGGCACCAGGACGCCAGGCTGCTGGCAGAGGCAGTGCAGTATCAGCACCGGCAGAAAGGCCTCAGATAGAGGCGGGAGAATTGTAAATAGTTTTAAAAATTAATTAAGATTTTGGAGAACTTTCTTATTAGAGGTGGGAACTAATATTGATAATGATCTTCCTGAGCTGTTCTCCTGTGCAAGGACTTGCTGCAGGAAAGCAACTGAGCAGCATATTTTAAAAAATCCATTCTCATCATCCCTTTTCACGTCCCATCTTGCTTCCCAGGGCGCCTCCTCTCCTCCCATCACCTATCAAACAGAGAGCTTGGCCCTAATTGCAAAGGACACACTTTAAAGTTGGGGTTGGGAGCTGCGAGCCCAGCGAGATGGATGGGCAGGATGGAATATTCTCCACACTGACACCATGTCCCGGCACGGGGCGGGAACAGTCTGGGCTGATTTACTTTAGATTTGAGCTGGGAATAAATTGGAAGACATGAATCATCTTGACGCAGACGCTCCAGAGATGGATTACCTGGTTTGGCAGCTGGCTTCTCTATTTCCACAGCCATGCTTTTCTCCTTTCAGTTTCATTTCCCAGACACAGAAGCTTCCTGCTCCATGCCCCAGGGAGCCCTGTGCCACTCTCCAGGTGCTCCCATAGCCAGGCTGAACCAGTGGCTGCCAGAGCCACTGGGTGATTCCCACTGGTTGGAAGCTGGTGTCACCCTCCAGACCCAGGCCTAGGGCTCCCTCCTTTCACCTGGCACCTCCTGTGACTGTCAGCCACAAATAGTGTTGGGCTGAAATAGTGCCACATTAGTTCTACATAAGTGAGTGCAAAGTGCATGATGTGTTTGTCCTGGGCTGGAAAGCAGGATGTGACCAAAAGCATGTATTCTATCACCATCTTCATGAACCAGGTGGGGCAGTGCTCCTGCCTCCCCCCCTCAATGCTATTTTCTGTTAATGGCCCATCAGGGCCTTGTCTCAGAACTCACCATCCCATTGTGAGAGGCTCCACCCAGAGGGAGGACCCAGGCATTCAGTCCTGGATATAAACTGGGATTTTGAAAATCATAAGCAGGCTTTTCCCACTGGATTTTCCAGAGGACAAGAGCTACATACCCACCACTGCACCTTCTGAGGAAGACCAGACCTTTTCTCCAGGATCACCTCTTCAACAGAACTACATCCATCACTTCAGGAGAACTGCAGCCACCATCTCATGGGGCTGCCACTGCTCCCCTGACTAACAGGGTCAGGTTGTATCTGACTCTGTCAGTTTAAACCAGTATCCCTCCTGCCTTGTTTTATATATATATATATGTGTGTATATATATATATTAGTAAAGAACTGTTATTCCTATTTCCCATATCTCTGCCTGAAAGCTCCTTGATTTCAAAATTATAATAATTAGGAGGGGAGGGGGTTGCATCTTCCATTCCAAGGGAGGTTTCTGCCTTCCTTAGCAGACATCTGTCTTTTCAAACCAAGACAGTCTTTATGCCCAGGCTTCTATGGGTGTTCAGCACACCCCTTCCCAACTTTTTTCCACCAAGAATTGCATCTTCTTTTAAGATGTGTAACTGAGCAGCCACATGCAAGGGCTGGATGGCTGCTGCCCCCTCACTGGCAAGTGTCTTTTGCCTTCTCCATCAGTTGCTCTGTGGAAACCAGAGCTGGAAGCACAGGGACTAATGCTGCTCCACATTTTATTCCCTAGGCAGATGGACTCTCCCACTGTGATGTCTGTGGCTCCAGCAAAAGGCAGCACATCAAAGAGAAATCTTGACTTACTTGTGCGATGAGGCAGGACTCAGCCTTGCTCTAGTCCAGTGGGCCTAAATTCCTGGTCAAATAAGGTCCAGACACTTTCTCACCTTAAAGAATTCAGCACTTCACACCACAGATTATGAGCTAAACAGGCAAATAAGCCCCAGCCCCATTTTGCAGTGATTGCAGCAATCAGAGCCCAGCTCAGGTTGGCTCCCAGGGTCTGTAAATCCTGAACTCTGCAGGCACAGCCCCGGCTGATGGTTGATAGCAAGTGATTAGCCTTAATTCCACTCTTCCTCTCTTTTAACATGGTTCATCTGGAGCCCCCACAGTGCTCCTCTGATCACGGCCCTGAGCAGGAGCAGGGCCATGTGCAGGTGGCAGAGGCTGCCTCTGCTCCTTCTCAGCCACCTCCAGCCTCCCCTTCTTGGTTTCCTTCTTGTCTCCAGCTTAACTCCTGCTGGAACTGATTTTTTTCCTTGGTGGGAGGGGATTTGGAAGCAGAGGGAAACCTGGAGATGGAAGCAGCCCTCTCCTGAAGGGTCCTTAGAGGAGCCCTGCACCCAACACAAGCTGCTGCTCCAGGGCAAGTACATTTTGGAAGCCAACCTCTCCTGCCATTCACAGCATCCAAGTCCTGACTTGGGGCATCCCCAGCTCTCCCCCGAAGCTGCCCTTCCCAGACTATGCCATTCCCCAACATTTCCACCTGGCCTATGGGGCTCTGGAGCCCATCTAAAGAACATGAATTAAGAAGCAGGTTGTCTGCATTTATTTTTAAGAGATGGTGGGTTTTTTTATCAGTCTTGCTTCCTCCCTCCTCTCCATCCCCTTCTCCAACTTTCTTTGAACAAATCATTCCATTTGCAGAGTCCTGTTGTTTAATTTTGCCAGTTGCTGAGTCTCAACCTACCGTTAATTGGTTTTGCCCATCTTTGTGCATTCCGTTAAATGAGAAAATGCCACACATAAAATTTTAATTTTGAAAGCTGCCTTGTTTGTTTTATATTGAAACTACCCACGCCACGCCAGCCTGCAGAAACAGACGCTTTCTCATTTCATTAAAAACTCTTTGTGATGATAAAAAGCAGTAGAAATGAGATAAAAAGTGGTGTTTCCTTAAAGGCACATGAAAGGGAGAGAGATAAATCCCAAGTATTGTAGGGATCAAATCCAGCACGAGGCTGCAAAGTGGCGATACCAGCGAGGAGGCTGTGCTGGTGCAGCGCAGCAATAGCTCCTCTCCCAGGACACTGCAGGCTCTGCCTGGCCTGGCCTCTGTCACCCACCAGTGCTTCTGTACCCTCTGTCACCCACCAGTGCTTCTGTCCCCTCTGTCACCCACCCCTGCTTGCCTCTGGGTATCTGCAGTGAAGCACGCAGGAGTCCTCCAGCTGTGTGCATCCCCAGCCCTGCATGTCCCCAGCCCTGCTGAGACATGGCACAGTGAAACCATCAAGGTGAAACCTCAAAACAACAAGGGCAGAGGGGCTGTTTGCTGCCTGGCAGGTGGGTATGGAGATGAGGACCAGCTCCTTCCTCTCCAGCCCTGTCTTTCAGACCTGGTGTGTGAGCACCCACAGGGGATTTAATCAGCTCCTCAGGAGGGACCCTCAGAAGGACCAAAGTCCTCAGCAGCTTCAACCACTCTCCAACAGCTGCTGGTCTTCTCAAAGCAAACTTGTTGTCACCACTTTGCTGTCCCTTGCTCTGGAGCAGATGTGACTGAGCACAAAGGGAGCTGAGGCCGGTGGGAGCTCCTGTGCATGGGGAGGTGTTCGCTGATCCCCTGGGTGCTCAGTGATCCTGTATTTATTCTGCCCAATGAGATCTGTAAATCAGCACAAATGAAGAACAAACTTCCAGCTTCAGACTTGACTGCTTCACTTCCCTTAACATCAATGTGAGTTTTTTTTACTTGATTTTCAATGTTCTTCAGCAGTTGCTGAATTGCTATTCAGCTTTGCACAATTTTTCCACCCACTGCCATTTTAAAGGTCATTTAATTATTATTACAGGGAATTACAAAAAGATAGAGAATTTTTTAAATGCCTTAAGCTGCAACAGGTTATTGGCATGGGTTTTTTTATAGTCATGTTAAATGGATCAGTATTTACTGCTCGGGAGTCTTTCATTGCTCTGTCACCCGGTGATGATCAGAGCACTGAGCCAGCCCAGCAGCACTGCAATGGGAGGTTGAAACCATCAAGGTGAAACAATAATCAAAGACATTTCTTTGGAAATTTCAGACCCCCAATCCCCACAGCATTCGTCTTCAGGAAGCTCTGGGCAGCTCTGCAGACCCTCCTGCAGGACCATGGGGATTGCAGCTGTGTGGGAGCAGCCCAAGGCATGTGATAACAGCAAAGCCCAGAAACCGAGGCTGCTGGCAAGGCACAGCACCTCCTGAGGAGTCAGAACAAGCTCCTGGGTCACTGCTGTTCGTGGTTCTTAAGTAGCTGTGGCATGCACAGGTTTTTCCCTTAATTTCATCAGCACATTAATGAGTGTCTGTTAAAGAAAACCTAAAAGGGAACCAAAAGCCAGCCTCCTGTTTTCACAAAAACATGTTTTCTATCAAAATGCAATTATTGCTAGTAAATGGGCAACTTTCCACCTTCACCGGAACACTGCGTGGAGCAGGGAGGAAAATAAGGATGTGGTGCTCTTCCATGTTTGCAAAGAGGCAGGATCACCATCCTGAGGTGAGATACACCAGATCCACCTCCTGCTCCGAGCATTTGGAATTTGCCAGTAGTTACTGTAGAAAGAATTTAAGGTTATAACCCAAAGGAAAAGTTTTCATTTCTGCACATCAGATTGGACAGACAAGCCCAGCAAAGAACATGTGTTTATCAGCAGGACTGGAAGTGGCATTAAGCAGCCTTGGCCTCTCATTCACCTGCTCTCTGCACCACATCATCCTTCTCATCTCAAATGCTCGTTCCACAAAGCTGGGACGATCAGTCAGAACATTTAGACTAAATGTAAAGCCTTGCTTAGGCCTCTAGGTGGAAGGCTGAGAAAGCAAATCTGATTCTTAGGAAAGACGTAGTTGTCCCAAAGAGCAAAACAAAAGTGCAATCACTTCTTTGCCCCCTTTCCTTGATGTCAGCTATGAATCAGGTGTGTGGGCTTGGGAGGATGTTAAGACTGGCAAGTCTTTACTGAAACCGTCTGACAAACAGACCTCAGATCCCATATACTGAATATTGTGTCTCTTGAGTCTCCACTCCAGAAGCTGTTTTGCAATAAATGCATCACTCCCGTACGCGGTTGTGTAAAAGTGGAAAGACAGGCTGGGGGTGAGCTGGGCTCTCCCACCGTGGCACAGCAGCAGGACCAGGATGGGGGTGGCAGGGGCTGGGGGTGGCAGTGACCCAAGCCGCCAGCCCCAGCTTCCTGAGCGCAGTGCTGTGCCAGGGGAGCTCCCCGTGCCCCGGACACCACGCAAATCCACATCTCCCCAGCAGCAGGCAGAGCCAGGCTCTGCTCCAGCCCCACGCCAGCACGACAGGCCTCGCAGCGGGGAAATCCCCGGCCGAAGGGAAAGAAAGCACGGTCTTGCCTCACTTGGCTGGGTTGTTCCCGCAGCAGTGCGAGCGGAGGGAGAGGCCGGCGCTGTCAGCTCGGCTGCTCCGTGAGTGTTGCACAACCTCTGCGAGGGGTGCGAACGCGGCACTCCCCTCCTTGTCCCCGCTCGTGGCCGTGCCAGGCACTGGGAACGACCTTCCCCTGCTTCGTGGGCTAGTTGACACCTTCTCCAGGTGCAGCCCGAGCAGGTACGAACCTCCTCCTGGCCCCTGCCTGCCGCCGCGCTGACACCTCCTGAGTCATATCAGATCGGCTTTGGCACTGACATCACGGGAGCGCAGCGGAGCTGCGGCTTTGTCTCGGTGCCCTGCTGACACACATCCGTCCCGTGGGAGGGCCGGCGCTGCCCCACATTGCAGCCGTGTCCCGGGTCCGCGCTGACCCCACGGGCCTGGTCCGGGGAAGGAGGAAATTCAGTTCCTGACAAGCAATCAGAGCCAAGACCTCTCATTCCTGACAAAGGCATTGGGGAAATCCAGCCTGTGTCCCCAGAGATTAACGATGAGCCCACTTAGCAGAGAAGGTCCCAAAGTTGTCCAGGAATTAAGCATTGGGTTTGGGATTTCGGCAGGGCTGCCACGTCTTTCCCTGGCTTCCTGGGTGCCCAGAGCAGACACTCCTGCTCTGCTTTCAGTTCCTTAAAACAAAACCCACTTCCCAGATGGATGTGACTTCTTAGGAGGTATTTGCTTAGAAATACGCATAAATCTTCTGCTCTTCACATTGCTCTGGGCGGGATAAAATATTCTGTGACTGTCTATTTAAACATCTTATGTTAATACCATGAAGTGTTTGTTCAACTTCTATTATTCTTTTAGTTCTGAAGTAGCGAATGCTCCCAGGCATGTCAGAGAACAGCAAATCCAGGGCTGCAGACACTGCATCCAAACTAAACTGGGGCTGAGCAGGCAGGGAGATTTCTGGATAAGGGGACCAGTGACATTTTCCGGCAGAGAGGCCGCAGCTGGGAAGAGCTTAGCGAAGCAGTAAATGCTGCTGTCACAGGCACTTGCGCAATTGCTCGGTTTTCCTCGGCGTTATTTATTACTTGAATTTGTTGCTTCTTTCTGCTCTTGACCTAGCTGCTGGAAACTTGAGGTTTGGTGAGCCTTGGTGAAACTTGGCCTGGTGAGCCAGGAGTGCTGCTTCAGAACAGAGAGGGTGCTGGCGGAGTGAAGATCCTCTGGGTACTGCTGCTAGACATGATGCTGGGACAAGGTGATCACAGAGGGGAGGAATCATCAGATATTGAATCCCTGATGCATCCTGGGCAGGGGCAGTGGGACTGTTCCCCCCTGGCTTTGGCGCAGGGGTGTGGAGGAACTGCTTTACCAGGCTCAGCTGAGAACCTGCACAGCCCTAGCAATAGCCGAGGTGATAGTGAGGCTTCTGCAGCTTCCATCACTTCAGCCCTCAACAATAACAGATTTATAGCCCAAAAGCCCCTCAAAGGATGGCTCTTTTCCTTGACAAAAGTGCATGAGAAAAAAATTGTCAGGGTGTGCCAAATCCATCTGTCATTGAGGAAATAAGCTCGTCCTATAACTTAATGCCATCAATCACTAAAACCAAAGGTAGAGATCAAGGCTGCCTACTCGTAGGAATACCTAAGGCCATGTCAGGCACACAGTGACAGCTAAATAAATTTCTTTGGTATGGTTCCTTGAGAGCATGCACTCTCCTCCAGAACTCAGATACATGCCTGCTTTGCAAGGAGCCCTTGGGCTACTCAAGGAGTAGTTACTCTACAGACTGCTTATGAGGATCTCCTTAAAAGCCATGGAATAAGTTCAAAATAGAATGTTTCAGACAAAAATCCATCTACTTGTCTGCAGCTGCCTAGGAATCCCATAGTCACGGGTGAAGGCAGCACTGGGAGGACCTCAAGCAGTGTGACAAGGACTGCAGGTATATAGGCTCCAAATGTGACTTCTGCACATTCTTGATAAGCTTCTCCTCTAGTCCTCCCTTGCTACATTTTCCTTTTTTCTGAAAAGACCTCAGCTCCACTTCTCCTCAGGAATCACTACAGCACACAGCACTGGGATCTGGAGGCCAAGAGATCTTGCCCAACATACAAGTGGGAGTAACCTCCCCCCAGTGCCTCCACTGGGCAGATGTCCATACCAGGGCTTTGCTCAGCTGGTGGGCTCTCACTACAATGGTGCTGCCATCAGAGACTTCCTTATCAGAACAGCAGATGGTCTCTCAGGTAGCATCTCCATGAACCTGAGTGGCTACACTGTAAAAGCAAACTGCCATAAAGGGATGTTGCTTGGTTTTCCTTGTGAGGCATGGCAACCCTCTTCCAAAGAAAGGGAATAAATCATCATTTGTTTTTCCTTTAATTCCAGAATGTTCTGAGTCCTCTGTAATAAATTATACTGCTCACTGTAAAAGAAAATCCAGAGGCAGATCTGGGAGCCTCTTGAATCCCTGAGTTGCAGGTGATAGGAGAATTCAGTTCATCACCAGAAGCACATATAGGTGAGTGCAGAGAGATGAGCCATCAGGTCATTCCACAGATGAGCAAAGGCATTTAGGACACCAAAGCTGTCAGAAACACATGGATCACAAGGCAGCCAGTCCCAGCCCTACTGGCTTCCAGAGAAGCTGAGGAATGAGCTCAGCTTGGAGCAGATACTTTAGTAGGTACCTCATTGCTCAGTGTCTGTCTATACAGGATTCTTAAGAAAATTAAATTGAAATCTAAAGTAGAATATTAAAATTCTGCATTAAATTCTCATTCAGAATTAAAGTGGCCTTGATTCAGTTTAATTTACTCCCAAATGCTACTAAATAAGGCCATTTAAATTGTCTTTAATTAACATAATGATCCCCCATAGGCTTTTATAAATGAGGTTTAATTAGCCCTTTTTTAGAAGTGAGTTAGGTGCCTTGAGCTTCCATAGGTAAGGAGCCAGGTCCAGGGCCACTTTGCTGACAGGGCCCCTGGTTGTGGCTGGTTAGCAGGAGTTGCAAAGTCCTGGCATCTCTTCCCAAGGAACTGGCACGAGGCCAGCTTCTTCCACACTAGCAGATAATAGGATCCTTGAATATCACCTATTTTGACTGTGTTAAATGTATGAGTGGCATATGAAAGGCTCTGCCAGAGGACAAGCTCTTCCATTAAAATCTGGGACGTAGGGGTGGTAATCCCTAGAAAAATGTGACATCAGGATTCTAGGAGACTTGTTCATGAAAAAGGAACCAGGCTGGAGGAATGCTTGTGCTGAGCCAGCAGAGAAGTGGATGGAGGTAGAGGACAGGGAGGGACTCAACCCATCCATGGCACCAGGCTCCTGCTGTCACAGAGCACCTTGGGGTCTCTGCTGCCCCTGGATGCATGTTAGAATTCCCAGCTCAGCAGGATGAGATGCTGCTGGCTGCTCTTAATGACCTTCCCGAGGGCATCTGGCGTTGTGTGCCCCTGTCCTACCTTCCATCTCACGGCTTCTTCCTTGGAACAGCCCAGTGCTCTCTTGTGCTATGATGAGGACTTCCACCTGGTTCCTGTGGCCATGGATGTGTTGCAGAGGGACGGAGGCACGAGACCTGCTCGGCAGCCTGGCAGTGCCACCTGACAGCCTGTGCCACCACAGAAAGGAGACGATGCACCTGCCCTGCTGTGGGCACAGCACTGGCCAAAAGAAGCAGTCTCTTGCCTTGTACATGGTGGCAAAGGGCCTCAGTGCATCTGTGATCCCAGCAAAGGCTTTGTTCTGTGAATCTTCATCTCCTCAGAAGCTGCAGCCTCCACCATAGCCCTTGCAGTACCAAAAATAAGAAGTACTGTTCAAAGCAGTTTGCAAAGGTGAAAAAGAAAAAAAGAATTAGTCAAAATCACCCATGAGGAGCTTTGAGGTGTGACCAGCATGTGACTCTCTGACTTTTTGGGTGGAGAAGCCAATAGCCTCCCTCTCTCCTGGCTTCACTTTCACCAAATTAGAGCCATGTGGCTGCTGTCACTGCTTTGCACAAATCAGGAGATTCAGCTTTATGCCTCTTCCTTGGGGTATTTCCTATACCCATGGCCATACTTTCTGGTGCAATACACTTTAGTGTGGAAGCAAAAGCACACAAACAATGCTTAAATTCATGCTGACTGGAGTAGATTCCAAGGGAAAGAAGTGTTGGGAAAGCACCTACTTAAGAACTGAGTAAGGATTATCTCTGATCTGAATCTCACTGTGTGTGTGTTACTGTTGAGCACACAGTGCGGTTTCAGACACGGCCAGAGACAAGGAAAAATGATTGTTTCAGGGTAACCACAAGGAAGATGAATGCAAATGCATTCCTGTAACTGGGAGAGTTCCTCACTCCTGAGTCGGGCTCCAGTACATGGCCTCGGGGAAGCAAATTTGCAACTACCTTCATTAAATTGTTTAGGCATGATTAATGAGAAGTCAGAGATGTGAAATTTTTGCTTGTTTCACAGTGTGGATTTTAACCCCTGCAGTTCCATGCAGTCTGTGTGTATTTGGCACTTGGCAAGGGACAGCTACTAGTGGGTGACAGATACCTTCTTACAGTGCTTATCTCCTCTGCACGTCCAGGTTGATAAGCCACCACTGGCTGAATCACAGCCACCTGCATCACTGGGATCCAAGTGGTGCAAGGAACATGTGTCAGAGAACCCATCCCCTCGAAGTGCCCCTTGTCCCTATAATATATACATATAAGTGATTCGTGTCAAATGGAATAAAAGAATATAAGAAACTGTGTTGATTGCAAATATTGCTGTAATATTGTGTAAGACTTGGTAAAACAGAGAGGAAAACAAGTAAGGCATGGCACGAGGGGCCCAGCTAAAAGTTTAGCTGATGTTAGCAGGATTTAGAGACTTTGTGGTTAGAGCTATTGGTGAAAATAGAAGCTTAACATATAGAATAAGGAACCGGAGTTGTTAGAAAATGCTTGCTTAAGGTATATGGTTGGTGTGTACATGCAAAAAAATAAGGAACCAGTGAAGACAAGGAGAGGACAGTCTCCTAAGGACCACCAGATGAAGACCCAAGATCTGGCGTGTCAGCGAGGATGGAACCTGCACAGGCGCACTGGAACGTGTCAAGTCAGCCAAAACAAGATCAGTAAAAACCTAGCTGGAACTGTATTTGGTGTGCGTGTTGGTTGGAGCGGTGACTCCCCGCGCACCCAGCCTTGGCCTGATCACCCAATGCTGCTTGCTTGCTTGTCTTCTACCACGAACCTACAATAAAACTTCGATCGACAGCTATTTTGGCTGAATTAGCCTACATTATTTATAGCACCCCCGTCGCGGCCCCGCCTCAGCACGGGAGCGCCGGGGCGGGCCGGGGGCAGGCAGGGAGCGGCTGCNTGGAACGTGTCAAGTCAGCCAAAACAAGATCAGTAAAAACCTAGCTGGAACTGTATTTGGTGTGCGTGTTGGTTGGAGCGGTGACTCCCCGCGCACCCAGCCTTGGCCTGATCACCCAATGCTGCTTGCTTGCTTGTCTTCTACCACGAACCTACAATAAAACTTCGATCGNGCCCCGGGCTGGCCTGAGGCGCTGCCGGCCGCGGCCCGGCCTGCAGCGGTGATGAGCCGCAGCGGGAGCCCCGAGGGGCCTGGGGACGGCCCCGAGCTGCAGCTGAAGGTGGATTTCTTCCGCAAGCTCGGCTACTCCTCGGAGGAGATCCGCGTCGTGCTGCACAAGCTGGGCCTGGGCGCCGACACCAACACGGTGCTGGGGGAGCTGGTGAAGCACGGCCCGGCCGAGCGGGACGGCTCCGAGACTCCCCCCGAGCCCAGCGCGGCCCCGCTGGTACCTCGAGGCGGTGCCGGCAACAAGTCCACGGCGCCCGGCCCCGAAGAAACGGAGAGCGACAACCTGAAGCCCATCGTCATCGATGGCAGCAACGTGGCCATGAGGTGCGTCCGGGGTGGGCTGTCGGTGTGTGACCTCTGGGTGTGAGCGCTACCAGGCGCACAGAGCTCGGAGACGAAAAACTGTGGGTCGCTGGCTCAAAGCAGCCGCTCCCGGGTGCTTGGAAGGGGTCTGGTGACACTTTGTAAAGTGCCTCTCCAGCACGCACGGCTCTCACGAGGACGAGCACCAGGTTTGCCGGTGCGGGCCGGTCTTGGCACTGCTCTGCCCGCCACCAGTCACGGGACAATGATCAGGGCAGCAGTGCTTCCTTTGAAACAGACATTTCCTCTTGTGCTCTAGCGCTGAGGGGATAACTGAAGAGACGTTGTCCTCTTAACTAGTGGCTTTGTGTAAGTTTCCGCAGCAGGAAGTTGCTCAATAAATAATTACAGGGTTAATCGGAGAAGGCTTTATAATATGGAGCTCCATTGGCAACCTGTCTCCAAATCGTGCCTCTTGTATTTTGGTGAATTTCTGTAGAAGGTAGAGAATGATTAGATGTCAGAGGCGTCACCAAGGCAGGGCTGTCGCTCCTCCTCAGCATCTCATGTCTCCCAGTATTGCTGGAGAGGTCCTGTTGGATGCTGTGAGCAGAAGACCCAATATACATGAAACACCCAGAATCTCAGGGCTGGATATTTATGGGTGTGATGTCCCAAATTTTCACCCTGGCTTTTGCTCCCACAATGGTGAGCATTGCTTGCCCTCACCCCAACCCCAGCAATATGCATTCTCCACCTCTGTACAGCAGGGGTTCTGGGCTCTTGAAACATAGTGCACCAGGTTCTGAATTGGGTTCTGAAAGCTTTTTTCTGTTGCAGCTCAGAAGCTGCCTCCTTTGTTGCTTATGTTTGTGTGTGTGGATTTCATAAAAACTAACCCTGCACGTAGGTGGAGCTGCCGTGTGGGTTGCAGTAGGTTTGTCTGAGGTGAAAGTGCTGTGTGGAGATTTGTTTGCAGGTGTGGTTTTCTCCAAGCCCTGGCTGACAGTTCTGAGAAAAGATGGGGCACAGACTATTGTGCCCGTGAGTCCTAGGGCAAGTGAGGAAGGGTGGTGGCAGTGGAACAGGGCTGGAGAGTGAAAGCTGTGCCTGGTGTCCCTTAAGAGAACCTGTTCTAGTTCCTGCCCTCTCCACAGCTCTGGGAACACTATGGAAAATGGCCTATTGTGAGCCCAGGCTGATAAGTGACTTTGGCAGCAAAGTTTACCTTGGATAAATGCTTGGGCTTATACAGCAGGATTGGCTGTTTGTTAATGAGGAGCCTCTTACCGGTGAAAGTTACCTTAAAATGCAGAGGGGAAATCACAGCAGCTGTGAGTCAGGGCAGGCCGGAGCCCAGGGTCTAACATGAGAGAAGCAGTCTGGCTTTTTTAAGCAATTTGCTAGAAGGGGAATTCCATTCTGAAACTTCCTGTATTGATGGTGTGATGTTCCCTGCTGATTCATTTGCAGTGTGTACCATGGCCTCCCTCAACAGCTCTTGACAAACTTATGCAAATCATAGTGGAAATTAGCTTTTACTTCCTTCTAAGGGAATTTTTCCTTGGCTACTGCCAAATCAGATCAGCCCAATTAGCTGCCTTCTGAAGATTGGAGGTTGGTAGCAGGGACTCAAAAAAATAAAAAACAAGCAGCAACCCAAAACAAAAAATAAACACCAAAAAGCATTAGTTTTTTACATTTATCTCTAAAAAACTGCAGAAACCTGTGCCTGGCTATTTATAGCTAAATCTATCTGATATTGGAGAAAACTTTCAGAGCATATTCTGGTGGTGATTGTCAGCCTTCTGTAATTTAGGATTCTTACTGGACTTATGTTAGGTGTCTCTTTAGTTCTGTTCAGTTCTGTTGCCAAGTGTTTGGTTCTTCTAGAATAAGTACTTTTGTACAGCTCTTCAACTTTCTTTGTAGTTTCAAAGAAAGGGTGAGGCTGGGAGGGGAAGTGAAATCTGCAGTGGTGCTGCAACAGTGCCTCTGCAGGAATGGCTCTGGTGAGGAGCCTGCTGGGCTGCCAGGGGGTGGTGGGAGCTGAAATGTCATTCAGGTGCAGATGGAAGGAGTAAGATTTGGGACAGGTAGTCCCTAGGTGAGGAAAATCTACCTGAATTCTGAGAGCAGTTGCCTTTGGTGTAGTGCATTTTCCCAGAATGCCGTCACAGAACACAGGCAGTTGGATCCCCAGAGTGACATATCAGGCTGGAATAGAAGTGCTGAAAGTTTGCCAGAACCACTATCAGCAGAAGAGCTGATTGTACTGTAAATACTAGTGCTTGTAAAACAGGAGGGGTAGTTTCCTCCTAGAAGTTCTGGAAACTTATTGATATGATGTAATGAGTAATTAAGAAGCTCTTTTGCATCAGTGCCTGGCTTCTGACAAGGTTGTCAAACTTTGTTCTCCAACTGCCATGAGCTGTTCAGTCATCCAGCACTGATCACAGAGATGTTACCATTTTGTCCAGATAGTGCATTTGTAGATGAGGTTTTGAGCCATCATGGAATGAATCATCTTTCCTTGAGGTGAGAGTGCATAAAATATCTTGTTTTCCTGAAGTGATTTGAACAACTTTGCAAGCAAACCCCCAGTGAGGGTAACAGTGCACCCTGGCAGGAAACAGTCACTGGCATTAGCTGTCAGAGTAGCACAAAGGGGTTTCGGATCACATTGTGCTCTGGGCTAAAAATAATCATCAGAAGTCCAGGGTTGAAGCAGAGGCTGTTTCAGAGCAGCTGTGACAGTTCCAGCTGCTGTCTCCCTCCCTCCTAGTGAGTATTTGGGTGTTTACTGGTATCCTGAGGTGCTGAAATGAGCAGGGGTGCTGGGCGGGTCTGAGTGAGGATGTTGTTACACAAGACAAGCACCCGTGTTTGCTGTCTGTGCTCCTCCACACTTTACTGAAGCATGTCCTAGTTGCTGCCTCCCTTTGCTCTATACATTGCCTGACTAGCCTGTACTGAACCATGAAGGAATTATAGTCTTAATTTTCTCCTTTTCAGCCATGGGAATAAAGAAGTGTTCTCCTGCCGAGGTATCCTCCTGGCTGTCCAGTGGTTCTGGGACAGGGGACACAAGGATATTACAGTCTTTGTGCCATCATGGAGGAAGGAGCAGCCCCGACCAGATGTACTCATAACAGGTATGGAAATATGAAAACCAAAAGTAGCTTTTCAGGCTGGCTGCTGTGTCACTTAGTGAGCTTGCAGAGTTCTGGCTAAGTCAGTAATTAACTTCAGAATGGAAAGTCTGAGTAGTAGGAGATGCAATGAGCTGAACTGACCAGGGAGAATTAGTCATTAACTTCTCCCCTAAGCCAGCTTTTGCCTGAGTCAGTTGGAGTAATTCAGAAAACAAGGAATGTAATACTGTTCTGCTTCCTAACTTCTTGTCTTTTATTTCTTGAATTTTTTTTCCTCTTGCAGGGGTACACTTTGTGTTTTGTATTTAACTGAAGCATATTTAGCCAGAATTATTAAAATTGAGGGGAGTCTGCTCTGAACTTGCCAAGAGCTGAGATTTCTGACTAACTCAGAACCGTGATGAGCAGGGTTGAGTACAGTCTGGGTCGTGGAGAGATGGAATGACTTCCCACGAACGTTTCTGCTCATTTATAATGTCACTTCATCTGCGCGAAGCCCTTTTGGGTCGTGCAGGTGTGCTCACCACAGTTGTGTTCGCTCCAGACCAGCACATTCTGCGTGACCTCGAGAAGAAGAAGATCCTGGTGTTCACCCCGTCGCGGCGGGTCGGGGGCAAGCGCGTGGTGTGCTACGACGACAGGTTCATCGTGAAGCTGGCCCACGAGTCCGACGGCATCGTCGTGTCCAACGACACCTACCGGGACCTGCAGAACGAGCGTCCTGAGTGGAAGAAATTCATCGAGGAGCGCCTGCTGATGTATTCCTTTGTTAATGACAAGTATGCTCGTGTCTTCCTGGGCTTTTAAGAAGGATCTGTGTGAGCGTGCTTGGCTTGTTCTAATGAAGCGGTGCAAGTGATGCTTGAAAAGAGAAAAGCGCTAGTAAAGAAATAAAGGAAAGCTGTAGGATACAAAGGCAAAAGAAGTTGGTGGCATCATCTCAGCTGTTCCTAGTTTGGAGCTAGGAGCTCCAAGGAGAGCTTCAGGGTGCAGTTTCCTCACAGGACAATTGTTATCAGGCTCAGCAGCAGGTACTAATTCTGGTCGACAACCAAGCATTGAACCTCTTCTGTTGCTTGAAGGGAAGCATTTTGTGCTGGTGTGGCCTGGGTGGCAGGAGGGTTATCTCTGTGAGAAATGGGAGAGCTTCATAAGGCTCAGATAACTTTTGATCTTCAATGACATAGGAGGCTTTGAGAAGAAACCAAACCTCAACTCTAAAAAGTGAATTGCTTCTGACTGAGATTTGTTTTTCTTTAGGTTTATGCCTCCAGATGATCCCTTAGGGCGTCATGGACCTAGCCTGGATAACTTCCTCAGGAAGAAACCTGTAGTTCCAGAACACAAGAAACAGCAGTGCCCTTATGGTAAGACCTGCCTTCTTTATGTGAAGAGCTAGGTGTCTGTGCAAGTGTCATTCATAATCTAGTCAAGTCCAGCTGGTCATTCCATGCTCTGGCTTTCCTTACAGGGAAAAAATGCACTTACGGAATTAAGTGTAAGTTCTACCATCCTGAAAGGATCAACCAGCCCCAGCGCTCCTTAGCAGATGAACTCCGTGCCAATGCAAGGCTCTCTCCAACCAGAAGTACCAATGCCAAGGAGGAGAAAAAGGGCAAAAGGGGTTCCCAGGCAGAGCTCTTGTGCTCAGTGCCCACAGAGAGTGACAAAAGCTCTTTGCAGAAGGTCTCTGCAGAAAGGAAGAGCCTGGCCCACAAAGCCAAGCCCAGTGATGTTCTGCTTCAGGCCAAAGGCTGTGTGTCAGGCAGTGTCTCCCCTGACAGGTACCAGCAGCCTCACATGGACTCTCTGTCTTACATCTCTCAGGAGGGTCTTGACTCAGGCATTGGGTCTCTGGAGAACCAGCTGTCTGACATGTGGCCTCACCGATGTACCAGTCACTGTGACCGTTCCCACGCAGAGCAGGTGGCTGTCTGCACCTGTGGTAGGCAGAGACCTGTCTACCCACACTCTCCCAGCTTAGAGCAGAACAGTCTGGTCTCTTACAAGCATGGCTCCCATAAGTCTTCTTCCTCTGGTGCTAGCTTCTTGCAGTACAGCCCTGAGATGTCTCACTCAGGAGCACCCCACGCTCTCTCAAGCTATGGAGTACCTATGCACCCAGGCACTGCGGGGCAGTACAGCCTGCCCAGTGAGTTCAGTGCCGCCCTGCCCCACTCGCAGGAGTTCTGGTCCGAGCCGTACCCACTGCCTCAGGTGAGATCCCCCAGGGTGTGCAGCCCCCGTGCGGTGCAGAGGGCCCCGGGGCCGGCATACGGGGACTCGGGGCCCTGGGCTGGCTCGGAGCAGTTCGCTGAGGAGCGGGCCAGCGTGCACGTCAAGCTCTGCAGCATCTTCCACCCACACCTGGTTGATGCAGTGATGAGCCGCTTCCCCCGGCTGCTGGACCCCCAGAGGCTGGCAGCAGAGATCCTCACCTACAAGGCCCAGAACCCAGGTATGTGAGGCAGGTGCCAAGGGCAGCCAAGCATGAGGAGAGCTTGAGGGGCTGTTTTTGCCTCTGCAGCTGCCATGGATGCCTTCTGAGTGCTCTTTCTTATTCCTTTGCAAGTACTGGGCTCCAGCTGGAGGCTGGATGCCAGATGCCATGGGCTCACTGCAAATTCTGCTCCAGCTATGACTGCAGGCCTGTGGGAGAGGTGAGAGCACCCTGGGGTCCCACCTTCCCCAGGGGCTGCTAAGCAGGAAGGGAGGCTGCAGTTCTAGAGCAGGACTGTTCTGGTGGGGTTCATGGGAGTCTGGCACACCCTGAATTCCTGCAGTTGTCCATAACTGGATGCAAGAGAAGTGGGTGCTGCCTTTTTAGTGGCCTAAGGCTAGTTTTTGAGAACCCAAGTGCCTTGTCAATGCTGTTAGGTCCTGACTAAGCCTCTTTACTAAATCCCACCATTCAGAACTGTGGCGAATGTTGGGTTATTAACATAATCTGAAGCTGGGTTTATCTGACTGGTTTTACTGGTGCACTTCTTGAATGGTGTTTTCCACACCCCTCCCACCTCAGCTTATCTTCCTGAGGTGAGGTAATTCTGCCACATGGACCACAAGTGCTTAGTGAGCTGCTCAGCTCCCAGGAGCAGAGTCCTTGCTTGGAGGAGTAGCTGGCCACTGTTCCAGAGCTGCATGTGAGTTGTGTATTGGGCATGTGCTGAACACTGCAGTGTCAGAGCAGGTGGGTGAGCTCAGCATGCTGTGAGCACTGCTCTGGAACTGTCACCTTGCCAGTCCCTGTCCCCCAGGCTGGCTCTGTACAGCACTGACAAGGATTTATGTGCCTTTTGCCTTCAGACAGCAACAGAATTGCTGCATCACATCTGGACTGCTGCCAAGGCCCTTCCCAAGGAGTCTATAATATTTTGCTCTGTAAAGCTGTTGCTTCATCTTCTTCCTCACCAATATTCCTGCCCTCTTCGGCTGTGCCCAGCTAGAGTGGCATCCGGAATTGTAGAATAAGACTTCTTTGGCAAGGCTGTTGCAGTTTATTTCCTCTTACTCTCTAAGATGTTTTCTATTGTAGGTACTGTAAGAGATTTTAAATATGCAAAACCAGTTGCTGTAGTAATTGGTTCTGGTCCTGGAATTTTGCTGTGCTTGGGATACACAAATGTTCCTGGCACTTGCAGGCCAGAAGCAGTTGATTTGTTGATACACATTGTATCTCTGTGTGTTGTTGTTTTCTAAATACAATACGCTCTTCTGTGGTTAAACCAAGGTTATTGAGTGGTAAATTAGGAAGGGGAGAGTGGAATGCAGCTGAAATCCTCTTGGGAACAGTGTTGTCCATTCCTGCTCTTCCCTCTAATGTCCGAGGAGTGACCTGCCCAGACTTGGCACCATGTGCCATGAAACCACAGGGACACAGAAACCTGTATACCTGGTTAATAATGATACATTACAAATTAGTAATGTTTCATGTTAGTAAGCAAAATGCTTCTTAATTTTAAGTATACAGATACTTTGCATATTTGTAAATTACAGAAAAATGTTTTTTAATGTTATTGTTCAGCACCTTGCTGCTTGCAGTTTTAATCAGTGCTGTTCTCACCTCAGCCATATGTTACTTGGCAAGGTGGGTTTGGGCTCCTGGTGAAAATGCCAGTATCTGCTGCCTCTCTTGCAATGAGAAGATTAACATTTTATACTCCCAGCTGACACTTGCTGAACTTTCTGTATCACTATGCAGTATAATCATGTACTGAATAGCCATGTGACAGCCATGGCAAAGGAAGAATTGTGTTATACAAATAAAAACTGCTGAGTTGACATATTTGGTCTCTGGTGGCTTTGTGGATGAGCATTCAACATTTTGCCTGGCTTTTCAGGAAAGTCAGCAAAATTATCCTTCCTCCCCAGGGTTCCTCTGACAGGCTTTGGGTCTCTCTGCACAGCCTGAGGGCTGGCTGGCTATTGACAGGCTGTTAATCGATGCAGCAAGACCAAAACACCCATGTGCTGTGGCAGATAAGGGCACATGCAGTGTTTGCTGTTTATTTGGCTTTACTGGGGTTGCTCACTGCCCGGGGCAGGTCCTGGCAGGGGAGATGGGACAAGCAGCAGTGCTGGCTTCCAGCAGCACAGTGTGGGTGTCTTGGGTGCTAAGGCACAGCACACTCCTGGGCGTTTTGGAATTAGCGTGGACTCTTTGGCTTTGGGGGCAATTCCACAGTACAGCCTGGAAATAAATACATATTTTATCCAGTTACAGTACAGCTGTTGAGTGTGGAATATGTGAATTGTAACATGTCCAGACTTTGCACGGAAGATTTGCTATGGACTGGGAGGCCAGTGCAGCAGGAATATCTGTGCTTACATTGCAGGATAAGGATCTTCCCCTCCCACCTGCTCCACTGCAGCCCAGCATGTTCTTATCTCACTGGTTAAATAACTTTATGGTCTGTATTGAAAACTGTGCTCTTCATTTACCACAGGGCAGTGACTCTAGTTAATCAGAAATCAGGGAGGCAGGTGCTCCCAGAGACCAGCTGCATTTCAAAACAAACCTGCAACCTCAGAGTCTGAAAGGTCTTTACTGAGTGTGGGAGAGGAACCCTTGGAGCATGTCACTGCAGTGACAGAGCTCACGTTCCTCTGTGCGTGTGTGGAGGGGGAGGGATGGAGTGGTGTGCCAGGGATCTGAGCACACCTTTAACCAGGTGAGGAGTTTGCTGCTGTCCATAAAGGGATCTGGAGTTGAAAAATGCTGCAGTATTTTAATTCTGGTGTTCCTGTAAAAGACAATGGGTAATTCTAGTTTTGCAGGATACGTAGAAGGGGTAAATGTTTGTGTCTCTCAAAGCTGCACTGAGACACAATTAAAGGCATCAATGCAGAAGTGCAGAGGTTCATTATCACAACCAGGAGAGGAAGAGCTGGAGCTGACTGACTTTGGTTGTGCTGTTTTTCTTGCAGTGACAGTCCTGGGGGCACAGGGAGTAGTTTGGGAGGGTCAGGCCCTAGCACAGATCTGGTCAAAGTTACTCCCCCAAACTGCTGTGTCTGCTGCTGGGGCAGCCAGCCAGCCCAGCTACAATCCCACTGCTGTTCTCTGAATTCTCCCCTTCATTTGCACAAGGTTCTGTGTCCCCATTTCCTAAGCTCAGTGTGGTGCCAGAGATTTGGGAAATGGGAATGCTGATTGAAACTGTTGCTGCTGCACGTTTTTTCCCCTACACACTCCTCAGTGCCAGGAGTGGTGGGGCTGCCTGCCTTCACACCTTGACCACCCTGCTGGGGCTGTTAAAGTGGGGTTTTTGGGGTCCATCCTTTGGCTCAGCACTTCCTGGGGCTTGGAGGTGGAGTCTTTGTGTGCCTGGGCTAGACAAAATGGGTCACATCTGTGTGTCAGCTCACTGGGCTTTTGGAGGGAAGGAGGTCACACATGGGCCTGTTGAAGGTTTCCTGTGCTCGGGGGCTTCCCAGCCCTCATCCTGTCAGCTGTGTGCTGCTGAAACCTTGTGCTGAGCTTCAGAAGAGGCTGGCTCCTCCAAGCAGGCCATTCTGCTCTCCAGGGCTTGCTTGCCTCTCCCTGGCACCACTGCCCTGTGCTGCCCTTGCTCCCTGAACTTCCATTTGAACTCAGCTGGTTCTTCCCATTGGGGGTTTCCAGGATGTGGCTAGCTCAGTTCTAGCATTTTAAGGCATTTTCAGAGGCAGAAATCTGCAAGGTTCCTGTGCAGGCTGTGGGAAAGGGGATGTGTGTGTGTGTGCCATCATTAGGGGGTGTGGTAATTTATGTGCTATACATGGGAGCAGGTTCAACATAACCCCCTGTGTTCCCCAGTGCTGAGGCTGCTGGCCTGCTGCTCTCCCCACAAAGAGGAATAGAGGTCCTGAGCATGGCAGCAGCTCTGCACCCTATATCCCAAACTGCTTCTGCAGCACACCCTCCCTTTAAGACAGGACTGCAGAAAGCGAGTAACTGCAAAGTAAATATTGCATACAAGGGAACAGAAAGGTGCTGGGGAGGAGCTGGGTGCTGCCCCAGGGCAGTGGTGGGGGAGGCTGGTGCTGGGATGGGATGGTGATGGTGGTGCTACCTGTGCAGATGCTATTAGCACTTGCCCTTCAGCCACAGGCTTTTCAGTTCTGTCACCTGCTTTCCAAAGAGCCCTGAATACCCCAGTGCTCCCCAAGCTCAGTGGCTGCCCCTGGAAGCCAAAGCCCTGTCTGGGGCAGCAGCCACCTGCTCAGCCCTCCTGAGAAAGCCACCGAGGCCCCTGGCCAGGACTGGGGAGCAGTGTTGCACAAGTGTGTTGGAGTAAATACAGCTTCGGGTTAAGCAATAGGTCAGGAGGCTTTGGATGGTGTGGTGGCTGGGGAAAGGTTTCTGTGGCCTGGGTGGTGGCTCTTGCCCTGCTGCAGGTGCTGTGGTGAGGGGCTGCTCCAGCAGCGGGGTGCTAGAGCTGGTGGCTGTAGCTAATGCTGCTTGATGTCACCCTCCACCTCCTGCGTCCTGGCCCCTGTGGCCTGGCTGGGGATTTCCAGCCCAAGGATTGCCACAGGAGAGGTGAACAGTGGCTACAGCAGGAGCAGGAACATGACTTTGTCGCATCACTGTCTGGTCTCTCAGCATGGATGCTGCTGTGATTCCTCTGGGAGCGGGGGCGGGGGCAGCTTGGGGCTGGGATTTTACTGCAGCAGGGCCCCCAGAGCAGCTCATTTGCAGGACCTGGTTTACTCTGGTATTTCTGAGCAGCACAGGGCTGTCCCACCTCCACCAGCAGGGTGAGTCAGGCTGCTGCTATTCGCGTTGCATCAGTTTCCTGCATGTGGGAGCTGCACGGGCACGTTGGGAGGACAGATCGCTGCCGATCCTGCCTGCTGCTGGTCCCTGCTTTGCTTTCAGCGAGAGCTCATCCTGTCCCCATCCCCAGAGAGCTGGGGCCCGGGGGCTGCTGTGGGCACTGGTGCAGCTGTCCCGGCTCTGCTGGAGAAGGACCAGGCAGACACAACCGATGGAAAGTGGCTGCCTGTATTGAACAGGAGGCAGGGGCAGGAGGCAGCCCCGCTGTGCTGAGCCAGGCCTGGGCACCAGGCAGCCCCTCAGCCCTGCCGGTGCTCCCAGGGCTCAGCATCCCGAACCCCAGTTGTTCTGGCCAGTGAGGGGCCAAGGAGGGGCCACCAGCTGTGCCTGGGGAGTTGCCAGTTGCCCTTGACCGCTGTCTCAAGGAGGTGGCCCAGGCTTGCAACATGTGTGGGAGCTGAGTGAGAGGATGGATCTGGCTGATCAGGAAGTCAGTGGGTGAGTTTTGCAATCCATCACCCCAGAGCAAGGTGACTGAAGCCAGTGCTGACCACACTCCTTGTTCCTGGAACCTCCCAACAAGCAGCAGAGTAGGAGGGTGCTCCTCGGTGGGCTTCGCCAGAGCCAGCCCCCGTGAGGCACAGTCAGCCCCGGGGGAGGCCCTGGGCAGGAAGGGCTGTGACATGTCCTGGGGCAGCCAGTGGCTTGTCCTGACCTGCCTCCCAGCTGGTTCCTGCTCCTGAGAAATGGCTGCAGTTCTGCTGGATGGGGCCAGGCCCAGCCAGCACCAAGGAATGGAGGCACATATAGGGATACAGCTGGTTCTGCACCAGCCTGGGCTGTGTCTTGCAGGGCCTGGGCAGGGAGGAATGTGTGGATCCTTCCTGGTTTGCTGAGGCCCTGCTCACACCTTCACTTACGTTTTCTGCCCGTCAGGCTGGATGGAACCACGTGGTTGCTGTAGTGCCTCTATCCACTAGTGCCCTGGAACAGAGCCAAAGGGGAGGGGACACCAGTGGGAGCACCCAGCCAGGCTTCTGGCGGGAACTGATGCAGAGAAGTGGGAGCCTTTCCCAGCACCCTCCTCCCAAAGTACCTCCCCGGGCTGCCCAGTGCCACCCAGTGCCCAGGTGGGAGCTAGTGGTTTACTGCTCATTACCCATACTGCCCATTACCAGAGGTCAGCACACTGCCCCATCCCCAGCTCTGGTGGCAGGTCCCCCCTCCCCAGCTACTGGCTCCTGGTGCCCCCCACAATTCCCAGCCCCTACCTTCTGGGCCCTCTCCCTCGCTCCCACTGGCACTTTGGTCCTCTGCTTCCCCAAGTGGGTCGGGGCTGTCACCACTGTTCCACCGCCATGGCAGCTCCTGCAGCTGGAGCAGGGTGTGAGGGTCTGGCGTGTCAGAGGGGACTGTGGGGGCCGGGACCGCACCGGGGACTCACCCGTTGGTGCAGGCTTTGCTGTTCCCGCAGCAGCTCCAGGAACCGGCTGCTCCACAGAAGCTTCTCAGCCCCCAGCTCCGTGCAGAGGAAGCGTACGTCAGCCTCCAGTGCCTCCAGCCTCCCCAGTATGGCCTCGCTGGCATCACCACGCTGCTGCAGCCCCACCACTGCCCTGGCATCATAGCTCAGCTCCTGCCAGTCCCCCATGACACCCCCAGGGACACCCCTGGGCCAGGACGCACCTGTCTGTCCAGGCTCCAGTGCAGAATCTGAGTCCCCATCCTCCTCCTCCTCGCTCCCCTCTAGTCTCAGCTGCAGGGCTGTGCCGAGCTGGAAGCCAACACGGACAGTCAGGACTGACAGATCCATGGGCAGCTGAGCCCAGATGGATCAGCTTTGTCCCGGGGGTTGGCGAGCACCGCGGTCCTCCCATTGGGGGAGTTACCTCCTCGGTGGCCCGGAAAGCGCCATCGCAGCAGCTCTTGTAGCAGATCAGCAGGACCTGGGAGAGAGGACGGCTCACAGCTGCCCTGAGGAGTCCAGAGCCTGGAGCCATGTCCCCGTGTCCCCAGGGCTCTCGGTGGGCCAGCTACACAGCGCCTTAGGCCAAGGAGTAGCCCTCCGTGAAGAGGGTGCCAATCCCGCAGCCGAGCTGCCAGGTGTTGTGGTGATGCACTCCCCTCCTCCAACTGCCCCAGGTGCAACAAACCACAGACCCCAGCGGCACAGCGACTGCACCCCAGCCGCTCCCCTGCCCCGGCTCCTGCCCCGCCGCGTTTGGAGCCGGCACAGGTGCGGAGAGGTCCCTGGGGAAGGACTCTGCGGTACCGACCCACGTCAGGCTCCAGAGCCCCCGCAGCCCCCGCAGCGCCGTCCCGCAGAGCGACAGGAGCCACCAGCACCCGGCGCGCAGGAGCCGCGCCCAGCACGGCACGGGCGCTGCGCGCTGCCGACCCATGGCACCTGCGGACCAGGAGACACAGCTGACGAGCTCCGGAGCTGCTGCTCCGCGCTCCGAGCCATGCCCACACGTGGCAGGGTCTGTCCCGGCTCGCCATGAGCCAGGACAGCGAGAGGGGACCGGAGCGTTTGTGGGCCGGATCCCCGCACGCGGGACCCCCGCTGCCCCCTCCCCTCTGCCCCCTTACCCAGCCATGCACCGGGCGCGCCCCTCCTGCCCTCGGCGACCGGATGAACTCCTGCCTAATCCTCTTGGTGACGAGGCTGTGCAGGGATTAGCGTTTCTCTAACGTCCATAAGGACATAAGTGGCTGCTCTTCTACATTTTTCTTTGCTCAGGATTCATCTCTCACCAGCAAAGGATTCGGGATATATTTCTAACCATTACTTTTAGCTTTAATTAGCACACAAGTAAAACCTGTGCAGCTTCCCTCTGGCCCAGGCACTGGCCATCCTGGGGGTCTTTAGTCACTCAGGCTCTTTAGGAAGTAAAACAGAAGTGTTCAGAAATCAAATGGAAGTTTTAGCCACAACTGCTGGAGTTAGGACCCAGCAGGGAACAGCTGATCCTTTAACTGAATCAAGTGTTTGCCCTTTCTCTTTCTGCCCTGATCAATGTGCTCCCCCCAGGCTGCTGCCATCAAACATCGACCTGGCCAGAACAGGCTGTCCCCTCCTTTGGTGACAAACACAGCCAGAGGCACAAATGGCTCCATTTCCCCATTGTCCCTGCAGCACCCCAATGTGTCACAGGGAACGTGGAGCTGACCCTGCCACACAACCTGCCTGCTCACAGGGCTCTGAGCTACACCAGCCCGTTGCTGCTTCTCCAAAATGTTCTGCCCGAAAAAGTCTGGCAGCTTTCCTCGAGGTCAGAGGTGCAGCAGAGACTTCAGCCTCTGACGTCCAGGTGCTCCAGCCACCCCTGCTTGGAGCAGCAGCAGCAGAACTATTTTTGTACTGAGGCCAGGGAATTAAAACCATCAGCTGAGATTTCTTTTTCCCGTAACTATAGAGCCTTGTAGTTTATGCCATTTTCTAGATCTTCCACCCCCCGTACTTAAACTCTGTAACTTAAGACACACAGAAGTAGGCCGGCTTTGTAGCTTGGCCTTTAAGCTGCTCTATCCCGACCCCCCCGTGGAGAAGCAGCCACCAGTCCTTGAGCAAAGACACAGCTCCCTGTGGGATAAGCCAGCTCCCTCTGGGAACAAACAAGGAGGTGTCTTCATCCCCAGATCAGACACAGCCCAAGGGAGAATTCTGCTTCGGCACACTCACCTTCACTCAGGCCCTGCCCTGCACAGACTGGGGTGCCTGGAGAGAGCTGAGGAAGACCCCAAACCCCAGGGGAGCAGAGGTGCAGCAGAACACATGTTCTGCACGTTCCTCGGCTGTTCTAAAGGCCGTGCACACTCCAGGGACTCAGTGACATCCCTATTCCATGGCCCCTTTCCCAAGGCCCCTTTCCCACATCTCCCTCCAGCAGCAGGGGTCACACAAACACATCCTAGCACCGACAAAGAAGGCAACTCCCCAGAGTGAGCAAAGCAAAGCTCAGTTCAACAGCAACACCAAGATTCTGACCTGGCTGCTGTCAGAAGCACATGGCCCTCACCCCTCTGTCCTGCTCCAGGACAATCCAGCTGGCTCAGCCCTGGTCTGCAAGCAATATGCCCTCACCAGCAGAACCACAGACATCCTAGTCCTGCCTTGCAGCAGGATCAGCCAAACACAGCTGGAGATTAGAGCCTGGCACTCCCTGCAGCACTTAGTTACAGCTACCCCGAGGAGAAAGCACCAAGTGAACCTTCCAGGGGCCACGGGACAAGGAACAGCTCAGGTGCCAAAGGGGAAGAATTCCAGCGAAGTCCTCATAACACAGGTGGAGACTAAAAAAGCACCAGGAGCCAAAGTTTGGACTGAATAAACCATGTAAAGAGACAAACATGGAACTTTTATTGTTTATGTACAAATGACAGGAGTTTGTATTAAAAAGAGAACCCACCCAAAGTCAGTGACAGTGAAGAGTTGGCTCTGAGCTCTGGCCCTTCCTGCACCTAACACACTGAGGAATATTGGGAGATGGTGTTTAAAATGAAAGTAAGAGAAAAGGGTTAAACTACCTTCTTCTCTGCTTGAGTAAGAATCAAAAGAGCTGCTCCACAAAATGAAGAACCTTCCACTACATGGACTAAACAAAGAAACCCAAAGTCAACTTTTAACTATACACTTCAGCTTTAAAAAAAGCACAACAAAACCAACAAAATAAAACAAAAACAAACCGCAAAAGCTAAATATCAGCAACAAAAGTCTCACAACGTGGATGGGACACACTGAATCCTACCCCAATTCCAGTGAAAAAGGAAATGCCTCTCTGTGGGTCTGCAGGTGACAGGGGGCAGCAGTATCAGCCGTTTCAGGAAATTCCCGACCAAGGTGGAAGCACAGAACAGTCAGGAATTCAGAACTACTACTACACCACCTTTGTCTTCCTGCAACTCAGGTGATTTAAAAATGATGCAAAGTACATGGTCCAGGATTTCCTCCCCCCATCCAAGTCCCTTAGAGTGAGTCACTCCCTGCTGCAGCTGCCATCCTGCTTCAGAGCTTCTCAGTGGGGAGCCATAGACCTAAATCGCAGGAGCATCAGCACTGATGGCTCTAGTAGTCCTGCAGAGAAAGGACAGCACAGGCACGTTAACACCTTCCCACCTCCGGTTCTGCTCTCGGAGCTGGGGGTCTCAGTCCTCTCTCATCTCACACACCACTACCTGCAGGCAAAACGGATCTTTTTCTTGTAGCTAAAGGAGGGACCCTTCCAACCTTGAGTATCAACTCAAACCAGATGCTTTTGATGCTCCAGATCATGACAAGATAACAGGATGCAAAGCAGCTTTTTCCACGAGAAGCGCACAGGAGTTATCTGTGACCCGGGCTCAGAACAGCCCACCTGGGCTCAATTGCTGTTACAGCCAGGGGACAATGCTGATCTCACACTGTGACACTCCTCAACCATGACAATAAGAACTTAAATGACAGCAGCAGAAGGAAGGTTTTTTAAGCTTGGGTGTCAGCCAGCCCCTCCGGTGAGCAATGAAAACACAGAGCACGGATACTTACGGCTCTTGGCTTTTTGTTTAACTTGAGATCAATCCTGTGGTTGGAAAAGACAAGAGAAACGTCCATGTCAATACCTGACCCAACACCGGAGCTACTGCACAGGGCACAGCTACAACAGAGACTACGGTTAATCCATCCATTTCCAACTGGCTGAGCCAGGGCACTGTCCCAGGGTTACTGGGCACGAGAGCAGCAGAGGAGAGTGGAGTTGTTATTTGCCAAAAAGCAGATTCCAGCCACTCCCAGAGTTAATCAAGTGGAACAATCAATCACAGAGCACTTAGGCAGGTGAACAAGGGGAACTAGGCATGCTCTATGTTAATTTAATATGTCTGAGATGTAACTATGCCATGGGTAATTATCCAGACATAGTGTGAGAGGTATTGGATAGAGAGAGGAGTTAGGATAACAGGGATTATATGAGCCAAAGGTATTGAGTTTAGTACATTTTGGAAGAAGGAAGTATCCAAGTCTATACTAATCTCCTTAAGCAGCAAAGCCAAAAGAATCAGTTTTAAAACTAAGTTTTAAAGTTTAAAAGTTTTATCTATTTAAATATGAAACAGAAAGGTAAAGAAGAGTGAAGTTAATTTATAATTTGCTGAAGTTATTAAATAAAATGTTACCTCCATCACGCTTTTCTGTTTTTAAAAAAAACTTCCCAGCCTAACCTAATATACATACCTACAATTAAACAGATAAACTAGGGGTTAGCGAGGTCTCAAAAGGCACATCGGTGTCTACACACTAACAACACAGCACAAGTACTAATTCAAGTCAAACTTACTCAAAGTCATAATCAAACATGCCAGACGGGCTGAGGGGCAGCATTTGAAAGGAAGAAAGCAATAGAAATTAATATACTAATGAATTAAATCAATTAGTTGATTAGCCACCCTAGCGAGATTGCTAAAAAATAGAATTAAATAAATAATAAAAGCCAGTGTTCAAACACCATCAAGTTCTTCAGATATCTTAACCAGGACTGGGCACAAAAAGCACTCCGGGTTGGTAACCCAGAGTCCCCCTCCCCACTGGATTTCTGGGAACAAGATGTGTTAGCAGAGAGGTGGGTTTGGTTTACACAGGGGTTTTTAGGAGCTGAAAAAGGGGCAGCTGCCAGACCCAGAGAGGACAGAGCTCAGGGGCAGGAGAGGAACCCAAGGGCTTGGAAAACCAAAGGGAGGGGTGAGAAAGCAGGGGAGTTGGGGAGGGGGCTGGGCTGCCAGGGCAAGGCAATGCTGGTTCAGGCGGAGGTGACACTTGGTGCCCAACCCTGCACTGGACTGTTCCCCCCACACCCCCAGCACTGCTGTCCCCGGCAATGGCAACCCAGGGACATTTGGCCAGAGCTGAGCAGTTTGGTGACTGTCCCACCCCCTCACACAAGTGCCACAGCCTGGCCTCCAGACACAGCTGTGCCCGCAGCTGACACTGGTCAGGAAGGACTGATCATGGAATCCCATCCCAGGACATTTCTAAGAGGAAACAGCACTGGGTTCCCTCAAACACTTGTGAGCTGTGAAAGCAGCCGAGCACACAGAAAATATCCACCCTGGCCTTCCTGTGGCACAGGAGGGAGCAGGGGGACAGCACAGCCTCTGTAACCCACACCTGAGGCCCTGTGTGCACCTGAAGCTGAACGTCCCCGTGCTGACCCAGCTCCCCACACAGGAACCCCAGCGAGGCCATGCTCCTGCAGGAGCCTTTCCCAGCACCTCCCGGTTCTCCAGGAACGGAGGAGTGAAACCCAGAGTCGTGCTGGCAAACAGAAGAGCTTCTGAATAAAGAGAAAAGCCAACATTTCTTTTTATTTTCCTCTTTTTCGTTCCAGACTCCTCAGGGGAAAGACCCACAGGTCTGGCTGGAGCACCTGAAGGGCTGCAGGGCCTGGAACGCCCTCATTGCAGGATCAGGTACTGGGTTGTTGCTGGGGTTTTTTAGCCTAAATATACTTGAAATTTGTTTGATCTTCCCTGCCAAAATTTAGGGGATAGTCAGTAACAGCAATCACAATTTTAACAGAGCTTTTATTACAGACAAATTTAATTATCTTTTTATCTTTTTTAATTATCTATCTGGCCCTGCTAAGCATTACAAACAGTCAGTTCCTGCTTCAGTGAGCCCCTTGGAGTGTCTGACGGGGCCTGGGAACACAGGAGCTGCCACAGGCGAGCAGGGCAAGTTTCCTCTGTCCAACAGCCTGGCATGGCAGCAGCTGCCATAACTGCAGAGGGGAAATGTGAAGGAACCCAGAGCCACACAACCTGTTTGGGGTCAGCTTTCCCCCTGCTCCTGTCCCTAAAGTCCGGGTAATGGACCAGAGCAAAGGGATTTATGTCAGTTCCAGCACCTGCCCTGCACCCCACCATGTTGCTGGCCATGGTTCGTCCAGGGAAGCGCCTGGGAGAGTATTTTATAATTTGTCTGAAATGGCAGTTCTCTTAAGCTGTACTTCAGTTTTACAGGTTGTTTCTCTGGACTTGTTCACTGATGTAGTTTCTTGTGTTATTCCTGAACTTCTTCCAAATATCTATAGGCAAAAAAAGAGATTTGAACTTCTTTGGATTCCCAGCTCATGAGGAACCAAAGGGACATCCAGTCCTTTTGGACATTTGCCCAATTCAGGCTGCTGTAAGAAGGAAATTCTTACCTAAGAATTAAAGACATGCTAATGACTCAACACTTAGTGAAGGCAAAAAAGGAGTTAAGCACTTTTCAAGCATTGTACCTACCTCATGTCCCCACCCCAATTGTCCCCACCCCGCCTTGTAAACTTTTACCACTTTCAACCCTTTCTCTAATTGCATGGCAGATCCCTTAAAGAGGAAAGCCCACCCCCAGCCAGAGCCAACAGCTCAGAGCCAGCACAAACGCTTTGGAGTTTTAAAAGCTCCATTACTTCTATTAATCCTTAGACCCCAGCTTCAGCAATCCTTCCAGAAAGGCGGAGCTCTGCAGTGTCTCCTCTCCATGGCTTTCCCCCTCAGGGCCTGACTCACAGGCACTGTCACTGCCAGCAGCCTGGGCTGAGGGCACAGGGACCAGCTCATTGCCCTTATTACACCTTAGGACAGAGCTGGATAGGTAAATCCAACCAGAAAAGAGGAATCTGTTTCACATTAATTTCACATCAGTTTAATAACGGACACTCTGAGGTGAAGGTGACACAGCAACTCCCCTATGCCAGTACTGAGACTTGGCTGGGATGTGAGAGCTGGAAGGGACTGCAGTGGAAATCCAGATACTGGGAGTGTCCAAAACCCCAAAAACATTCCCATGTGCTTTCCACCCTCCTTCAAAGAAAGCACTAGCATTCCTGTCCTACTGGGCTCTGCAGAAATGAAGCAGCAAGCTCAGGAGGTCAGGACTTGCTGGAAGGAATAAGCTTTATCCTGGAGAGATGGGAGAGCTGGAGAAGCTGCCCAGAAGCACAGCTGTGCCACAGCTGGAGTGAGCACCTTGTGCTGCTTGTTTAACTTCCTCAGCACTTCCCCCTCCTCTTCCAAACCAGGAAAACCACCCAAACAACTGACCCCAGCTGCCCATTATTCCAACATGTTACTGGTTCCCCTCAGACAATAAATTCAATCCAGCCCCAGCCAACTGTCCAGGGGTGGTGAGGAGGCTGCTGATCCCACTGACCTGTGTCTGTTTTTGTTCTTTCTCTTTTTGTGGCTGCTGTGGTGGCTCCCAGAGGAAGTGGAGGAAGCAGCTTTCTGGGGCTTCACACCCTGCACGGAGCCATCTAGCTCTTCAGCATCCTCCTGGTTGGGCTCATTCTCCTGGTTGTGGAAGTCTGGAGAAGTGTCACTCTCTGTGCCACTGCCCGGCTCCCCTAGAGCAGGACAGACCCAGGTGAGCACCAGGGTGAACTCCCAGCTGCCCTGGCACAGCTCTGAGTGGGAGAAACAATCCCAGAACAGCAGCAGAGACACCTGAGCCCTGCAGAACTAGGAGGTGAATCACAGAACCTGAGAAAGAACTCTGCAGGATGGACAGGAAGCTGCTCCTCAGCACTGAGGCTCTCTGGAACCACATCCTGTTTGGTACTGATCATAAAAATGCTTTTAAATATCCTGGAGGTGAGTGGTCCCTCCCCATGTCTCCTGTGACTGACACATCTACAGCA
This sequence comes from Erpornis zantholeuca, assembly GCA_013400515.1. NCBI lineage: Eukaryota > Metazoa > Chordata > Aves > Passeriformes > Timaliidae > Erpornis > Erpornis zantholeuca. The sequence goes on along the minus strand of VZTN01007916.1, from coordinate 357,946 downwards.
AGGCTTCAGCTCATCCAGCCTCTTCCAACAAAGAGCACTGAACCAATTTCAATCCCTTTTACACACACGCTGCTGAGCATGGAAGGAACTTGGCAAGCCAACAGCCAGGAGCAGCCCGAGGGCAGCAGATACAGGTCTGGGAACAGGAGCCTGAGTCCAGCCCAGATCTGGAAGGCTGAGACAAGGCTAAATGGTGTGGAGAGTGTAATTCTTCCCAAAATCACAGAAAAAATGACGAAGAGACTTACGCTTCTCAATAAGCTGGTCCTGGACTCCAGCTAATGCACTGACAGCCTGGAAAACGAAATGGGATGTCAAGCCAGGCAGGGATTCACTTCCCAGTGCTCAAAGCATGGAGCCCAGATCACACAGACATGCCCCTCTGAAGTGCCCCTGGCCCCACATGGCACCGGGGGTCTGGAGCAGGTAGTGACATGTGTCCTCCCGCCCCCCAGGCACCCCCCAAAAGGGGCTCTGGAAGAGAATGCAGGGTGGGATGGGGATGCTCAGGTCAGGGAACCAGTGCAGGTATGGGACTTCAAATGGGGAAGCTGTTCTACAGGTCATCATGGCAGGACTGGGGCACCAAGGGACAGGGATGGGGATGAAACAGGAACAGGAATGGGGACAAAGAAAGGGATGGGAATGGAGAGAGGAATGGGAACGGGGATATGGAGAGGAGTGGACACAGGGGCAGTTATGGGGTCAGGGCATCTGCTTATCCTGCCAGCGCCCATCCCGGCACTCACCGCTGCTGAGGTGACTGAGGACTTGCTGAAGAGCCTCTCGGCCTCCTTGAACTTGCGGTTCCTCCGGTCATTTTTGCTGTTGGAGTTCCTGAAACAGAGACAGGCGCGATGGCGGGGCCGGGCAGGCCGGGGGGGCTGGGCAGGCGTGCAGCGCCTCCGCTACTCACTTCTGGTTGGTGAGATACCGATCCCAGCCGCGGATGATATTCCCGTACATCTGCGTGTCCTCCAGGTAGCTGCCCTCGAAAGCGTAGATCTGCCGCTCCAGGTTTGCCAGCGTCTCCTGAAGGGAACACCGCCGCGCATGGAGCAGGCCCGGGCGCGCCGCCCCGCCCCCGCCGCTTCCCCAGCCGGTCCGCCTCCACCCGGACCACACCGACCCCCTCCCCGGCGCTCACCGCCAGCTCTTGTTTGCGTTTCACCAGCTCGGCGAGCTCCCGGCGGGTGTCCGGGNTTAAAGTCCCTCCAGCCCAAACCTTTCTATGATGCTATTAAACTATGTCACTCTGATGCTCTGCAGTGACACTCGGGGGCCGGTTTGCCCTTTCGCAGTACGGGAATGACGTCACTTCACATTCCTGTGTGAAGCTTGTCAGGGGGCACAGAATGAGTTACCTTGGCCACACTCAGGTGAGGAAAGCCTGGCCGAGGGGAATGATGGAAACCTCCAGCGCTAACAGCCTCTCTGGTACACAAATCATGTAGTTTTTAACTTACTTCATTTCTTTAATGCAGAAACAAGTACTGAAACTTCATCTCTTTCAAGGAAAAAAAAGACACTAGAAAAATATTACAACTTAAAGTAATCAGGGCTAAATTTACAAATTGTTTATTTAAAAACCCTTGGAGTAGATATAAAGCAGCTCCTCCTGCTCAAACTCCGTCCTACCCGTCTGAAATCCCACAGCAATGCCCCATATTTACACCATCAATGTGTACAACAAGCACCGTTTGTGTACAGCCCGTACACAACAGGGACAAACAGGTGAGAGCACAAACACCCAAGTGAATCAGTAAAGTGTGGGACATACACATTTAACATAAAGCAACGTGGAGGAGACACCAAAGACTATGCAACTCCCAGTGAAGTGGGACTGGTGCTTCTCTCCCTAAACACTGATTTCTTTACAGGGAGAAGACTGTGTTGAACAAGGGACTTGGGTAAGTTTTTATAAAAAGAGAACTTAAATAGTGCAAACTCTGGTTAAAACACATCACGCAATCAAAGGTGTTTCTGTGTGACACAAACAAACCCTGGGGTGGGGTCAGAAATAACAGCTCCAGCTTTCAACCCAGACACTCCACATCCAGGGCAGTTTCAGCGTCGTATGTGGGAATGGGAAACTGGGGGCCCTCAGCCCTCAGTCACAGTCTCATCACCTGAAATTCCAGGAACTGTTTAACTTCTGTTTCACATTCCCTTGTGATTTCCAGGCAGAATTCTACTGAAATGCCCATCCCTCGATCACCATGAGGCAAATTAAATAGCCAAAACATACAAATACATGAGGGTCTTTGCCATATTTCTACCATTTCAGCAGTGATCTGGGTAAATTCTCCTGTCAGAATTCCCAACAGGCAGAGGAATTTGGCAAACTACTGAACAGGATGTGCATCAGGTATTCTTTAACTAACCTTTCAGTCTGTAGCATTTTCAAAGGGCTATAACAAAACAAGTCATAAAAATAATTTTCCATATGCTGTCTGTGTTTGACGTGGTTTGCTGGAAGAGTCTGGCAACATCTGTGGAGGGTTTCCAGCACCAAAGCTTTCACATCCAGGTGCTCTTCGGCTTGTTGGGGGAAAAGTAAAATAAAAGTAAAGCTGTGTTTCCTGATATGCAAAACTATCAAAGATGAATAATGAGCCAAGTCCCCCAAAACACACTATGGGAACAGACCAGCAACAGAGAAAGGACTTTAAGGCAACAAGAGGCATCAGTGCTGCGATGCTCTGTGTTCACATCCCAGTCACATTCAATTGCAAAGAGTCTCTCTCCTCTGCCCCTCCCCAACTTCTTCCTCTTCTGTTAACTGTCAGACTCTTCTTCTTTCTCCTCATCTTCATCATCGTCCTTTGCATTGGCCTCAGATTTATCCGAGGATTCATGGAGCAGGACATACTCTCTGCTGCTGAACCCAAACTTGAGCACGTCCTTCTCCTTCAGTTCGTAGTAGCGCTGGGGCTCAATGCGCTGGTTGTTGAGGAAGGTGCCATTCCCCGAGCCCAGGTCAATGATGTAGGGCCTCACCCTGCGGCCAACGGTGCCGTCAGCTCGGGTGTACTCCACCAGCCTGGAAAACAAAAACACTGGCTGAACCACTGGAGAGACAGGAAATGTGCTCCAAAAGCAGGTGAGACAGAAATTGTGCTCCACGAGCAGGTCAGTTTGTGCAGTGAACACTCGTCTGTCCTGAGATCAAAACAGCCCAAAGAGAGCAACAAGAAACTGTGTGAGAGGATTCAGGTTCTGAGAGAGGCTGCATCATTACCTAAACCTCTGGTGATGTAACACAGCAACTCCTACACTGGGACAGGTGTTCTCCAAGAGAGCTGGGCTATTCTCCAAGAGAGCACTGCTGTCAGAAGCAGCAGCAGGAGCCCCCTCTGCATCAGAGCACAGCTGCCCTCAGCGTGAGACAGCAAACCAACAAACCTCTACTTGAAACGCTTTTACTGTCAGTCACACCTGGTGGGCTGTTCCAACCTGGATTCACACCCCATTCTGTGTCTAACCCCACTATGTGATTTCTCTGCTTGTGGCTAAATCAGAGGAATTTCAGATATTTTTAGTCACAGCTGGGATGATCTGCAGCAGTCACACACAATTTCCATTTCTAATGTACTGACAGCAAACTCACCCCTTCCAGCCATGGATTCCAAGGCATTTGGTTTGTGTGCTGTTTTCCTTCTGAAGTTCCCAAGCTACTCACCTGTCGGAGTCCAGGGAAGCCTGAAAGCTTCTCCTGCTCCTCTGGTGGTTTTTTTATAGCCCCAGAGCTCCTCAAAAGTGCCCTAGCCAGCGACCTAGGCTCTGGGAGAAGCTCCCTCCACTTCTGGGAGAACCTGAATCCACCAGAGAGGTGAAGAGATTTTTGTTTGGTGTACCACAGAGAGTTTAGTTGTAGTTTTTAGGATCCTGCTCTATGTATTACATAGGGACAAGATGGAGATTTTTAGGTGTGGTTTTTCCTTCTTTCTTCTTCTCCTCTCTCCTCTTTCTCTTCCTCCCTTCTCTGACACCAGTTGCTGTGGTGTGTTGGTTGGTGGAAAAAAGTTAGTATTGAAAAGACATATCAATAAGATGAGGGTTTACTGGTGCTGGAAAGAAAATAAGATACGAATTGTTTCTAGAATGGTTGTTAGTAAGATATAAAAGGCAGCTGCTTCTTAGCTGCCATTGCCCTTTCTGCCCTGGTGTTCTCGGGGGATGCTGTCTCTCCCTCCGAGGTTTTGATAAGACAAATAAAAACAACTCTGAAACAGCAGAAGAAGATCTCTTGCTGCATTTTTTCCAACGTGATGAACCAAAGGAAGAAAAGCCCCAGGGCAGAGGACAGGGGGGCCCAGGCCCTCGACACTCACCGGTACTGGAAGACGGCGTGCTGCTTGGAGCAGGAGGGGTGGTCGATGGGGATGTCGGCGATGCGGCGGTGCCGGCCCAGCAGGTACGCGCTCTGCCTGTGGATGTACATCACCGGCAGGAACTCGTCGTTCTTGAAAGGGTACAGGCGCCAGCGCGTCCTGGGGATGGGCGCCTCGGGGGGCTCGCTGTACTTGATCACCACCCCCCGGAAGGTGTTGGTGTCCTCCAGCAGCGCCCCTGACAGCTCGAAGCTTGGCTTCTCCTTGTTCACGGCAGCTTTTTCTTTGGGCTTGCTCTCGGACTGCCGGAGCTCTGGGTTCTGGTCGCCGCTGCCCTCAGCGCCCTGTCGCTGCTCTCGTCTCCTCTCGTTGTAGAACTCCCTCTCCGCCTGCTGCTCCCGCAGGTTCTGCATGTCCCGCTCGTGGCCGTGAGTTCCTGGCCTGTCACTAGGGTTCTTCTTTCTGTCTGAGTGGTCCCTGTGCCTGTCCCGGTCACCGCACCTGTCCCGCCGGTGCTCCTGCTCTGATGGATGTCTCTGCTTCCGCTCCTCGTTCCCCCTGCGACAGTGATCATCTCGCTCCTGGAAGGGACAATCAGAATGAAAGAGCAGCAGATCTACCTTGGCCTCTCAAAAAATCCCAATCCTACACATGGAAAACACATACCGGGACGTGTGTGTACAGACGTGACACAACACGAAACAGATTTCCGTGCCAAACTACTTGGGTTCCCACAATTTGCACCAGAATGAAGCACAAGAAACAGGCAGTGTCACCTGCTCTAAGCAAAGGACACAGCTCCCAGGGACGCCTGTGCTGCGGCACAGGCTGGGCTCGAAAAGAAGCTCCAGTCACTGGTGGCACAGCATGAGCTGGGCTGCGGGAGCTCCTGACTGGCCCAGATCCTCCCTCTGCTCATGGGACACGATGCAAGATCCAGTCTGAACTGACTAGTGAAGAGGCGCTTTCTGTACCCGGCACGGCCGAGTCTCCGGGAACTGCGTCTGCTGAGGCGCCCGCAGGGCCCTGCTGTACCGACAGCACCATTTACCTGCTTCACCCTCACGGCGCCGTGGTGCGGGCTATGGCTTCGACTCCTCCTGCCTCGCGGGGAGCGGCTCCTCCGCCCGGACCGGCTCCTCCGCCGGGGCGACCTGGGAAACAACGGGAGGGTGTAAGCGCCGGGGCCGGGCCGAGCGTGGGGCCGAGCGGCCGGGCCTCTCTA